>BSBM01001604.1:12500-125000 GCA_027924585.1 Larix kaempferi | reverse complement strand
TTGCTGATCATTAAGACGCTTGCTGCTGGATCGTGGCCTCTCGAGAGAAGAGAATGGATGACTGCGATAAACTGCTAGTACATTACCTGACCTGATAATTCGAGGTTAGTTGGAAATAGCCCTAATCTGAATATAATTAGGGCTATAGAACGAACGATAGATTCTCCCAAATCTGAGGGGAAATATATTGACAGCATGCAGGCAATTCTGACTTCCAGGGAACGAACTGGTAGTTCTAACAGCTAGTAACGGGTCAAGCGAATAGTAACAGGTCGAGCGAATAAAGGCCTCTTCACCTTCAGCTCTGGAAATTTCATCACATCAGGAGAACGGTGGATTTTTTCCTCCGAACTTTTCAATATTTCGAAGAGACCGTTGTTTCAATCTTTCCTTTCCCAGACTACTGGGATCCTATCTTGATCCTGTGGCGATTTTGCATGCATATATTATGAACAAGGACAGGTAACGTTTGACCTACTCCTAATGGTTAAAGCGAGCTCTATTTTGAATAAAATAGGTTTTTAATAAAACGGATGGATCTCCCCAAGTAGGATTCGAACCTACGACCAATCAGTTAACAGCCGACCGCTCTACCACTGAGCTACTGAGGAACAACGGAGGGTTAGATCTCATATACGTCAAGATTCTTGTTCTTTGGACGGACCCATGCATGACCAGTGCATGAACTATTGAGTTTCTCAATAAGGTTTCTTCATAACTCTTGGAACTTTGTGTACACCCCACCCTAGAGTTATTGAACTCTAAATACAATAGGATTGATTATTATTACTACCATTCAATATTACTACCATTCAATTCTTTTATTACTTTAAAAAGTAATAATTCAATTATATAGAACCTTGAAATAAAGAGATAACTTTGAGATTTAGATAAAGGAGATTGGCGGGTGAAAATAGCAGTTTACGGGAAAGGCGGAATTGGTAAAATCAACGACTAGTTGTAATATCTCAGTCGCCCTAGCGAGACGTGGTCAAAAAGTGTTACAGATTGGGTGTGATCCCAAACACGATAGTACTTTTACTCTTACAGGATTTCTAATACCTACAATTATAGATACTTTACAATCCAAGGATTATCATTATGAGGATATTTGGCCCGAAGATGTAATTCACAAGGGTTATGGAGGGGTGGATTGTGTGGAAGCAGGGGGTCCACCCGCAGGATGCCGGATGTGGAGGATATGTGGTGGGAGAAACTGTGAAAGCTGTTAAAAGAATTAAATGCATTTTACGAATATGATATTATATTATTCGATGTATTAGGCGACGTGGTTTGTGGAGGTTTTGCCGCTCCATTGAACTATGCAGATTATTGTGTAATAATTACGGATAATGGATTCGATGCATTATTTGCAGCTAATCGTATTACTGCCTCTATAAGGGAAAAAGCTCGTACACATCCACTCCGATTAGCAGGCTTGGTTGGAAATCGTACATCTAAAAGAGATCTTATCCATAAATATGTGGAAGGCCCTGTCCAATGCCCGTAATAGAAGTATTACCTATTATTGAAGATATCCGAGTTTCCAGAGTCAAGGGTAAAACCTTATTTGAAATGGTTGATCTGAACCATCCCTTAACTATGTGTGTAAATATTATCTGGACATAGCAGATCAAATATTATCCCAACCAGAAGGTATTGTTCCAAAAGAGATTCCAGATCGGGAATTATTCAGTTTACTCTCTGATCTTTATCTAAATCCCCATTGGTGGTGGGGGGCAGAAAAAAAAGAATCAGGAAAATTTACTTGGGTTTACAAGGATTTAGAATCAACAATTTATTCACAATTCGTTGTAAATTCGATCCTTTCTTTTCATTCTTCTTTTTATTCATTATTTCTTTTCCTTATTTATCCTCAACCATTTATTCTTTTCCTCCCTATTATGTCGGCCAAAATTGATGAAACTATAACTTTTGAATGTGAAACGGGTAATTATCATACTTTTTGTCCTATTAGCTGTGTATCTTGGTTGTATCAAAAGATTGAAGACAGTTTCTTTTGGTAGTGGGCACAAAAACATGTGGTTATTTTCTGCAAAATGCACTTGGAGTTATGATTTTTGCAGAACCCCGCTATGCAATGGCAGAATTAGAAGAAGGAGATATCTCGGCCATTTGAACGATTATGAGGAATTGAAAACGCTTTGTATTCGGATAAGAAAAGATAGAGACCCCAGCGTCATCATATGGATAGGCACTTGTACTACAGAAATAATAAAAATGGATTTAGAAGGTATGGCACCCCAAATTGGAATATGAAATTGGAGTACCAATTCTAGTGCAAGAGCAAATGGACTGGATTATGCTTTTACTCAGGGGGAAGATACTGTGTTAGCTGTAATGGCACATCGTTGTCCAGAACAAGAATTCCCCATTGGTGAATCAAAAGAAAACTATAACAAAAACAAATTTATTCCCTTTTCCTCTTCTGAAGGAAAAGAAATTAGTGGAGTATGCAAATCATCCTCCCTTAGTTATTTTTGGGTCTTTACCCTCGAATTTGGTCTCTCAACTTGATACAGAATTTAAGACGCCAATTCATCAAGGTATCGGGTTGGTTGCCCGCTCAGAGATATGCCGATCTTCCATCACTGGGTGATGGAGTTTATGTTTGTGGCGTTAACCCATTCTGGGTCGTACAGCAACAACTTTGATAAGACGAAAAAAATGTGAATTAATCGTAGCTCCTTTTTCCTATTGTCCGGACGGAACGCGCGCTTGGATTGAAAAGATTTGTCCTGTATTTGGTATGGAGACCCAGAGTCTGGAGGAAAGAGAGGAACGGGTATGGGAGAGTTTAAAGGATTATCTTTATTTGGTACGCGGGAAATCTGTCTTTTTCATGGGAGATAATCTGCTAGAAATATCTCTAGCAAGATTCTTAATCAGATGTGGCATGATCGTTTTTGAAATTGGTATTCCATATATGGATAAACGGTATCAAGCTGCTGAATTAGCACTTTTACAAGATACATGTATAAGAATGTTGTATACCAATACCACGAATTGTGGAGAAACCAGACAATTCGAATCAGATACGACGTATGCGCGAGCTACAACCCGACTTAGCCATCACCGGAATGGCTCAAGCTAACCCGTTAGGGGCGAGAGGAATTGGTACTAAATGGTCAGTTGAATTTACTTTTGCCCAGATTCATGGATTTGCCATGCGAGAGATGTACTTGAATTGGTTACCCGCCCTCTACGACGTAATGAAAATTTAGATAACTTGGATCGAACCACCCTGGTCAGAAAGAACAACGAGTTCTATACCAGTACTTCTACTCCTAGATAAGATAACAGGGAATATATGTATTAATAGCATATGCATATATCCAGATGTTATGTTATAATATCTATTCTAAATTGATTTCCTATATGTTAGATATTGGAATCTATTCTGTTAAATCGAATTTATGGGAGTATAAAATGATAACTATTCCTATCTGTATCTCCCATATATATATGGGGGGATACCAGATCTATTTATTCTATTCCTGTTTCTCATTCTTTTATTTCGATCAAAAAGGAGTTTCAATATGATAAGAGTACTTGATCTACTATGGGATCCATTATCATCATGGGTAGAAGTCTCAGGTCCGATCATTTTATTTGGGCTATATTATGGATTTATAACTACATTGCCTTTTGGTCCCCTCTAAAATATATTCCATGAGATCTTCTTTTTGGGAGAAACTCTCTATGGTATAATAGCTATAAGTGGTTCTATTATGGGACAATTAAATAGGTCTTTGTGTCCATGTACTATTCGCCCATCTATGCAGCGTTGTGGAAACCTCACGCAATAACTTTATTAGTGGGTACCATACATGTTCTTTCGTTTTTATCAAATAAGAAAGAACCTTCAAGTTCTGAATCTCTGCACCCCATAAATTCGATCAACAATCCAAAAATTCTAAGTATATTTATGGGTGGTCTAATTTCTTCAATTGTTTAATCCCATTCTTTTAGCAAATCCCGTATTAACAAGACTGGTTAACCTCTTTCTTTTTCGTTACAGCGATAATATCTCATTATTATAAGTAGTTTTGCGGTTGGTTGGGGTGGTCATTATTCTATTCATAATTTTTACAAAATCGGTATCTTTACGTATAGAACGTAATTCACCTATCGATTATACTATATTAAGGACGTTATATCCATCGAACCTTTAGTCTACTTCTTTTTATTATTGTTTCTTCTGTTTAGGTAGAGCCCCATCACCGTTCCTTATAAGCAATATTGATTACATCGGTGACAAAAATGATCGCTCTGCGGCTAAAGATGATCACTCTGTGGCTAAAGATGATCACTCTGTGGATGCGGCTAGAGATGACCGCTCTGTGGCTAAAGATGATCACTCTGTGGGCTGCGGTTAGAGATGACCGCTCTGTGGCTAAAGATGATTACTCTGTGGCTAAAGATGATCACTCTGTGGCTGCGGTTAGAGATGACCGCTCTGTGGCTATAGATCCGAAAAAAACTGAAAGGACTTCTGAAAGAAGAACAATTATCATGGTTCAAGCAACCATGGCCCATTATGTTCTTTAATCATAATAGAGCTTATCGGCCGATACGATATATCGGGAATAGCCCTACTCAACTAGGTCCTGTGAGGACCGAAGTATCTCAATATTTTTTTGGCACATATTTGAGTGATGGAAAACAAAGAATCTCTTTTACGTTTTTACCTAGTGTATCGGTCCTTGGGGGAAAAGCTCGGGAAATATAGAGATCTTTTAGATACTTCTTGCTCATCTGAGGGATCCTTATCATAGGTGGATCCATACCATGAAAAGAAGAAGAGATTATTTAGGGAATGAATTTTCGGATCGAGTGAAAGCTTTAAGCAATGGATCTCCTGCTGAAAATGTTATGGAAAGGAGAGTTCAATTCTCCAATTCTCAGGGAGATTCTTTTACTGAAATGTATGATCCATTCCTTAATGGGGCATTCCGTGGAACAATAAACCAATTCGAGTTCCCCCAAATGCTGAACGATTCGATTATTTCAATCTTTCGGATTTGACAGAGGTATCTATGAAAGACTGTAAAGAGGGATTCCAAAATGGATCAATTTGGGTATGGGTACCATATCTCTCATCATTGGCAGGAATTGGAACACGAAAGCTTTCGACTACCCTGGGAACTCTTACCTACAGATACTGGTCCGTTCGCTCATTCCGATCACTAATCATCGGAAAATAGTCAAAGTGGAACCTATTTCGAAACGGCTTTATCTATTAACAGAACGAATAATTTCAAATCAAGCAAGGAAGATCTTTGAAGAGTATTTGTCGAATATAGATTCTTCAAATATTGATTTTTATTTTGGTAACCTGATCTATCCAAAAGATTTGTTGGAAATGCCTTCTGATCAGATTCAAGAGATCTATGCAAAAGATGATGATTTGTTCATCAATTTCCTGCGGTTGGAAATAGCCCTTCGAGTAGCCTATATAGATATCGTACCGGAAATAGCTTCATGTAATGAACGGATCTACACAAACTATTTGGTTAATATTTACAGCCAAATCGACGGTAGAAACGTTGCACCCACAGGTACCGTAAAATGGGAATTTATTCTCGATCTTGTTACTACGGAACAGAAGGTTACTTCTGAACAGATTTTCCTTTTCGAGTCTTTGGCGCAACATGAGTGGACAATACTACGAAATTTTCGTGGGAATGTATCTACGGATGATTCAACGCAAACGAAAGATTTTATTACCCTTTACAACGAAATACTATTGAATGAACTTCTCCAAATTATAGAGATTCCGAAACATGTGCCTCGATTTTCATCTGGTTTGATGATAGGTGAATATGATGATGGTTCCACAACTGAACCCACAGAGAATAGGATTCGTCCAAGAAAGGTAAGAAGTACACTGACTTTTTCTCTTGGGGAAAGACAAATAGTTATGAAACGTTATTTTGAAGAGACAGATTATCGTCGGAATTTAATCAGAGGATCCATACGTGCTCAAAGACGTAAAATTATGATATGGAAGAGGATGCAACCGAATGCACATTCCTTTTTCTTTTTGGTACAGAATGGAAATACCCGCTTATCCTAAAGATTATTACGACATGTCAAATTCTGATAGAGTGAATGAACAAACCCAGAAGAAGAAAATCCATAGATACGAAGAATCGAAGCCGATCATCCCCTCCTACAATCCGGCACTCGTTGAGTCCTTATGTACACTGTGGTCGGAATTGAACCATTTAAGAGGTTTATTATTAGTGGCTCAATCAATTTTGAGAAAACGTATAATATTACCATCACTTATAATAGCCAAGAATATCGGTCGTATATTACTATTTCAAGTCCCCGAATTTTCCAAAGATTGGGAAGAAATGAGGAGAGAAGTGCATGTAAAATGCGCTCCTGATGGAGCCGAATTTTCCGAAACAGAATTCCCAGACAATTGGGAAACAAAATGGTATGCAGATAAAGCTTCTATTTCCTTTTCGTTTGAAGCCTTGGCATAGATCCAAACTCCGATTCGAAAACAAATTGCGTTGGAGTTATTTAACAACTCTTGGATTGGAAACTGACGTACCTTATGGTGATCCAATCCCAAATTTAGGACCTTTTTCCGAATTTTTTCAACCTATCTTCACAAAATTTATCTTCAAAAAATTGAAAAGAGGATTGAGGAGAGGATGGATCATCTTCAAAAAAGTGAAAAGAGGATTGAGGAGAGAATTTATTCTCTTCCAAAAATTGAAGAGAAAATTAATGGGATCTACAGGAATAAGACGCGTTCCACAAGTTAGATATATAGACAAGAGTGAACTGAATGACCGGATACAAAATCAATTACCGAGTGAGGCTACCCCTATGAGTAGTGCAAATGATTCACCAGAAGTTAATGATCAATTTGGATATGAAACCCGAACAATTAATGTTAAAGATAATGATCAATTTGGATATGAAACCCGAACAATTAATGTTAAAGATCCAGATGATCGGACGACCACAATGAAGGAGCGGATCGAATCTATCGCGATCATAAATAGCCCTCCTATAACTGGAATGTCTCTGGTGGATTCAGAGATTAATACCGGATCGAAGGGGAGTTTTAACATATTGGGATCAACATTAAAAAAACGATTGGTTCAGATTCGGCGAATACCTGGTCGATTTCGAAATAAAAGTGTCCAATTAATCCGAAAAAAGGTTCTATTCTATGAAATTAATGAAACTTTTTCTCAAAAGAATGGACCAAGATCTTTTACCAAGTGTTATTCATTTCATCGGGTTAAATATCAAATTTTGGATTCGATCCGCTTGGATCCGATCCACGGGGAATATAGCAACAATTTACGGACGAATATTCATTCTCAATAATGATATTTCAAGAATAAAGAGAGGTCAAATTACCAACTACTATTTGATCAACGAAAAAATACAAGATTTTGAAATTCGTCCTGATCAAAACATGTTCTCAATGTCCCAAGCATATGTATTTCACAAAATATGGCAGATAAGGGCAATGAACAGGTCCTATTCAAAGTATTTATTACAATCTCGAGCCCAAACATCATATCCCTTGATCAAGAAGAAGATCAAAGAATTATTAGATATACAAAGAATATTGGATCACGAGAAACCACAAGATCTGAAGGAGAATGACTGGAAACAATGGTTGAGATGTTTTGACCAATACAATTTATCCCCACAGATATGGTCTAGGATAAACCCACAGAAATGGAGAAATATAGTAAGTAAGCAATGTACGTGCTATGAAGAACGATTCATTCCCTATGAACAACAAAAAGATTCTATATTTGCAGCTGTGATGGAACCTTCTTTGGGATTACTTCGGAAAATAAACAAACGTTACAGATACGATCTTTTATCATATAGTTATCTCAATTCGACAAAAGATTTGGATATTCTCAATTCGGCATCGGATATTCTCAATTCGGCATCGGATATTCTCAATTCGGCATCGGATATTCTCAATTTGCCGAAAGATTTGGATATTATCAATTCGCCAAAAGATTCGGATATTATCAATTCGGCATCGGATATTATAAATTCGGCATCGGATATTCTCAATTCGCCCAAAGATTCGGATATTCTCAATTCGGCATCAGATATTATCAATTCGCCCAAAGATTCGGATATTATCAATTCGGCATCAGATATTATCAATTCGCTAAAAGATTCGGATATTATCAATTCGCCAAAAGATTCGGATATTATCAATTCGCCAAAAGATTCGGATATTATCAATTCGGCATCGGATATTATCAATTCGCCAAAAGATTCGGATATTATCAATTCGCCAAAAGATTCGGATATTAACGGACCGCCAGTACAACCTGATATACCAGATGATCAAGATATTATCGATCGTGAAGGAATTCCCAGGGAAAAGTGTATTCGTGATATTATCGAGGAGGATTGGAAGGGTACCGATTTCAATCTCGTGAATGGTCCTCGTTCTACTATTGATATTTACGATGCTATTGATATTTACGATGCTATACGTTCTTGTACTTACGATCATACAACAATGATTGACAGGCAGAAGACTGATCTTAAGGACTGATCTTAAAACTGATCTTAAGACTGATCTTAAGACTGATCTTAAGACTGATCTTAAGACTGATCTTAAGACTGATCTTAAGACTGATCTTACGACTGATCTTAAGACTGATCTTATTACGAATCAGCAGGGGATTGATGAGACGCAAAGAGACAATGTTGGCATTATGGATTCTCCGGAAATCGAGAAGAGAGGATCCGGATTAGATTTAAAATTATGGTTATTCCCGGAACTTTTGGGAATCAAGAATATATATTACACTAAATCGAAGTCCGTACCAGGAAAATCGTTTTTACGAGACGAACGAGACCGGAAAAAGATAGAGGAAGAAGAAACAGATGTTCTAAAACAAGGAATAGGTCTTAGATCAGATGTTCAGAACAAAAAAGGAACAGAGCATAATCGGAACGATGAATATGGTAAAGTAGAAGAGAAACAAACTGGTAAAGTAGAAGAGAAACAAACTGGTAAAGTAGAAGATCAACAAACTGGTGAAGTAGAAGATCAACAAACTGATGAAAAGAAAAAAACTGGTAAGCCTCAAGTTTTTGTTCAATACAAAGCGGTAGAAGATATAGGAGAAGAAAGTATATCCAAGCTGTCGGAGATTTGCAGGGTTATGTCCGGAATTAAGGATCCGGAACAATATATTTGGACCAATATCCAAGAGGGAAATGTTAACCTAAAACTACTGTTTCTTATTCTTCAGAATCAGAAGGACAATAAAAATGAAATATCGGAAGAGAATATTCCTCAGGGGGATGTTTCGAGAAAGGTAAGCAATGGAAATGACATATTGGAAGAGAATCTTCTTCAAGAGGATGTTCCGAAAAAGGTAAGCAATGAAAATGAAATATCGGAAGAGAATCTTCTTCAAGAGGATGTTCCGAAAAAGGTAAGTAATGAAAATGAAATATCGGAAGAGAATCTTCTTCAAGAGGATGTTCCGAGAAAGGTAAGCAATGGAAATGAAATATCGGAAGAGAATATTCCTCAGGGGGATGTTCCGAGAAAGGTAAGCAATGGAAATGAAATATCGGAAGAGAATATTCCTCAGGGGGATGTTCCGAAAAAGGTAAGCAATGGAAATGAAATATCGGAAGAGAATATTCCTCAGGGGGATGTTCCGAAAAAGGTAAGCAATAGAAATGAAACATCGGTAAATAAAAAAATATTGGTCCCCGAACCATATCGTTTATCAAGCATACCGGATGACGAATTCCTGATGTATAAAATCGTCAGTATTTCATTGAAGTTTCCAAATAGAGCCCGGGAGTGGATAGATGGAAATCTTTATGATGGATCTGCGCAATGCGGTAAAATTCTGGGGGATAGAAAAAAACATTTTTAGTTCCCTCAATTTAGAAGATATTTTGCTTCCAAAACGTCGTAGAGAATTTCGAATCCTGAATCGGTTTGATCCGGAGAATGATCATGTAGGATTTTCCAATGGAAAAGACATACAAAATGACGAAGAACTCATGGGAAGAGACCAACATCTTAGCGTAGATACAACACAAATAATTAAACGTTTTCTTTGGCCTAGTTATCGATTAGAGGATCTTATTTGCATGAATAGATATTGGTTCAATACAAATGATGGGAGTCGATCTGCGATGTTGAGAATACGTATGTATCCCCAAACTTTCAATTGATAGATTTTTTGCTTCAATTCCGTTTTCGTCGAAAAAAAAAAAAAAGAATTGATTCAATAGAGTTTCAGGATATGGCCAAAATTGAACCAATCTGTTCGTTCCATTTCATCAATGTGAAAAGATTCTACATATCGTATCGTATTTTGCCATAGGTCCAAAACTAGATGTTCCTCCAAGAAGATAGAAAGAATCCGACCAATTTTTCTTAAATAGAAATGGTCGGAACGAATCAGAATTATTATATGGACCATGAAAACGAAAGAATGGATCTAATTCTTTTTTCTGACTCGGGAAAAAAATTCCATTCAGCTCCGGGAAAATTTGTTTTTTTATGATTAAGAATTTGTCCATTAGTTCGTCTCTTATTCCCAATAAACAGAGAGGATCTGTTGAATCTCAGGTATTTTATTTAACCAATCGAGTCCTAAGACTTACCCAGCATCTGCAATTACACGGAAGAGACTATTCATCCCAAAGGGGTTTGTGGAAAATTTTGAGCAAACGTAAGCAACTTCTGGTTTATCTCTACAAGAGGGATAAACTTCGTTACGATGAATTAATTGGTAAATTGGGTATTCGTGGGCTAAAAACCCGTTAATTTTTAAGTTTTCAATTCCAATCCAATTTTTAGAGATCCCGGATCCTGATTAGTCGTTCTTTTGTTATCATTTATAAAACGAACCGGAGAGGGGTGACATATAACCATGCTTGCTGAAAGACCCCCTGATGGTAAGTATGGATCCTCATTATCCATCGATGGTGTTCTTCGACTTATTGCTAGATGGTAAAGATGTTATCGACTGTGAACCTCTATCAGATTATTTACATAGGGGGGGAGGGATAAAATTGTTTAGAACCGAACAATAGTCCAATATCTCCCCTATGTAACGCAATGGGATTATTTAGTTACTATGTTCACAGAGGCAATAACGGTAAATGCGCCGAAAAGATCGATCGGGAAATATGTATCCCGAAGGGATAGCTATAGCAGAGTGATTATGCTAGAGTTGGGTCGTATAGCTTTTCATGGCGGATATCGGTACGCAAACTCTCTCTTCCTATATTTTTCACAAACTCCCTTCTCTTCTATTTTTGGAGAGAGGGATCAGAATATCTATTCAATATGACCAGAATCTATCGAAATCTCTATAGTATTACGATTGATCAAAAACATTATTGATACATATAAAACTCATTATTCAAATTACCTGTCATGATTGGACCATATTCGGGGTGATTTGGAGGGATCGAAATGATACAAATATCTTTGTCCCATTGACAAAAATACAGAACCTTAACATATTGGTTCCAAATATAATGGATAGGATTCGTTTTATATTCATAATATCCCGTTATTAGCCATCTTTATTGGGCATATATTAGAAGATTTGGCTATATATGATCTTATTCAATTTAAAACTTTTTACTAACTAATGGAGATCCAATGGCACATTCGGTCAAAATTTATGATACATGTATTGGTTGTACCCAATGCGTACGAGCTTGTCCCACAGATGTATTGGAAATGATACCTTGGGAAGGATGTAAGGCTAAGCAAATTGCTTCTGCTCCAAGAACAGAAGACTGCGTAGGTTGTAAGCGGTGCGAATCCGCTTGTCCAACAGATTTCTTGAGTGTACGTGTTTATTTATGGCATGAGACAACTCGTAGTATGGGTCTAGCTTACTGATCAATATGCACAATAAAATGGTTAAATCCATCTCATATTTTTTCATTCTTTTTTTTATCCACTGATAAAAACCCATACTCGAATCCAAGATTTCGAGTATGGGTTTTTATAGAGAGAGATGGAAAGTATCTTCTATTTCTATAATGAGCGAATTACCTTGGCTCGGTCAACAATATTTGTTAGTTCGCCCATATCTGCAGGTTCGGTAATATCATTATTTCCCCATCCATAAAGGGAGGGAATGAGCTGATCCGATGGTATACTCTAGGTATTTTTTTACTAGAACTCTTCCTCATTACCTATACATTCCGTCCGTTACCATTTCCAATTCGATAATTCATTGATCCGATTGAAAGAAGAAAGAGTCTAACTGGATAGATCTTATTTATTTTCATTGGAGATTGGGAATTGACGGACTTTCCATTGGACCTATTTGACGGGATTTGTTACCACTTTGGCCATTTCAGTTGCTTGGCCAGTTACTCAAAATCTTCGATCGTTGCATTTTATGCAATAAAATCACCAATTTTTCCCTTACATACCTGGTTACCTAATACTCATGGGTAAGCACATTATAGTACATGTATGCTTCAGTAGCCGTTCCATTTCAAATGGGAGGATATGGGTTAATCCAAACATAGAATTGCTACCTCATGCTCATTTTATATTGATTTTCGCATAGGAGCGGTTCAAATCGTCTATGCAGCTCCAACTTCTCTGGGTCAACGGAATTGGAAAAGGAGGATAGTCTTCAGTATCCCATATGGGTTTTGTAATTATTGGTTCCATGGTAGATACAGGTCTTAATGGATCCATTTGAAAATGATCTTTCATGGATCAATTGGTGCGGCACTTTCATTCTTAGCGGGAACAAGTGACGATAGGATACGTACTCTTCTTCTTAATGAAATAAATGGTAGGGCTATGCTAATACCTAAAAGACTATGTCCAGTAGTTTTTAAATGTCTTCTTTTGCATTGCCGGAAATCCGTGGTTTTGTGGCAGAATCTATTAGATTTTCTTCCCGAGAAAAATGACTGGATAAATATTATTCGACCTTCCAAATTGAATCATTGTTACTGCAATAGCGGCAATTGGAACGATATTAACTCCCATCCACTTGTTGTCTATGTTACGTCGAATATTCTATATAAGTTTAGAATGTGACGAACCCTCATATAACGGATTCTGGACCAAGAGAGATTTGAATCCTGATCTGTCTCTTTCTACCCATAATAGGTATTGGTGCTTATCCCGATCCAGTTCTCTTTATATTGGATGATGGGGTAGAAGTTAGTTAATCTCGATCCTTCCATCCATGAAATGAATGGCAAAAAATTATTTTTGTACTTTCCGAATGGATTGTTAGCTATATAATAGAATTAATGGATCCAACTTTTTTCTCTTTTGAGAGATTAATGGAATGGAGCGAATCAACAATGAAATTCTTTATCTTTTAATATAGTTCAAGTTATTTCAAGTAGTGATTCCATAATTCTATAATAAATCTTTGAAATAACTTGGACCAGTTATTGATGTCACTTATTTTCAATTACATAAAGGAACTGGATCGAATCTATCCTTCCTTTTCCCTCCCGGAATTCGGTCCATTTATGGTTCCAACCATCCATAGCTGTGTAACCCTATTCCTAATAGATTGACCCCCAAATAACGGATCCAAACTATAGAAAATCCTAAAGAAGCCACAATTGCCGGTTCCTCACCCTGCCAACCCTTATTCATTCTAGTATGCAGATAGATTGCGAATATGGTCCAAGTAATTAATGCCCAAGTCTCTTTTGGATCCCAGCTCCAATAAGATCCCCATGCTTCATTGGCCCATATTGCTCCAGAAAGAGTACCTATGGTTGAAAGAGAAAAACCGAGACCAATCGCACGATAACTCCAATTATCTAATTGTTTAATCAATTGACATTTACGATAATTCGTTGATGAAAAAGAAAAAGTGTATTGCAAATCACTTTTTTGTTTTTCATGTGAATAAAAATTTTCATTGGTAAGAATGGATCGGGAAAATAAATTGTCCATCGCACCAAGAAGAACCTGTCTATTTACTCCGGACATAATTACTAGAAGAGCTATTGATGCTAGGGATCCACATAAAAGGGTTGCATAGCTGAACAATATCATACTTACATGCATCATTGACCAATGAGATTGTAGCGCGGGTACTAACATTCCGGATCGTTGCATTTCCTCCGGAAGACCTAAAGTAGCAAAACCATGAGTTAACATAGCACTTGGCGCCGTGATTGCACCTAACCACCGATCATCTCGGCTCCGTACTTCTAGAACTATATGGAGCACGGATGAACTCCAGGAAAGGAACATGAATGATTCATACAAATTACTCAACGGTAAATGTCCCGAATAGAGCCAACGAGTAATTAATAATCCCGTTGTACAAAGAAAAGTAACTATCATGCCCTTTCCTCCCGAACTACTTAGTCCTTCAATTCGATAAACTAAGGTTCCCCAATAAATGAGAGTGACAACCAAA
Organism: Larix kaempferi; assembly: GCA_027924585.1. NCBI lineage: Eukaryota > Viridiplantae > Streptophyta > Pinopsida > Pinales > Pinaceae > Larix > Larix kaempferi. The sequence continues at coordinate 110,547 of BSBM01001604.1, read as the reverse complement.
ATAAGAGAAAAAGAGATGTGAGCCAATATATGTTCTAAAGTTATGAATATCATAATAAACCCATTTATTCATTTTATTCCCAAATGAGATCTATGATGGAAAGATAGGATTGATCTATCACAATGGAAATAGATTGAACAGATATTGCTACATAGGAAGAATTGATTGATGAGATCTTCTTGGAAAAATGCCGCCACTCGGATTTGAACCGAGATGCTCTCGCACTGCTTCCTAAGAGCAGCGTGTCTACCAATTTCACCATGGCGGCTTCGTAGGGACCATACTAGCTTATTTACACCAGATCGTCAATGTTATGAACGTGTCTAGCAGAGGGAGTAATCTGTGAATATAACATATGTCCAAATAAAATATAAGTTGGGGCATTGACATTTGAATCAATTTATGTTGGTTGATGGTTATAACGGAGCATGGCGCAGCTTGGTAGCGTGCCATCTTGGGGTGATGGAGGTCGTGGGTTCAGATCCCGCTGCTCCGAAAGAGAATGAGGAAATAGTAACATGCGTTATCGGACAAAGAATATCTTTCAATTTTGGTTCACGATGGTCGGAGCAGCTAGATTCCAAACAATAAAGAGAGATACATGGCTCAGCACTTTTCAATCTTTTTGATTGGATGGTTTGATTATATACATATCTAGAACGAAACTATGTTTCTGATCCATGATTTCCCGTGTTATTTTTCTCCAATATCCTGTTGGACTTTTCAATTTGAGGGGAGACATCCAAATATATTGATAGCTCACAATAATATTACATACGGGTTAATATGACTATATACAGGCTGCTAATTAATTGATCCTATTTTAGTTACTGAGATGTAGAAAGGGGTTTCATTAATAGGATAAAAAGTTACACTAGATTACGCACCTATATTTATTTTGGTCAGCTCTTTTTATGTATCTCTGCTACAATAGTTTGGGCATTACGCATTATAAATGGTAGAGATACGAATAACGATGATGACTTTGAGTTCTCCTAAAGGATTGAGCACTCTTTTCCATCCAACCATAAAGGAGGGAAAGAATGGGTTCAGACCCAATAAGGGGATGAATCATTGGGAGGAGCAGAAGCAGAAGAAGGATGAATCGAGATATCTGAAACTACAAATTAGTAATTATTCACCATAGAGCAATAACCTGCATCTATTACGAAATGCACGAGCGATTCCATCATAAAATAATATCATCCCCATGCATGATTCCGTAGGTTCTGTACCATTATTTATAAAAAATGAAATCGTTTCGATTCTAGTTTCGGATCGAAATGGATGGATTGGGATGTTGATAAGGTTTAGCTACCGGAAATATAGCATAATGGTAATGCTGAAGTTCATTCGGGATCCTTACAAAAAATGATGAACTCTAATCCTTTTCCAGTGGGAAGGAAGGCGGAATGAATAGAGAATGGTTTATAAATTCCCCATTTCTCCAGATTGGCTGAAGGGAAGTACTGTAATGGAACTAATTAATGACCGTGTCCCTTTCGTACAACCACCCTTGGAGTACCCGAATAAAATGATTTATTTCGCATCACCATTCTCCAGGGTCCTGAAGGGTGGTGTCGTATATTCGCTCGTGTTGTGCTATGGATCATCCAAATCAATTGATTTCAATTTTGATTCGGATGATCCAGAGGAATCATCATTGGCTATGCAATAAAAACTTTTTGAATGACCGGTGGAGATAGACTTAGCTAAAGAAAAAGCTTTTATTGCGGCCCGATATGCTTTTCCCTTCCAAACATTTTTACGAATTTTTTTCTTGGATCTAGAAGTACGCTTTTTTGGAACTGCCATAAGGAACAATGGGTTTAATTCATATATTGTGATGTGAAAGACATCTTATGTATTTCATTTATTCATTTCTCTCGTAGAGAACTCCGCATATTCTTTATCGGAGTCTGCTGCAAATTGAATCAATCCATTCTCTCGACGAACACGTAAAATAAATAATAATGGAATCTACCAATTCAATTTAAAGGTCAATTTCCATGATATATTCTCATCCATTTTATAGAATATATTTATATAACGATCGATATCGAGGGAATATCTTTTTCATCCTTCTTCGAATGAGTTTCACTCGGTCCTTGATTCTCCGCGATCATCTCATCCTTCTTGTTAATGTTCCTGTCATATCCTGAATTGAAACTAATGGGATTGGAATGCTTTATGGATCGATTGTAAGATCTTTTCAATTGGAAAGACAGGAAAAGATGCGGAAATATAAACCAATTTTTGTTTAAAGGTTTTAAATATTCTTCCGATGTTTCATTTCCGAGTTCCATAAAGTTTATATGTATAGGAAATAGTTTCATCAAACAGAAATTTTTTCTCTCGATCATACTACTTTTATGATTGACGTGATATATGAGGACCGAGAATGTAAGTACTACTACACCTTTTATCAAAAAATATGGATTTCTTTTACGTAGATCGCGTAAAAGCAACGTACTAAGAATTCTAAGGTCAAAGAGCTTTATAAGGCGCTTCCGATGCGAAAGGATTTGAATTAAAAATTCATCAAATTGGATTCGGTCTATGGATTGCATAGAAATTTATAACTTTGTATCTCTTCCCATTTTATTAGCCAGGATCTTCTTTTTTTCATTTATTTTTTACCCCAATTACAGGGAGAATGAATCTAATTCAATACCATGAAAAAGAAAGAGTTCGTGTAAATGAAACGAGCGAGCCTCTGGAGTGAAGAGAGCTATAATATTCAAAACATAAATTTGTTTGATGGAAGGGCTCACATACATTCAGAATTGTTTTTAGGCATAACTTGAACTTGTATTCATTCGCTTCATATCGGCCCGGAGCTCACTTCCAGTATAGCCATCCATACCCTATCATGTAAATACCACGGGCCTCCTACGATACGAAGAGTCATAAAATAAAAAAAAAAAATAGATAGAAGGGCTCACATTAGGTTTAGGGATAATCAGGCTCGAACTGATGACTTCCACCACGTCAAGGTGATACTCTACCGCTGAGTTATATCCCTCCCCTACCCTCATCTGGAAAGAGAACTGACTTATGAATAATAACTTACCAAAGGGTCGATAGACTCAACACCACTATCCCACTATTTTATCTCGAACAACTTGAAGCCAGACCTTCCTTCTTTTCACACTACTACGAAAAGAAAGAATGAGAAAGAAAAGACTAGATACTTTTCTGAGTCAATTCTATCGAAAATAGTATTTCCTACTGATTCGAATCATAACATATGGTCCCGTAAAATCGGTAATATTTTACCTATCTCGATCAAGAAAGTTTTACATTAACATGAAAAATATTTTGTTCAGCATGTTTGATCCGATCTAGCACTAGTGCGTGCGAAAAGGACTTAATATTGTTTGGAAAAACAAGGAGAACAGGATCGAGTAAAGATTATACGGAGATGATACGGATCAAATTGTTCTTCTTGCACCAAGGATATTACCGTTTCCGAAAAATAAGATCTACTTTTATATCTTTTATATCTCTTTCCATTCAAAAGTTTCGATGTTTTTCCACTTCGAGACCCCAAAAATGAACAAATTCCTTTTCTCAGGAACACGTACGGGATCCATCATTACAGAACAGAAAAGAGAAGACCCTATGCTATGCAACCGTTAACTACTTAATATAAATACATTTACATCCTACCGGAACATAATTTGTAACTAGCATCGCTATCCTCTTGCCTAGCGGGTAAATATTGACTTCCCTAGATGGAAATACTTCTGAATCTGGATCGATGTGAGAGTACAACTACATTTCCAAAATGCATGTTGTCTCTTCGGAACAGATTGACCCCTTCGCTCTCTCGTGGTACAATCCTCTTCCCGCTGAGCCCTTACTTTTTTTTCCACCGATCCACAGAAACAAGATATAGGACTGATGCCAGCAGTTCATCATAGGAGAAAAGACTCACCGAGCGAGATCATTGACTAATCAGATAAAAAGGAACTTCCTTTTCCGTATACTTTCTCTGGCCATATCGATTGCTATTTGCGGGCCTTACACAGTCGATCATATCTCATATAGATATGGATATATATCTCTTCAACATAGGTCATCGAAATGATCTTGGACAACCCCAACCAAAGCACGAAAGCCAAGATCTTTCATTAAATTGATTCCTGTTCGAATTCGAACAGTGTATAACCACATGGATAAGCTCACATTAACCCGTCAATTTCGAATCCAATTTGTGATTTGGAGGAATGATATATCGAGATATCAAGAAGGAATTAGCATGTAATAATGTCGATTCATACAAAAGAGTATTTTTTCAGACGCTATACTTATAGGATGGGAATAGAGAAGGAATAAGAAATCCCGAAGATTTTGCATAATCTTAAAAAAAAAATAAAAAAAGATGATTCATTAGTGTTTGGTTAGAACACGAAAACGTGTTTTACTGAATTGGTTCCAGTTACTCTTTGCGACATAATGCATGAAGGAAGGGAATATGAATATTCTCGAACAACGAAAAAAATCCAATTTATCCTACTTCGAAAGAATCGAACGAGAAGCCGTATGAGGTGCAAATCTCATGTACGGTTTTGTAGAGTGACAGTGAAGACAACTTATCTGTCAACTTTTCCACTATCACCCCCAAAAAACCAAACTCTGCCTTACGTAAAGTTGCCAGAGTACGATTAACCTCTGGATTTGAAATAACTGCTTATATACCTGGTATTGACCATAATTTACAAGAACATTCTGTAGTATTAGTAAGAGGAGGAAGGGTTAAAGATTTACCCGGTGTGAGATATCACATTGTTCGAGGAACCCTAGATGCTGCCGAAGTAAAAGATCGTCAACAAGGGCGTTCTAGTGCGTTGTATATTCTTACTTATCTAAGACTTGTATCATTTCATGATGATGCCATGTGAATTGCTAGGAACATGTGAAGTATATGGCTAACCTAAGAACGAACGTTTTGTAAGGGGACTAGAGCAGGCTACCGTAAAACAAACGATCTTCTTTTTTCTAGGAGATTTGGAACTATTATATGTCTAAGGTTTAATATCGAAATCATTTTCGAAGTTTTCCCTGATTGTTTCAACAGAAAATTTTAAATACCTTGACCTTTTTAGAACAGGTTCGAGTCAAATAGCAATGATTTGAAACACTTTTTTTATACACTATTTTGTAAACCTAAGGACTTGATCGTATAGATATGTAAAATACAGGATTTCCAATCATAGCAAAAGAAAGAAAGGGAACGGATACTCAATCGAGAGTGAGTAAACAGAATTATATGCATAAAGAATATATCTCATCTATGCAGATATAATCATGTGGAAAGCCGTATTCGACGAAAGTCGTATGTACGGTTTGGAGGGAGATCTTTCATACCTTTAGAGATCCACCCTACAATATGGAGTCAAAAAGCCAAAATAAATGATTTATTTTCAGCCTTTATGAAATAGATTCTTGAACCTTTTTCACACTCATGTCACGGCGAAGTACTGCAGAAAAAAAAACTGCAAAATCCGATCCTATTTATCATAATCGATTAGTTAACATGGTGGTTAACCGTATTCTTAAAAACGGGAAAAAATCATTGGCTTATCGAATTCTTTATCGAGCCATCAAAAATATTCAACAAAAGACAGAGAAAAATCCACTATCTGTTCTACGCCAAGCAATACGTAGAGTAACTCCCAATGTCACAGTAAAAGCAAGACGTGTGGGTGGATCAACTTATCGAGTTCCCATCGAGATAAGATCTACACAAGGAAAAGTACTTGCCATTCGTTGGTTATTAGGGGCATCTCGAAAACGTCCGGGTCGAAATATGGATTTCAAATTGAGTCACGAATTAATGGATGCTGCCAGAGGGAATGGCAATGCTATACGCAAAAAGGAAGAGACCCATAGAATGGCAGAGGCCAATAGAGCTTTTGCACATTTCCGTTAATTAATAAAAAGGATCGAGCGAGATCTACCTATCTATATAGTTGATTTACATATCCTGATAAATTATAAATTGATTCCCGTTCGGATCGGGATGGATCCATTTTATCGGAACAAAAGAGAAAAAAGAAGAAGGAACATAAATCATAGATAGATCAACTAAGTCCTCTTGGGAAGGCTTCCTTAAGGAATAAGGAGATAGATTATGGAGGAATATTCGATCCTATTCATGAGGATTATGTAAATCTCCTATTCCGAAAATTGGAAGTTGGAACATATTTCTACTCTTTCAGAGATTGAATGAAATTACTAATTCATGATCTGGCATGTACAAAGTGAAAACTTCATTTTCAATTATACCCTGAGATCATTTGAAAGAGTTTCATTTGCTTTTCTTCCATGGAAGTTATCTTTCCCCGGCCAGAATGTATCCTGATTCTCGGCCTAATTCTTGATGATCAATTTAATCCCTGATCAAGAAGATATAGCTTGGTCCTATTTCATCTCTTAAAAAGTTTAGTAATAAGCATAGCGGTCTTATCATTTCGATGGAGAGAAGAACCTATTATCAGCTCTTTGGGTCATTTCCGAACGAACAATTGAAACGAAACGAAATATTTCGATTCATCAATTTACTACGTTCAACTCTATGTGTTCCTCTATCCGTGGAGTACATTCAATGTACAGAAATGGCTATAACAGAGTTTCTTTTATTCATATTAACAGCTGCTCTAGGAGGAATGTTTTTACGTGGTGCTAATGGCTTGATAGCTTCAGAATGTTTCAGTTCATGTTCTTATCTATTATATTGATATACTAAGAGAGATGTACGCTCCAACCCAATGAGGCTACTATGAAATATTTACTTATGGGTGGGGCAAGTTTTTCCATTCTGGTCTATGGTCTTTCTTGGCTATATGGTCTATCCGGGGGAGAGATTGAGCTTCAATAAATAGTAAATGGTCTAATAGATACACAAATTTAGAACTCTCCAGGAATTTGGATTGCTCTTATATCCATAACTGTAGGAATTGGATTCGAACTTTCTCCAGTTCCTTTACATCAATGGACCCTTTACGTATATGAAGGAGTGCGATTCGTTCTACAAATTATTACCTCTATAATAAAATAGAGTGAATAGATATCTTTCTTTTTTATCAATTTTTATATCTCTCAAAACTCTATGGACATGTGGAAAAGATAAAGAAAAGGACTGTTATCCCTACCCCCACTCGGACCAAGACATCACTTTTACCGAAAAAAAGGTTTTTTCAAACATTTTTTGTCAAAATAACAATTAAGGTAAAGCAAGGTCAGAAACAACTAATATCTTTGAATTAACAAAGAGATTTTGTAAGAGGGATTGGTAATACTTTCTATTGATTGAATAGATTTGGTCTTATACATACATACGCGAGGAAGGTAATAAAAAGGAATCAGATAATTATGTTATTCCTTCTTTATCACTTAGGAACCGTGCGAGATTCGAGTCCCATGCACGGTTCTGAATGAGAGAAAGGAGTGAGGGATCCTCCTTTCAACAACTCTCCCATTCCAGTCGTTGCTTTTCTTTCGCTCCGAAAATAGCTGCTCCAGCCGCTTGAATCGAATCTTCGATGTTCGTTCCTATCTTCATCGAACGAACGCATGGCAATGGATATATATGCACATAGAGATCTATCTATTGAAATATGGATATCTGGCCGCTCCGTTCTATTCAGGAATAGATATAATAGGATCGAACCTGTTCTTTACATATTGTTATTTGGTACCATATTAAATTCTTTAGGCTTCTATTAAATCGAAAAAGAAAAGATGTTCAGTCATCTTCTTTATGTATATGAAATATCCTCCAAATAATGAAAGTAAAAAGAAAAAGAATTGGATTCTATATTATGAACCTATACGACCGATCGATATCAATACTCCAATACGCTATCTCTTACATATATTCTATATATATTGAACATATCGGGATATGTTCAATATATATATGAATCCTATTCATGGAATAGGATTCACTTTCGGGATGCCTTGATGGTGAAATGGTAGACACGCGAGACTCAAAATCTCGTGCTTAATAGCGTGGAGGTTCGAGTCCTCTTCAAGGCATAAAATTTATCATGCTTATTGAATGAGCAATCCAATGGCAAATCTCGTATGAGAATCTCTCAATAGACTGGGATAGATTTCCTTCGTATCTGTTGATACGAGGTATTCCGACAATTACCTACAAGTTCAAGCTGTTAGAATAGGACAGTGGATCACAGGCAGGATCTTGGCGATCTTCTCTATTTCATTTCCGAAATGGTCCACCCTCGTATTATGAAGTATATTTCATTAAGGACACAGATTGAGAAGAATCTGTTAAGGTCTTGCAAGATACATAGATTGACCATATACCCCTCTCAAGATCTTGCAAGATCCGGGGGTTGCAACCGAACCTAAACACTATATTTACGTTGGATCCTGTGACTCTAGTCCTTACCATGCTTACTCTTACATGGTCGAGATCTCGGAGTGAGAAACCTATCTTAAAATTAAAGATCTATCAAGTCTTTTTTTTTCCTCTAAATACTTACTATTCTTGGACAATACCAGGAAAGGATTTCTTATAGGATCTTAAATCGGAGCATATGTAGAACTTCTCATTGGTTTCCACGACCCTACTGCACTGCCCGGTTCATTTTGTTTTACTTAATTCCATATTCCATTGCTCTTTCATCGATGATTACAGATTCTCCCGGCTGATGTTAAATTTGAATCCTGTTGTATGAATTGAGTGTTCAATTTCATTTGGAAAAAGACATTTCTTATCCAACAATGTCTTTGTCAGTTGATCCAATAACATTCTGTTAGATAGGAACAGATTTGATAAATATTGATAACTCTCGGATAGAGTATTATAAAGAAAAGATTCATTAGATAATAAACTATTGGTTCCGAGCCATCTTTGGCGATGAATTAACGATTCGAAGCGGTCAACCTTTTCTCTCGGATTTTCGATCAACCAACGTTGATATGTAAATAGAGGAGAATATGGCTGCATACGTTCCAATTGGATACTAATTGCTTGAATGCGTTTGAAATCCTCGATATGTTCCTTTCCTATAGGTTTCCACTCATTCATTATAAAAACCGAATTGGTCATGGATTTTGAATTATATCTACGAAAAGCACCTTGGAGACTTTTTTTAGGGAAAAAACCATATTTTGATGCTCTTCTCATTGAACTATGAGTAATATAAAGCCTTTTTAGCAGTTCTTCATTTGCGAAAAATTCTCGGCGTGAAAACACAAGGTGCTGCTCTTGAAATAGGAAGGAATCCCAAAGAAATCGTCTTCCTAAAAAGAACAATGGTTTCTTGGAGGGTTTATATTGCATCGAATATTCTATAGAAATTTGAGATCTTCCTCTCTGCTTTTCTTTAACCGATCCGAACTTATACGAAGATCCCAACTCATTGGGTCTTATTGTACGATCGAATCGATTACTGCGAAAAAAACTAAGACGCCAGATCCTAGGAGCCCAAACTACTTTACTGATCAATTCTTCATCCGTATCCCTATCCATTTGTTTTGTGCCGAGAGTTTCTTGTATAAACTTCAATTCATATTCTTTCAGAAATCGTATAATATCTAGATTATTTCTCGTTTTGGGCTGAGGAACAAATGTAATTTGATCCTTATCGGACTTACCCCGACATATTCCTGACCATGGAAACTCCACCAGAAGACTTTCTAAAAGACTAGAAGCTAGATAAAAATCATGCTCAGCGAATCTATCTAGAGGAATCCAATTCTCTCTATTTCGTTCCGATATAGACCAAGAATCTCGAGCCGCTGATCCGGCCAAGCAACTCAAAATATGGGGGAGTATAGTTAATTCCTTCATAGTTGTTTCGGCAATCGAAGGTTCTAAATACCATTCGGACAAATAAGAAAACCTTTTCTTCCATACTTCCTTTTTGGTAGATAGAGAATTCATGGGAGAATTCCTTCGAAGTGTATTTTGTATAACAGCCTTTCCTACCTTGTAGATAAGTATTTTGTCATTTTGATCGGATCCATCCATAGATTGAAAATTCGAAATTTGCTTATGAAGAGCTAATCGAATTGTATTAGTGTCTATAACTGATTTCTTTCGGGTAATACTAATTAATAAGGCTTCATTGACCAGTGCTGTTAGATCTCGTGCATCACAACCTATGGTTCTAGATGCACATTCATTGGAAGAGGACCACTCTTTTTCCGAGTAGAACCCTTTCATACCTAAAAGAATAGGAAGTTCCATTCGTCGTTGTAGGTTAACAAGCATTCGAATATTGATCGATCTATCTAATCGATTTGGAGATATTAGAGCTGGATCCACTTTTTGGGGGATATGAGTCGAAGCAATAACAAGAATATTTCTAAGAGAATCTTTATCTCTAGAGATATGGTGCAGTAATAAACCAAGGAAAGACTCAGTTAAGTCTAAACCAAGAGTCAGGTCATTGACATTCAGTTCATGAATGTTTGGAATCCAAATTATGCAAGGAGACATTCTTTTCGCCAATTCAAAGGTAAGATGGAATTGTTGCATTTTTTCTGTCACCAAATTATCAAAATCAGGATCAATACTTTGAGTATCAGGGTAATTTAAATATTGACCATGCAAGAACTTGTCCAGAGATATTTTGATTAAAGGAACATAAGAGTCTGTTGCTATACTTTTGACCAAACAGGATTGACCAGTTTCTATAGGAGCTATCAGTAAAATCCCTTTGGAAAGTAATGATCCTGAGTGGAGTGAGAAAGGGGTTTTATTCAATGCGGGATTGGTTTGAATAAATATTTGTGAAGAGGTAATCTTCTGACAAAAAGCAAGGAATACCGATCTTTCTGTTAAACAAAATTGATCAAACTCGTAATTCATTAGATCTTTTTGATAAGTGTAGGCCACATATTGTAAGTAAATAATTCCCGGCTGTTCAGTGATTAGAGAACCCGGTTCCTTCTTGAAATTCTGACTGTAAGTAAAATTCAATCCATATTGAGAAATGTTTCTTCCTGTCATTAGAAACTGAACTAGTAATTCTATCTCTTTTTCGGATATATCCATGCTGGAACACCATCTGTTCAACTCTTTTATTCTAGTTATGGGCAAATTAAGCTTTCTATTCTTCATCTTCCTCTTGATAGAAGAAGAGCTGGATGTGTCCCCTATATCAGAGAACAAGAGAGTCATTTTTTGCAACTCTATCACGTACGACGGATCCTTTAAATACTTGATGAGTTCAAAGTCTATCTTGATGAGTTCAAAGTCTATCTTTAATTTGATAAAGATTAAGGAAATCACTTGAAAATATTGAAGAACACAATACCCAAAAAAGACGACAAAAGGGATAAGAATCCAATATTCATACCCCCGAACATTTAATAATCTCAGATGTGCCCATATTAATGGAACTGATGAATTAGTTTCTTCTATTAAAAAATCCTCGCAGGAAGATAAAGCAGAATCCAAAAGGATTATTTAGAAACAAAAAATTATTCAGAAGATTCGTTCTGAATCTAAAAATCAATTTGAAAAGATTCGTTCTCAATTTCCATTGTATAGGTTCCCACAATAAATTAAATTTATGCATAATATTATGCTGACTATCTCGCAAAAATCGATACAAATGGATTACTGCCATGTAGTAATATCTCCGGAAGAGTATCTAAAAGAATATTTTCAATATATTTACACCATGCAGAAGTAAAAAACCATGGCATATATTTTTTGAACAAATCCCATTTTGAAAAAATACTATCTATTCGATAGAACCTATACATCTTCCTGTTTCTTAACACATTCATTAAAACGCGGTGATGGTAGAATATCCCGTTCCTCTTGAGATGAATTGGGAAACGGTACTCCTCCCATCTATGCCTTCGTTTCCAATTATGTTTTGAAAACTTTCGGTTACAAACCAATCTTGAATACGATTGAAACATTTCCTGGTTCTTTTTGGGAAATATTTCGGATAGTAAATCATCTTTATAAGATTGAGTTTCAATAAGACCCGTGTTTGAACTGAAACTCTTTTTAAGGTACTGATCGAGGTTGTTTTCTTCTGAATCGGATCTATTGAAAAAAGACTGGCAAAAAGTTTTTTCCAAATTGACTATTTGTTCTTTTGTTAAAGGCGTTTGTAGAAATATCTTCGATCGAGGAAAGATATCTCTTGTCACGAACGAATGGATTCAATCGAGTTAGTAAATTGAAGGATCTGTACAAGTCATAGATTAATACAAATGTTTGGTCACCACTTCGTTTTCGTTGTAAATATTTAGGTAATAATATGTTAGATACTTGTGACTTGAATGAATGAAATAGTCTCTTTCTCCGAGTGAACGTTCCTATTTCACCAATGGGCAAAGAAGAGAGATTGTTGTGGATGGGTAAAAGATTGAATAATTGTCCATATGTAAGATTCTTCCTTTTTATATGAATTCTTTCCATATAAGAAGGTAATCTCTTCCTATAATTTGACCGAGGATGATGCAAATAATCAAAAAAATTGGAGCGTATTTGCTCCGTGAAAAGAAGCTCTCAATGAGCTCTGATCAGATAGTTTCACGGGATTCAACCAATTGTCTCGATCGTTGGATATCGTCGAAAAATCAGTGTTATCGAACGATTCCATGCGATTCTTTTCATTATCGAATAAGTCAATAATCCATGGATTAATCGGTATCTCATTCGGAACAAATGGTGCAATTGTTCCTTCATCGATCAATAATTTTGATCTTTGTGAAAGATTATGGTCATCCAAAAGAAAGGGTTTGAATGTTTTGAAATGAACGATTAGAGCACCAATTGGATCCAACAACTCATTTAATCGTTGATAATTAAGACTTTTTAGCTCATTAAAGCGAAAATCCAAAATCGAAATGAAAATATCGAACTTAGAATTGAACTTCGAAATGATATCGAACTTCGAATTTAAGATCTCCACAGTAAATTTCAAAAAGGGAAGAAAACTATGAATAATCTTTTTTGTTGGGATTTACAGACCAACCAATTGAATCTTGATTAGTATTAGTACATGATTCAATTGGATCGAACACTATTTGAAAATAGTTTTGTTTAGAAAAAACATGTTTCAAATATTTCATAAAGTATTCGGTCTGATTGGACCATTTGTACACATTTCAAATTCCGATTGATATGTTTATCCGTTCGAATAATAGAATGGTTGAACCATTCTCTCTGACTTTTTCTCCAACTGGATGAATGCCGGTCAATTGTATTTTTCGTTACATTATTCAAACTTTCATTTGCTATCCAATTTGTTCGAATTTGATCCTTTAAATTGCGACTTAACCTGCTCATAAAATAGAATCTATGAATGCATTTTCTGAATACCCGGCAATCTTATACCGAATTGATTCATACCAATTGAAAGCTTCAGTTCTATAATCGTTAAGAGGGGTTCCTATCTCCAAGCGATTTTTGGAATTGATTTGGCTTAATTCTTTGTCGATTATTTGATCTTAATATTCATCCTCTTTATCAGTAATATTAAGGAGGACCATAAAGATTTATTATTCAATTTCTCTCTGTGGTTAAAGATCCGATTCGATCTCAACGATCCATTTTCTTGTTGAGTTCATATAATGGATTCATGTTATAATCAATATCAAAAGAAATTTGATAATGAACCTTACTAGGCTTAGTTATTGATAGAGTGAATTGATCTGTATTTTTCAGAACAATTTTTTTCGTTTTCAATCTCAAATTGTTGAGCCATATGTATTGTCCTTTGCTTTGATCACAGAATGTAGAAGATAAGATTCCAAGGCAGAGTAAAATTCCATTTTATAGATTGAATACAGTCGGATCGGTTCATATAACTTGGCTTTCTAAGAATAGTACATCCGGGATCTGATGAAATAGCACAATTCGAGGAAGGATTTTCAATTTCAAAATTATGTTTTTATCTTCCATAGATCAACTATCCTATTCATTAATGAATAGGATTTTGAATTCCTTAAATCTTGGAAAAAAACATCTTGTTGCCTTTTCAATAAGTTGAAATTTTTAATGGGCTTCTTAGTAGCACTAGGACCACCCATACACGGTTCATCTATTGGCAATATGTAAGAACAAAAATAACGAATTGATTTTGTAAAATTATCAATTAATCTTTTCCTTTCCTTCAGAAAGGAATTCTCGTCCATATATCTTGGATCTTTTGTAAATAATTCTTTCGCCCAAGAGATTGGAGAATATTCTGAGAAACACTTTGAGGACAAATCTGATTCTTTTTTTGTTTGTTCTCTTTCAATAGAAGAAAGATCCCAAAGAATTGATCTTTCTCTTTGTTGCTCAATCTCTGTTTTATTTCTTGTGAATGGATCTTCACAAAGATCTTTTTCAGGTTTCCCAATACTCATTTTCGGTTGAACTGAGAGTCGAATCGATCTTCGAATTGATATCTTTTTCATCCTTCTTCGAATGAGTTTCACTCGGTCCTTGATTCTCCGCGATCATCTCATCCTTCTTGTTAATGTTCCTGTCATATCCTGAATTGAAACTAATGGGATTGGAATGCTCTATGGATCGATTGTAAGATCTTTTCAATTGGAAAGACAGGAAAAGATGCGGAAATTAAACCAATTTTTGTTTAAAGGTTTTAAATATTCTTCCGATGTTTCATTTCCGAGTTCCATAAAGTTTATATGTATAGGAAATAGTTTCATCAAACAGAAAATTTTTTCTCTCGATCATACTACTTTTATGATTGACGTGATATATGAGGACCGAGAATGTAAGTACTACTACACCTTTTATCAAAAAATATGGATTTCTTTTACGTAGATCGCGTAAAAGCAACGTACTGAGAATTCTAAGGTCAAAGAGCTTTATAAGGCGATCCCGAAGCGAAAAGATTTTAATTAAAAATCTCACCAAATTGGATTCGGCCCATGGATTGCATAGAAATTTATAACTTTGTATCTCTTCCCATTTTATTAGCCAGGATCTCCTTTTTTCATTTATTTTTTACCCCTCCCTACCCCCCCTTTTTTTTATTCATCCCAATGAATATGAATAGAATATATAAATACATATTGATTTAATAGAATTGGAAAGCTCGTGTCAACCAAACCAGACAATTATACTGCATGGATAGAAATTATACCACATTTATCAAATTTTTTTCACTGAAAAAAGGATCGAATCCAGTCCGTTTTTTTCTTATTTTATGGGCGAACGACGGGGGATTGAACCCGCGCGTGGTGGATTCACAATCCACTGCCTTGGTCCACTTGGCTACGTCCGCCCCGGAAAAACAAACCAATTGTCTCTATCTACGGTCATTTCTTCCAATAAGAAAATTTCTAGGTCCGTCCCGACAACGAGCTAACGTTTGTATGTGGGTCGGCGACCTCTGACAGGGGATCAAAGCAAGATCGAAGACTAACTCCCAACCAACTCTCGAACAAGTTGTTCGGTCGTGGGCCTCTGTAAAATGTCTATTGATAATACTTTACATTAATAAAGTATGAGAGAAAGGAATGTGATTGGGTCCCGAACTACCCAATTTAAGATCTGAGTCTATACTCATATTATAGAATGAATATGTTGATGATCTTTTATCAGCATCCATGGCTGGAATGGTTAAAGCGCCCAACTCATAATTGGCGAACTCGCGGGTTCAATTCCTGCTGGATGCAGGGGAACTGCACATATTCATTCTTTATGGAATGGGAAAAAGTAGGAGGGGATAACAACAAACATTTGAAGAATACCAAACCTTTCATTTTATTGAAAGGCTTGGTAACTGTTCAGTTAAGCAATACACGATAACAATCCATCAGAGTATTATCCGCCTATTGAAATAGATTCAACAGCAGCTAGATCCAGAGGAAAGTTGTGAGCATTACGTTCGTGCATAACTTCCATACCTAGGTTAGCACGATTAATGATATCAGCCCAAGTGTTAATTACACGACCTTGACTGTCAACTACAGATTGGTTGAAATTGAATCCATTTAAGTTGAAAAGCCATAGTGCTTATGCCTAGAGCGGTAAACCAGATACCTGCTACGGGCCAAGCAGCTAAGAAGAAATGTAAAGAACGGGAGTTGTTGAAACTAGCATATTGGAAGATCAATCGGCCAAAATAACCGTGAGCAGCCACAATATTGTAGGTTTCTTCCTCCTGACCAAATTTGTAACCTACATTTGCGGACTGATTCTCAGTAGTTTCCCTGATCAAACTGGAAGTTACCAAAGAACCATGCATAGCACTGAATAGAGAGCCGCGAATACGCCAGCTACACCCAACATGATGGAATGGATGCATAAGGATATTGTGCTCAGCTGGAATACAATCATGAAATTGAAAGTACCAGAGATTCCTAGAGGCATACCGTCAGAGAAGCTTCCTTGACCAATAGGGTAGATCAAGAAAACGGCAGTAGCAGCTGCAACAGGAGCTGAGTATGCAACAGCAATCCAAGGACGCATACCTAGACGGAAGCTAAGCTCCCCACTCACGACCCCTATAGCAAGCTACACCAAGTAGGAAGTGTAGAACGATTAGCTCGTAAGGACCCCCGTTGTATAGCCATTCATCGACGGAAGCTGCTTCCCAAATGGGATAGAAGTGCAAACCGATAGCTGCAGAGGTAGGAATAATGGCACCAGAGATAATATTGTTTCCATAAAGAAGAGAACCGGAGACAGGCTCACGAATACCATCAATATCTACCGGAGGAGCTGCGATGAAAGCAATAATGAATACAGAGGTTGCGGTCAATAGGGTAGGGGATCATCAAGTCACCGAACCATCCAATGTAAAGACGGTTTTCAGTGCTAGTAATCCAGTCGCAGAAGCGACCCCATAAATTTGCGCTTTCGCGTCTTTCTATAATTGCGGTCATGGTCAGAACTTCGTTTATAAAATCATCAGAGGCTCCCAAGCATAAGGCTTGTTATTTGACAGTATAATATGATCCATGTATCAATGTCAATCAATATCCGGGATGGAATTTCAATATCTATCCCAACGGGATAGATACTGATCTATACTATATTGATAGAATATAGATGTATTTTAGATAGAACTCTATACTTTTTTGCATATATTCCACACTCTATAGATCTATCTGTGGTTAGAGACTCCATCAAATTCTTTATTTCTGGTTCCAGGAATGGGGAGATCCGTTGTAATGAGAACGGATAGGATTGAATCAGTGAAGAGAAAATTTTTTTGTTCGCTACAACGAAGTGCAAAGCGATTCTGGAACCGGAATTATGAATAAATTGATATGAGTGGGATATCAATTCTTCATCACCTTTCCGGAGAACCCATAGTGCAATAGTTCGTTCCCTTGTGAATAGGAACGAATATGAAAAGGAACTTGATTGGATCCAGAACCAGAATAAGTGGACAGAGGTACCTATCGGAATTGGATCAATTTTATCCGGGTTGCCCGGGACTCGAACCCGGAGCTCGTCGGATGGAGTGGATGATCTGCTCCTTCAGTATCAGTAAGAGCGAGAAATCTTCTCCCCAAACCGTGCTTGCAATTCTCATCGCACACGGCTTTCCCCATGTAATGTATCTATTTCCTAATCATTTTAGTTCTCGGATGGAAAAATAAAAATGATTCTGAATCGAGGCAATGACTCAAAGAGCATTTCATTGGTCAAATAAGTTTCTATTTTCAGATCCTGTATCTTTTGCCAGGAATTGGCTAGGGGATTTATCTGGGGAATATCTGAATGCCAAATTCGTTCTCTCTGTGAGCGGGCCGCCGCCTTTGATGAAAAGGGCGGAGAATCGAATTCTCGTTCTTTTGAAAACGATTTTTTAAAGAGTTCTGGACCTAATTCCTTCCGAACTACACGTTATCGTACTTTTATGTTTACAGGCTAAAGTTTTAGCACATGATAATGAAAGTATATACTTAATACGATATAAACCATCTCGACCAAAGGATCCACTGTAATAATGAAAAAGATTTCTCCAAATTCGATCGAATCGATCGAGGATATATCATCTGTTAGACTGGTCCAAGACAATTTACTAATTGGCCGCCCTGATATGTCACAGAATTTTTCTCTAGCCAATAATCCAATTATTGGTACAATCGGAACTATTGGATCAAATTCACCGGTAATAAGATCGGCAATAAATAACTCATCTAGCATTTTGGTCCTGACCAAAAGAGGTTTCATCCGAATCCTCAGAAAATAGCCTAGAGAAGAAGAACAATTCTTGGATAATTGATGAGAACATACCCTATATGGTTTCGGACCAAAGATGGAAATAACATTGCCGAAAAATTGGAAGATGATATCTACATTATTTCACTAGGAGATGAGTACCCTTTATAGCTATAATAGATCTTTCTCCATATCCTAAAATAGTGAATGTTAGGATCCTTCAACGACCAGATCCTTTTCAGTGAATTTCGACGAGGAAAATATGATAATATGTTTGATCTTTCGATCAAAATGAGTTCGCTCAGGGAAAGATCCATGAGACAACGATCGTAAATGAGAGGATCGTTTAAGAAGGGGAACTAAAATGGATTCGCATTCATAGACATAATGATTCCACAGGAATAGGAAAAATCTCGTATTCACTCTTGGGGCGACAATAATCGATCTTTGTAAATTCTCTGGACTATTTCGATATTCATAGAGAACAGATCGTAATGGGTGCAAGGATGGGAGCATCTCGGATCCAGCGACGAAAGGTTCGAACCAAAATTTCTGGATGAATAGAATAGGGTATTCGTGTATCTGATATATAATTTGAATTGCGGGAATTTATCTTCCAAGAAGGGAAATATTGAATGGATCGACCGGAAACTCTTCCATTCATTTATCCCTTCCACAGAATATTTTGACCCGTATAGAGAACGGAACTTCCAGGACCAATGTAAGTCCTTCCTAGTACCGATTCATAATAGGAACTCTTGTTGCGTTCAACTAATGGATTTGGATCACAATTCACGAATAAAACAATTGAATGATTCTGTTGACGTCAATTTGACCAATCAAACGTTTTACAGTTAGGAAACTGAATTGATCATTGGAACTTACATTTTCCATCGGTTCGGAGGAACTCGATCCATCCAAATAATGATCATGATAAATTGCGTAAAGATCTTCCTGAAAAAAGAGTGGATATAAAAAGCATTGTTGCCAAGAGCTATCTTCCTTTTCCGTTCTATGGAACTCATCCATTTTCAAACCTCAGCTATGGCTCTCGTTCATTGAGAAATAACCTCTTAATTTCTGAGATAATACATGGTGCGATTCTAGTCGGGACAAGATAGGAAAAAAGAGATATATCCGTATATCCAGATTCTATCTTCTATTCAGCAGATTTACTACCCAAGGATCTCATACGTCAGGAGGAAGAATGAAAATCTTTTATTCTGGCAACCGATCGCTCTCCTGCTCATGGAATAAATCAACCTGGTCAGTACACTATTTATCTTACACATCTGTACTCGAGTACTTAGGACTCATAGTGTAGTGTATAAATCCCTGATCTACTCAGGAAAAAACCTCCCGATATCGGGTACTAAAATGCTCTTAACTTCTGATCAGTAAAGGGAATTCCTCGCTCGTTAAATTGGAACGAGGAACAGAAGCTCGTTCCTCTGGGTCTACTTATGATTCAAGTCATATAGCTTTCTCCATTTACTCATTTGACTTAACCGCGAATTGATTCGATCCTATTCACAATTATCACATTTGATCCGAAAGGGATGAGCATATTATACATCCATCTAGGTATATAATAGACATTTCCCACCCATTTGATTCCTTAAATCAGATCCGGTCCTGATCGAATACAATCAGGTATCCTAAAAAATAATATCAGGTATCATAAAGATCATATGTTGGAACGACATGCTGTTTTTTCCATTCATTATACTTCGAGGATCAGTCGTAGTCTTCCGAACTTTACCGATGGTATCGACGAGTTTTCCTACTTCATTCAAATGTGTAAAAGACCTTAGTCGCACTTAAAAGCCGAGTACTCTACCATTGAGTTAGCAACCCATATTGCAAATAGATATTGAGGATATATACGATCGAAGTGGAATGCGAGGGTTACTCAATATGAACCGGTAAATTGAATCTTACCGATCGTTAGTTGTTAAATGACGAACGGGAGGGATCAAAAACCTATGTGAATGACCAAATTAATTAACTTGTCAGTTCATATATGACCATGTAGAATTTCGATCCACCATTCCAGAATAAGTATTCTAGGTTATGAATAAATGATCCGTCGACAGAATTATCATGATTGGATAGAATCACTGATAAATGATGAACCTAAGATATCTATTTCTATTGTGAATGGACGAATTATATCGACACAATACACTATTTGTCAATCCAGAATAAGAGATAAATTAATTGTTGGATTGGCACTGTATTGGGGACGATATGTTAGACGCATCGAGAGAGAAAAAACTAGGCTTATTTGTAACAGCCTCGGTAGAACGATTCAAATATTCGTCATCTTTGTATGGAATCACGTGAAACGAGAGTGACTTGGAGAGTATATAATAAAATAAGAATAATGTTGAGCCAAGGGAAGGGCATTTGATCCAAATATGAAATGTTGGATGTCATAATTCACATCCACGAAACCGATTAAGACGATGTTTTTAAGATCCCTCCCTGATCTCGAATCATGATCGAGACGTGATTATGAATAGTCATTAACTCAATTGATATGATAGGAATAGGTATCGAATTGGATCCACTTTTTTTGTATAGAATACACTCAATGTAATCAATTAATTTATATTTATTAGGTACTTAACTTAATGCTTCTTTAGCTGCGTGCATTACCTCAACAGTAATGTTCAAGATGCCCTTTCGTCGTGCAAATTTTTCTGTATTTCTCTCTACTTCGTCCCTGACAAAACGGGGGATTTTATTCAATTCTAGTCGACTTTCAGGATTCCAAATTAGACTCATATCCGTGGATAATGATTTAGTCATTATTTCCTTCGTATCATGACCACAAAAAATCTCTAGAAGATGATCCTCCATACCCAGAGCGAATGAGTTATAAACTGGATCAGCTATTTGATTAGTACCTTCGTAACCCAGGAAGGGTCGATATCCCAAGGAAAAATTTTGGATATGAGCTGGTGCGGAAATAACTCCACAGGGAATCTCAAGACGTTTACCGATATGACGTTCCATTTGAGTACCAAATATTGCAGAGGGTTCCACGCGAGCGATAATATCTCCTACTTCAGCATGATCATCTGTGATGATTATCTCATCACAAAAATCTTTAATTTGCTCTTTGAACCATTCTGCATCATGTTTACAATAAGTACCTGTACAACTCACACGAATTCCCATCTCTCTAGCAAGTATCTTAGTGATTGAAGCAGCATGAGTTGCATCACCAAAAACGACTGTTTCTTTCCCCGTAAAATTCTGACAATCGATAGATCTTGAGAACCAAGCAGCTTGGGAAACGAATCGAGTTATGTCCATCTATATAGGATTCGTAATCAACCCTTTTGCTTGATAAAATAGGAGCCGCCAAGGTATCAAGATATTTCTTTATCTGTCGGATGCACGCAGCCATATCTACAGCTCCCATAGGAGTTGTAGATACATAAGGCATTCCAAATTCTTTATTCAAATACATCGCTGTCATTAAGCCCACTTCACGATAAGGAATTAAATTGAACCGAGCTTTTGGTAAATTTTTTGGATCCTCTACAGATCCTCCTTCAGGAATTATTTGATTAATTCTGATGTCCAGATCTTTTAATAAACGTCTCAACTCACGACAATCGTGTCGATTATGAAAGCCCAGAGTAAGAATCCCAATTATATTTACAGAAGGTGCATCTGTTACAAATTGATCCAATGTTTCTTGTCTATGGGATTTCTCCAAATAATATCGAACCACCTGTTCCAAAGTTCTATCCGCTGCCTGAATTTCATTCACTTGATAATGATCCACATCCGCAAAAATGACGTTGCAATCGGAGATTATGGATGCTCTATCCACAAAGTTTTTTAAATCCTCTTGCAAGATACTAGAGGTACATGTAGGTGTCAATATGATCAGATTGGGACCTTCCTCCTTATCTTTTCGAAGAATATTATCCACAACTCTTTTTTTAGATCCACGTGCTAGTACGTGACGATCTACTATACTAGCAGTTGCAGGAGTAAAATTTCTTTCCCGTTCTAACATAGAGCGCATTACATTAAAATAATCATCTCCTAGAGGAGCATGCATAATGGCATGGACATTTTTGAATGAACTAGCTACTCGTAGAGTTCCAATATGAGCAGGACCAGCATACATCCAATGGGCTAATTTCATAAATTGAACCTTATCTCAAATTGATCTGTATTCCCATCTTGCACCACAGAGATATCCCTTTATCCCTTCCCCATTGTAATCACATTCCCTTCTGATAAGTATGGTGAAATGATGATAAAAAGTAGAACGAAATTCCATTGGATTTACCCTTTACGAAAGAAGAAAGGGAAGAGGGAGGGAAGGGAAAACAGGAACCAATGAAATAAGTCTGGGACGGAAGGATTCGAACCTCCGAATAACAGGATCAAAACCTGCTGCCTTACCGCTTGGCCACGCCCCATTCCCATCCTATTTTTCTATTCATATGCTAATGAATACTTATATCAAATTTTTTGTCAACTCATTAGGATCCAAGATTCATTAGATCAGATCCCAATTGGCCAGATAATTTTGTGGATTTTGAAACAAAATAGGTTATTAATGGAATTGGACATAATAGGAGAAACATAAAAAGGGATAAGAATATCCATTCATTGATCAATCTCTATTAGATTGGGTAAAATATTGTATGTATGAAAGAATCATCCCTTCCAACCCCAAGTCCGGTCAAACTTGCCGAAGAGCTTCGATCAATTCCATTAATCAAAGACTTTTCTGGCTTTACCCCCCCCCTAATTTTTATTGGAGAAGAAAAATGCCAGTTATGCTCAATATTTGTCTAGATGATGCCTTTATTCATTCAAATAATCCCTTTTTTGGAAAATTACCTGAGGCTTATGCGATTTCCGATCCAATTGTCGATGTAATGCCAATTATTCCCGTTCTTTCTTTTCTCTTAGCCTTTGTTTGGCAAGCTGCTGTAAGTTTTCGATAAAAAGTATCCTCTTTTTTCCTTTTTCAAGTTTTTGGATCGCTGTCATTGATCCAATTTTTGTATCACTCTTTATATTTTTTGTGGCAGAAGTTCTATCCTTGCTCCGCCCGACGATACCAGATCCAGATACCTTATCTGCTCCCGGCTAAAAACTTTTTAACTCACCTTCGTCAATTCCTTCCGATCTCATCGCTCACTTTGGATTGGGCTATTTGGTCACGTATTGATACGAATTACATATTTTCATAAAGATTCGATAAATATCTGGTTGATTCAAACAAATAAGAAGGGAAGAAAGACCATTTGGAAAACAAAGGGATAAATTATCTCCTTCTTTCAAATTTATTTTCACACGTGATCCGGAAAAATAATTTCGTGATTTGTATGAATCATACTATTGCTTGGTATTCAAGTATCCATATATGGTACAAAGATTGATGATCTATTCTGTTGTACTTATAATCAGGATCCTGGAGATTACGTAATGCTTACTCTTAAGCTGTTCGTTTACGCAGTAGTGGTATTTTTCATTTCTCTTTTTATCTTTGGATTTCTATCGAACGATCCAGGACGTAATCCCGGACGTAAAGAATAGTGAAAAAAGTCTCTAGGTTAATTGGTCTTTTCCGTAGAAAGATTCGGAGTTTTCGTTTTCAGGATCAATAGTGACCGAACGGAGAGAGAGGGATTCGAACCCTCGGTACGGATTATCCGTACTACGGATTAGCAATCCGCCGCTTTAGTCCGCTCAGCCATCTCTCCAAGATGGAAGAGTTCATGTGTAACAAAATGAATGGTGGAGTGAAGGTGTATACCATAACATGTATGGATTGTATCGATAATGTAATGAATAGAGCAATTATTTAGAGAAAAAGAAATCTAGCGAATCATATTGTTCATTCCGTTCAAAATAATTTTTTCCCCCTTTTTTCTGACCTGGCTGGCCTGGCCACCGGCCAGGCCAAGAAAAGCAAAGAATCATTCATGCATCATATAGTGATTCAGCTAATTTGAAAGCCAAAAGAGTTATTGAAATAGAAGCAAAAAAAGCTAGAACAAATGCAATAGCTTCATAATTAACAAAATTAACAAATTCCAAATTTGACGTCATTTCTTCAATTTCCTCCTTAATTTTTTTTTTAATAAATTAGTTACATTGAATGCATCCATTTTTTTCTCTCCAGTATAAAATGAAAATACCTAGATATTTCAATATCTGAATGGGCTCTCTATTTATTTCTTTATGTATTATTATAAAAGATATCAGTTACTCAAGGCTATGTTCCTGATCGAAATTACACAGATGGGGAAGAAGAGAAAATGGAAGAAGGATTATATTTATCTTGGATTAAGAAAGAAAAGAATTGGTTTAATATCATCGCCATCTTTCAAAATAGAAGGGGTTTCCTTACAACCATTGATCTTCTTAGGTTTGCGATAGATTATATCCGGGAACATCTTCCTATTTGTTCAAATTTTCTACAGTTTGTAATGATATTTGAAGAATTCTGTTAAAAAGAATTGAATTATTTAGAATTCATTTTCGAAATATCTACCATATGGTCATTGACCGAGGTATGTCTATGATTAACTAATTGTTTAGCTCCGGGAATGGTGGGAGCCATACCCGATCGAGAAATAATATTATGCAAACGCATTTCAGGTAATTGCAATAGGACCTGACCCGTTGATCCCGCGGCTCTTCTAGCAATACATTCAGAATTGTTTTTAGGCATAACATAACTTGTCTCCATTCGCTTCGTATCAGCTCAGCCCGGAGTTTCCAGTATAGCTATCCCTACCCTCCTCTCATGTAAACCTACGAGCTACTAATATATGTTCTCAACTTGATATCTATAAATATAGATGGATCATGTGCATCCAATTTTTTGGGGGGGCCCTTTTAACTCAGTGGTAGAGTAACGCCATGGTAAGGCGTAAGTCATCGGTTCAAGTCCGATAAAGGGCTCATGTTTCCTACGAAGAAAAAAAAAAGGTCTGGATGTCCGTCTTACACGCACGGTTAAGAGACAATCAAGTTATTTATTATATTATAATGCAGGTGATGGGACAAATATACAAATTTCGAGGCTCATCTATCAACGGAGATAGTGAACATTTTACAGTATTGAAAGAAGACGAATGAAACGTCTTGGTAGGCGTCAATCGATCCGTGGAACGTATCAAATCCTTCACGTATAAGTTCGTGATGAGTCCGGGCTCATTCCGATATAACATGATTTCGGACAGATCTATTGTCTAACCGAGTAAATATCTATTTGTAACGGGGCAGAAGGCAACTTCTTTTGGGTCGCAGTCCACATTATTTTTGAGCAAGGGATTCTAGTTTTGTCCCAACAGAGTTATGATCTTAGGTGGAGAAAGAGAACGAACCAAAGGTTCGCCTTTAGCTAGAATGGATCAACTCCAGAGAATTTTCCTTTCCAGGTATTTGGAATATCCGTAGTACTTCCCACTTCTATGGTTCAAGAATAGGTTTGATTTACCATAAATAACATATTGTAGAGAATCCTAGTTGATCAAGATCTTCGCCCCGATCTTTAGCAAAGGGATAGATACAGCCGGGATTTTCGATTGAACGGAAAAGGACTTCGTTCAACCCCAACGGAATGCGTTGCGTTTGGATGGAGCTAAAAGCCACATGTCCAATCGATACTTTGACTGGACTAGAAACTGCTTCAAACATATGATATTTTAGAGAACTCTCGAGTTTTTCGAAGAGCTAGCGATAAAAATGAACAAAAAAAGAAATGTGATACAATATAGAAAATATCGTGACAAATTACCCGCTTTTCCCTCGGTTCCGAACTAGATTATCTTACAATGGGAATTCTAACATTGTGCAAATCCAAGCAATATAGTATGGAATACCTTATAAATCCTCTATCTATATTTGTATGTAGAATCTAGAAGTGCCTAGAAAAAAAGAAAAGAAAAAACGCCTTGTTTCTTGTATGTTACAATTAGTTCCAGTTCTACGATCCGAACTCTTTGGATTGGACAGATTAGACAGATTGGATCGGACAGATACTTCCATAGATCCCCTTCTTATGGATTCCCTTGAGAATAAAAGGAAAGGAGGAAGTCATTCATCATACTAGCTAGGAATTCCCTACACCTGATTCATCAAATTACAATGATCGATCCTAATTACTTACTATTCGAACGAAGGCCAAGATCCAATAGGCTGGGATCAATCATTAGAACCTTGGATCTATCAGAAGTAGATTAGTAACCTCCAATAATGTAATGGATTATTATTGCATATCATCATGTCAGTCGTTACTTAACTTATTTTCTTTCCCCTCTTTTTTTATTAATGAAAAAAAGGGTTTATAGGTGCGATCATCTGGTATCGGATCAATCTCGATCGATGAGAAATAATTATCTGCCTGTCCTGTTCCAACGTTCCCATCCATCGATCTCGATAAGGACATGAGAATAGTTTATATGATCCGAAAGACTCTTCAAGGCCAAGTCATAGGGACTATGAGGGGATATATATATATATATAAATAAAGTAGTGTAACTTAGTGGAATGTATAGGGCTATACGGGCTCGAACCGTAGACCTTCTCGGTAGAACAGATCAAAGTTCTTATTATCAAAATGATTTGAACTGTTCCAAGAACCCAACATGCATTTTCTCGCATTGGGCTCTTTCATTAACTGATGGAAAGATCGGTTAGTCTGCCATTCTCCTCTTTCCAGGAAGATACTAATATGGCTCCGTGTGCTCCAAATTATTACCCTTCGGAAGCAATCCCAAAGTTATTCAAAAGGTTTCCTTGACGTAGGTCTGCCTTGCTCGGGCATAGATTGACTCAAATAGAGTCTCCTCTATCGCTCAAAAAGTGAAATATGACACTTCATACACCTAAAAGTTCATAGAGCGAAAAGAATCTATTTTGAGGTCCCCGTATTATACTCATTATGCCTGGCATTGAACGGAGCTGGGATTGACCATATCAATTAGATTCGTAATTCGAATCGGATCGAACTTCATCTTTGTCATGCTATTGTTCCCCAGAGAAACAAATTGATAGAGTAAGACTATTTCACATAGAATCTATTTCGTGGATCGGACGAATCGATAAACTCTCCCGAAAACCATTGGCGCACGTGTAAACGAGGTGCTCTACCATGCTGAGCTATAGCCCTTCCTTGCCAGTCTTGGTGATACACTACTATACTAACCAGATGGATCACTTTCTGTCAAGGTAGATATTTCATGATCCGATACTATGATCTAATACGTCCCAATAAGTTCGATCTGCGCCAGAGAAACATTGTCTATACGTTTAATTCCATTTAGAATTGTTTATAGAGTCCAACTCTACCTATGAGAATAAATGACCCACTTAACTCAGTGGTTAGAGTATCGCTTTCATACGGCGAGAGTCATTGGTTCAAATCCAATAGTAGGTAAACTTATTAGATACCATTGAAGAGTCGATGGCATCTAATAAGCTTTACTCCACTTTTTTGGATCGAGACAGAACATTGAATCAATCCATTTTCAGATCATTCTCCAAAATTTTCATTAGAGACGGGGGGGCTAGCATTGATAGCCTCTAATCGTGTTCTAGCTCTTTTCAGAGCTACATCAGCCTCAATTGCTTGTCTTTTGCCTTCGGCTCGAGCTAAGTCAGCTTTAGCTATTCGAAAAGTTTCCTGGGCTTCTTTTAGATTGATGTCAACATCTCTCTCTGCATTATTGACCAATACGGTTATTTTATCATTGTCTATCTTGGCGAAACCGCCCATCAAAGCCATAGTGGACCACCGTCCATTGAGACGTATTTTCATAACTCCTATATCTACAGCTGCCACAAGTGAAGCATGATTGGGTAATACGCCAATTTGACCACTATTAGTAGATAGGATTATTTCTTTAACTTCTGAATCCCAAACGACTCGATTAGGAGACAGTACACGAAGATTTAGGGTCATTTTCAAAATTCACTTTAGTTAATAGCCTTCGCGGTAGCTTCATCAATGTTACCCACCAAATAAAAAGACTGTTCGGTAAGACCATCTAATTCTCCGGAAAGGATCATTTGAAACCCTCTAATTGTTTCCATTAGACCAACATATTTGCCCGGGAAACCTGTGAATACCTCTGCTACGAAAAAGGGTTGTGATAGGAAACGTTCAATTTTTCTTGCTCTTGCTACGATTAAACGATCTTCCTCCGATAATTCATCCAGTCCAGGAATAGCTATAATGTCTTGAAGTTCCTTATAACGTTGTAAAGTTTGCTTAACCCCTTGTGCAATTTCGTAATGTTCTTCACCTACGATCCAAGGTTGGAGCATAGTCGATGTTGAATCTAAAGGATCCACTGCTGGATAGATACCCTTGGCAGCTAATCCTCTCGATGGTACGGTAGTAGCATCTGAATGTGCAAATGTCGTAGCAGGAGCAGGGTCGGTCAAGTCGTCAGCAGGTACATAAACTGCTTGAATCGAGGTTATGGATCCCCTTTTTGTGGAAGTAATTCTCTCTTGCAAAGAACCCATTTCCGTGGCAAGAGTTGGCTGATAACCCACGGCGGAAGGCATTCTGCCTAATAGGGCGGATACCTCTGATCCCGCTTGGACAAAGCGGAAGATGTTATCAATAAATAATAATACGTCTTGCTCATTGACATCTCGGAAATATTCGGCCATGGTTAGAGCAGTTAAACCGACTCTCATACGAGCTCCTGGTGGTTCATTCATCTGACCATAGACCAGAGCCACTTTTGATTCTGAGATGCTTTGTTCATTAATTACTCCCGATTCTTTCATTTCCATGTAAAGATCATTCCCTTCACGGGTACGTTCTCCTACTCCTCCAAATACAGATACCCCTCCATGAGCCTTAGCAATGTTGTTGATCAACTCCATAATGAGTACTGTTTTACCCACTCCAGCTCCTCCAAATAAACCGATTTTTCCCCCACGGCGGTAAGGAGCCAAAAGATCTACTACTTTAATGCCTGTTTCGAAGATGGATAATTTTGTATCCAACTCTATAAAGGCGGGAGCAGATCTATGAATAGGAGATGTTATGCGAGCATCTACAGGACCCAAATTATCAACAGGTTCTCCAAGAACATTGAAAATTCGTCCGAGAGTAGCTCCACCAACTGGAACACTCAGAGGAGCTCCCGTGTCAATCACTCTCATTCCTCTCGTCAAACCATCTGTAGCACTCATAGCTACAGCTCTAACCTTATGATTTCCTAATAATTGTTGTACTTCACAAGTAACCTGAATTTCCTTACCGGTTGTACCTTGACCCTTAACTGTCAATGAATTGTAAATATTAGGCATATTACCTGGAGGAAAAGATACATCCAGTACTGGGCCAATGATTTGAGCGATACGTCCCACACTTTTTTCCACAAGTGCGGAAACCCCAAGAACAAGAGGATTGGTTCTCATACAAAAAAGGAAAAAATTTCCTTGAATCTTGAATTTGATATATATCAATATTATTTTTCCAATATTATCAATAACAAAAAGGTTCCTTCCGTATCGGGTCGATCAGATCAGTCAATAATGAATGGGAGTTACCACCTGGGTAATACCCTACTTTATTGAAAAGTTCAAATTAATATTTGGAATATTAAGTAGGTAGATAGATATGGATAAGGATCATGAGGAAGTCTTCGATTTCTCTATAACTAGAACCCATTTATCCATAACTAAAATTGAAAATACTTCAACATTATGTCCATATCATCTGTGAAATTTGAAACTTTAACCTTACGAATGACCTTTATCTCATTGGTCGTTATCTCTTCGTACGCACATTTGTTCCATATTCTATATGTATTGTCATATGGACAATTCGCACCATTATGGTTAAAGGTCAATTCGGTTCCTTAAATTCATTAATTAACTAGTTTAACAGCTGAAAGGTGCTTGGGTCAATGAAGAACTTCAAGAGCAAAAATTGGGTTGCGTCATACATAAAGAACATTATACAATGAGAGTGTATCTAGTAGATCTTATTGTCCAATAACGGACGACTGTTTTGTAGGATATTTCTGTCAAAATCAATTAGATCTTATTGTCCAATAACGGACGACTGTTTTGTAGGATATTTCTGTCAAACAAAATCGATTGTTTACGTTCGATCCATGTCGAGCAGACCTCGTCCTTGCGAGAAATAATTATTAATAAAGGAGGGACTTATGTCACCAAAAACAGAGACTAAAGCTAGTGTCGGATTCAAAGCTGGTGTTAAAGATTACAGATTAACTTATTATACTCCTGAATATCAGACCAAAGATACGGATATCTTGGCAGCATTCCGAGTAACTCCTCAACCTGGGGTGCCGCCCGAGGAAGCGGGAGCAGCAGTAGCTG
Source organism: Larix kaempferi (assembly GCA_027924585.1). Lineage (NCBI taxonomy): Eukaryota > Viridiplantae > Streptophyta > Pinopsida > Pinales > Pinaceae > Larix > Larix kaempferi. Next base: position 80,039 of record BSBM01001604.1, on the reverse strand, counting down.
CTGAATCTTCCACCGGTACATGGACCACTGTTTGGACCGATGGACTTACTAGTCTTGATCGTTACAAGGGACGATGCTATGACATCGAGGCCGTTCCTGGAGAGGAGAGTCAATTTATTGCCTATGTAGCTTACCCCTTAGACCTTTTCGAAGAAGGTTCTGTTACTAACTTGTTCACTTCCATTGTAGGTAATGTATTTGGATTCAAGGCCCTACGGGCTCTACGTTTGGAAGATTTGCGGATCCCCCCTGCTTATTCCAAAACTTTTCAAGGTCCACCTCATGGTATCCAAGTCGAAAGGGATAAATTGAACAAATATGGCCGTCCTTTATTGGGATGTACTATCAAACCAAAATTGGGTCTATCGGCTAAGAACTATGGTAGAGCAGTTTACGAATGTCTCCGTGGTGGACTTGATTTTACCAAGGATGATGAGAACGTAAATTCCCAACCATTCATGCGCTGGAGAGATCGTTTTGTCTTTTGTGCGGAAGCACTTTATAAGGCTCAGGCTGAGACGGGTGAAATTAAGGGACATTACTTGAATGCTACTGCAGGTACATGTGAAGAAATGATGAAAAGGGCAATATTTGCAAGAGAATTGGGAGTTCCTATCGTTATGCATGACTATCTGACGGGAGGTTTTACTGCAAATACTTCTTTGGCTCATTATTGCCGAGACAACGGCCTACTTCTTCACATTCACCGCGCGATGCATGCAGTTATTGACAGACAAAGAAATCATGGCATGCATTTCCGTGTACTGGCTAAAGCATTGCGTATGTCCGGTGGAGATCATATTCACGCCGGTACTGTAGTAGGTAAACTTGAAGGGGAACGAGACGTCACTTTAGGGTTTGTTGATCTACTGCGTGATGATTTTATTGAAAAAGATCGAAGTCGTGGTATTTACTTCACTCAAGACTGGGTATCTATGCCAGGTGTTCTGCCCGTAGCTTCAGGAGGTATTCACGTTTGGCATATGCCTGCTCTGACCGAGATCTTTGGGGATGATTCCGTACTACAGTTTGGTGGGGGAACTTTGGGGCACCCTTGGGGAAATGCGCCTGGTGCAGTAGCTAATCGGGTTGCTCTAGAAGCTTGTGTACAAGCTCGTAATGAAGGACGTGATCTTGCTCGTGAAGGTAATGAAGTGATCCGTGAAGCTACTAAATGGAGTCCTGAACTAGCTGCTGCTTGTGAAGTATGGAAGGAGATCAAATTTGAATTTGATACGATTGATTACTTGTAATCCAGTGACTTTCGTTCTACCAATCGGACTCGGCCCAATCTTTTACCACTACCACAAAGATTAGGCCAAATCGTGAACGGAGATCTGCGATTTCAGATATTAATATCTGGGATTTCTATATATCAATATCTATAATAGATATTGATATATAGAAATTTCCGAGGTCAAATATCTCAAACAGAGTGAGTCAATTCAAATTTTTTGGGGTAAAGCATTCGATAACGAATCCTATTCATCCTTTCCATTGATCTTATGGATCATTCGATAGGGTTGGTAGCTCAGTGGATCAGAGCTCATGGTTCCGGACCATGAAGTCAAGGGTTCAAATCCCTTCTAGCCCAAAAGATTTTATATTTAGGATGAAAATTCCTTTTCATCGCGGTATAGGAGAGAATCTTTCTTTATAACAGAATAAAGGGTTCTATCATAATCCCGGATCGATATTTCGGATTCCTAATCAATAATGAATGGAGATGATTTATCAATGATTCATTCCACTATTCATTAATTATTTTAATCATTTTATTTATACGACTTCTCCTCATACAAAATAAGATAGGAAAAGTAACAATCTTTACCTTTATATGGAAAACTCTATGTCTATAAGGGAGTGGTTCGAAGACAGGCGTAAAATAACTGGATTACTAAAAGATTCGGTCGAAGGGGATAGTAAGGACGTCAATGAGATGGATAAGAACAAGAATCTAAGTATTGATTACGTTAAAATTAATAGATTATGGGTTCAATGCGATAATTGCGAGAGCTTGCTCTATATCAGATTCTTGAGAGAGAATAAAAGTATTTGTGAAGAATGTGGATATTATCTGCAAATGAATAGTTCAGATAGAATAGAACTTATACTTGATCGTGGCACTTGGCGTCCTATGGATGAAGACATGTACACTCTAGATGTTCTTCAATTTCATTCTGAGGATGAACCTTCTAATTCTGATCCTCTTAATTCTGAGGATGAACCTTATAAGGATCATATAACTTCCTGTCAAATAGAGACAGGTTTGACTGATGCTATTCAAACAGGCATAGGTAAATTAAATGGTATTCCTATCGCACTCGGAGTTATGGATTTTAAGTTCATGGGAGGTAGTATGGGCTCTGTAGTAGGTGAGAAAATAACCCGTCTGATCGAGCGCGCTACCGAGGAATCTCTTCCAGTCATTATGGTGTGTGCTTCCGGAGGAGCACGCATGCAAGAAGGAAGTTTTAGTTTAATGCAAATGGCTAAAATAGCTTCTGCGTTATATATTCATCAGAAGGATAAAAAGTTGTTATATTTATCGATTCTGACGTCTCCGACAACCGGTGGAGTGACTGCTAGTTTTGGCATGTTGGGAGATATCATTATTGCCGAACCTAAAGCGTACATTGCATTTGCAGGTAAAAGAGTAATCGAACAGACATTAGGTCAGAAAGTGATTGAAGATTTTCAGGTGACTGAGCATTTATTTGGTCATGGTTTATTTGATCTGATTGTTCCACGTAATCTCTTAAAAGGTGTTCTGAGTGAACTATTTAAGCTTTACGGTCTTCCTCGTGAAAAAAATGAACGTTGAGTTTTTTCCTTATAAGGAAAAAAGATCAAATCGAGTTCCTTGTAACGGAAGTGACAGTGATATAGTTTCTTATCGCGGCGAAAGAAAGAATGATTTCTCTAAGAGAATTGCTTTTCACCCCCCTTTTTACCAACAATTTATGATCCTCGATCCTATACTAACAATAAATATAGCCAATTTTCCGCTCTCCGAAATCAGAGAAATTTTGGTCAGGATTCTTGTTCTTCCACTATTTTATTATATAGTATGAATAAGTGTTGTAATATATCTGTATATATATTGTAATAGATAAGATCCTCATTGTTGAACTCGGGATCTTATTCAAAAACAATTTTGGATCCAACTTGAAATGCTTTTTCAGAATTTTTGGAAGAGATGGGGAAAAGAACAATATTTGCGTACATGTATTCTATGAAGAAGGACGAATAGGACCGCTCATTTGGTCCCATCACTTATTTGATCTTATAATAATTCCTTGTAATATTTATAAAAATTTAATTGATTAAGTAAGGTACTCATTCTATGATAATTCCTCACCTACCCTCTATTTTAGTTCCTTTAGTCGGCTTATTACTTCCGGCAATTACAATGGTTCTTTCTCATCTGTATATTCAGAAAGACGAGATTTTATGAATTTTATAAAATCCGATGTAAGAAATGGGTTTGGATCTTTCAATTGCGGAACAAATAGGATATCCATATCTATTTCAGATGATATAAGATAGAACCCTTATAGACACAAAATAGGTATAAATATCCATATGTATTTCGACATATTCATATATGAATATGGATAGATTTTACCATTCTATTTTATATATAGATAATTTGGATATCTATTCATATCCATATACATATTGGATATACGCATGTTTCAATAGATAGGTATTGATCAATATGTTAATATTGTCGGTTATATTTTTTATATGGTATATATATCTATTCCTGTAGATATTGATACTGCACTGATCCAGTGTTGTTTCTCAAATTGATAAATTAAGGAAGGACCTTTTTGAAATGGATGGTAAGAATGGACAAGAAGATATACTTGGCTGACTTTACGGAAATGTTATCTATGTATATGGATAGCTAGTTTATAAGAGTTTGGGAACCAAAGGATAAAAAAGTTGGCTATTCCCTCAACTTCAATAGGATGGAATTGAATACAATTTTTTATGAATCGTCGATCCAAATGGCTCTGGATAGAACCTATAACAGGGTCTCGAAAAGGAAGTAATTTCTTTTGGGCTTGTATCCTCTTTCTGGGTTCACTAGGATTTTTCCTGGTCGGTATTTCGAGTTATTTTGGTGAGAACCTGATACCCCTATTGTCATCTCAGCAAATACTCTTTTTTCCACAAGGAATTGTAATGTGTTTTCATGGTATTGCAGGTCTGTTCATTAGCTCTTATCTGTGGTGCACAATTTTGTTCAATGTGGGTAGTGGCTATAATAAGTTTGATAAAAGAAAAGGAATTGTATGTCTTTTTCGTTGGGGATTTCCCGGAATAAATCGTCGTATTTTCCCACGATTTCTTATGAAGGATATTCAGATGATCAAAACGGAAGTTCAAGAAGGTATTTCCCCTCGTCGTGTTCTTTATATGGAAATAAAGGGCCGACAAGACATTCCTTTAACTCGTACTGGTGATAATTTGAACCTAAGGGAGATCGAACAGAAAGCTGCTGAATCAGCCCGTTTCTTGCGTGTATCCATTGAAGGGTTTTGAAATGAACCGGGGGGTTCTTTATCCTCGACATACATTAAAATGTCGAGACATTTTAATATGGATCAAATCAAGGAACATTAATTAATATCCAATCAGGAAATTTCAATATTGTATTTCATATAAATTGAAATAAATATTGAAATATTATTGTATGTAAATGGAACGATATAGGATCTTTATGAACAATATAAGATTTTTATTAAATAGTATAGGAAGAGGTAATATAGGAAGAGCAATAAGTTACGATAGAACTAGTTGGTATTTGTCCGGGAAAAAGATCATGCAGTTAATTCCTACTAAATGATACTTATGGAATGAATCAGACCGAGATTCTTTTGGTAGTTCCCGAACACACCATATCATTTCCTATCCTAGGGAGGGCGAGCTTATAGAGCCAGTAGATGGATATGATGTATCAGAAAGAACAATTATTAGATATAGTGGTCCGGTTTCCCTAAAACTAGAATATTTTTTCCTTTCATCCCGATTCTTCATCACGATCCAAATTATTCTTATATGATTTCGTCGTTATCTCATTTTTCAAGAGCATTTGTCATCTTTGGAGATAACTGGGGAAAGATTTGTAAAAGATCCTTTGAATCCAGTTATCAGGATTCAAAGGATCTTGGCAATGAATAAGACTTATGTTACTTCAAGTGATTCTTCTAAAAAAGAGTAAGATAGAATGGAAAAAATGAATAGATAATTGGTCCAGATAGAGACGATCTGGAATGATCGGATATCTGGGAACGATCTCCTTATGCTCCGTCTCACTCATTTGGAGCGAACCTTTTACTTTTTCTCCGAGGATAATTTTTCTCGGGGTAAAACAATTACGCAATAGATCAATCTATGAGTCCCATACCTCATTCTATCACTCGTACTTTGTCTAGATTTCGGACAGAACTGACGGGTGAATCAGGTTCGTTAGCGATTCACGAATTGGAAGTGGCCAAATATAAAGCATTAGCTTCCCTACGATATCTCGCATGTTTAGTAGTACTGCCCTGGATAATTCCTATTTTATTACGGAAAGGTTTGGAGCCTTGGATCACAGATTGGTGGAATACTGGTCAATCTTATAAAATTTATGATTATCTCCAGGAAGAAAGTGCTCTGGAAAGATTTGAGAGAATAGAAGATCTATTCCTATTAGAAAAAATGTTGGAAGATTCTTTGGGAACATATTCACAAGATCTTCCTATAGAGCTTCACGAAGAAACGATCCAATTGGTTGAAATGTACAATGAAGATTGTATCCAGATAATCTCACATTTATTAACAAATCTAATAGGTTTTGTTCTTATAAGTGCTTATCTCATTCTGGGTAGGAATAAACTTGCCATTCTAAATTCTTGGATCCAAGAATTATTCTATAGTCTGAGCGATACAATGAAAGCTTTTGTCATCCTTTTAGTAACTGATCTATTTATTGGGTTTCATTCGCCCCATGGTTGGGAACTGATGATCGATTCGATCTCCGAAAATTATGGATTTGCTCATAACGAACAAATAATATCTGTTCTTGTTTCAACTTTTCCAGTCATCTTAGATACGATTCTTAAATATTGGATCTTCCGTCGTTTCAATCGTATATCTCCTTCACTTGTAGTAATTTATCATTCGATGAATGAATAAAGAATAGGGTTTTTTCTCCGACCGAAACAATTGAAACAGAATAATAAAGTGTTTTCTGTGTTCAGGAATTAGCTATTCCTCCCCCTCATTCTTCTCCTGGTGCGAGACTTCCGATTTCTTACTTTTAGGTTCCCCCTCATTCTTCTCCTGGTGCGAGACTTCCGATTTCTTACTTTTAGGTTTGGTTCAATCAAATATAGTAGCAGAATTTTTGACAGGTAACTATGATAGCTACCTACTCTCACCCGAAAAATGATTTGGAACCAATAACCATGCAAAATAGAAATACTTATGACTGGACGAAAAAGATGACTCGGTTAATTTCCGTCCTGGGTCATGATACATACATCACTCGGACATCCATTTCGAATGCATATCCCATTTTTGCACAGCAGGGTTATGAAAAATCCCCGAGAAGCAACTGGACGTATTGTATGTGCCAATTGTCACTTGGCCAAAAAACCTGTAGATATTGAGGTTCCACAGTCCGTGCTTCCCAATACCGTATTTGAAGCAGTTGTTAAGATCCCCTATGATACGCAAATGAAACAAGTTCTTGCTTGTAGGAGCTGTTCTAATTTTACCCGAGGGCTTTGAATTAGCCCCTCCGGATCGTATTTCTCCTGAGATTAGACAAAAGATGGGTAATCTTTATTTTCAGAACTATCGTCCCAATCAAAAAAACATTATTGTAATAGGTCCTGTTCCTGGTCAAAAATATAGTGAACTTGTGTTCCCCATCCTTTCACCAGATCCTGCTACTGATAAAGAAGCTCACTTCCTTAAATATCCCATATATTTGGGTGGTAATAGAGGAAGAGGACAAATTTATCCCGACGGGAGTAAGAGCAACAATACGGTCTACAGCGCTTCGGCAACAGGAAGAGTGAGCAAAATTTTACGTAAAGAAAAGGGTGGATATGAGATAACTATCGATAATACATCAGACGGTGGGCAAGTGGTTGACATTGTACCTCCGGGACCGGAACTTCTTGTTTCAGAAGGCGAATTGATCAAGGTCGATCAGCCATTAACGAATAACCCTAATGTGGGTGGATTCGGTCAAGGAGATGCAGAGATAGTACTTCAAGATCCATTACGTGTTCAAGGTCTTTTATTATTCTTAGCATCTGTCATTCTGGCACAGATATTTTTGGTCCTTAAGAAGAAACAATTTGAGAAAGTTCAATTGGCCGAGATGAATCTTTAGGTCCATAGATTTCCGAACATTAAGTTGACTGATTGAATCAAAAATTAATACCCCTTCGGAGATGGAGAGCCTTTTATCCTCCTTCTCCCTTATATTTTCTTGGAAAAATGTAAGATATATCTACATTTTTAATAAGGAGTGACTCAATAAGCACTGGAACAGATCAACTTGTCGAACGATCCTCATATGCTATATCGCGTACTAGATACATACCATTCCTTCCTTTCCTTGCCCCCCATGTTCAAAAGAAATGATCCGGAAAATAGAGATAGATCGCAGGAGGGAGAGATGAGGAAAATAACCAAGCAATCTTGGAGAAGATTCCTATTTTCTCTGATTCCATTCTTGATCCTATACCATTATTCTTCCTCGAAAAGATTTGAATAAATTATTCTCGTTGAGATAAGAGGAACTAATTGGGTGTCGATCCTGCCCTGTTCGTAAATTCCTTCGTAAATTGTCGATTATTTTGTACGTTATACTGAGCTTAAAATTCATAAAGAAGGAAGAGCAGACAAGTAAGGAAGGGGCAATATCACTCATTGAGTAAAACAACCCTATAAAACTTTTGGGTTCGTTCATTATGAGAGAAAATGAAAAAAGGTTTTTTTCCTCTTTTCTTTTTTAAGCCAAAATAAGAAAAGATTCTATTTGCACATTCAGATTCTCATAGTTCAGGTTTTTACAGAAACTTTGCATAATCTCCCATCAGAGAAATGAGCAAATTTTTAGTAATTAATATTCTCTGTTTCTCCGTTGTTCCTTCGACAGAGATTGAAATGGGATCGATCCAATTTTGATCATATAGTGGAAGAATAGGTTGGCTTATCACCTGACTGAAAGGCATTGAATGAAGTAAATGACAGAGTCATTGTATTTGTACGAATCTTCTCTTCTAATTAATATTAATATAGAAGAGAATCTCAAAAATAGATTTTGATAAGACCTTACCCTTCTCTGAAGGGTAAGGCCTTATCAATTTTTCACTTTCGCATGTATAGTATTCCCCATAGTAAGTGCATTTCCCCTACTATAGGGATGACCCTGATCCAGAATATGAACCATAGAAAAAGATACCCAGTAAACCAATCACAATAATACCAGTTACAGTAGCTATCAACCAAAGAGGGATCCTTCCAGTGGTTTCGGCCATTTCTCTTACTCCCTTTCACATTTTATTAAGTGGTCATGCTCGAGACATAAACAGTCATAGCATAGATAATTATGAGTATTGGATCTATTCGAATGGAGTGAGAATATTCTCATTGTTCCTAATTGAAAAAATAATTAGAGAATAGAACAGCAAGTACAAAAATGAGTAGCAACCCCCAGAAGAGGCTGGTACGATTCAATTCAACATTTTGTTTGTTCGGGTTTGATTGTGTCATATCTCCATACCTTTTTTTAGATAGAGTTTATCGTTGGATGAACTGCATTGCCGATATTGATCCCAAGAAAAAAACTGTCGGGACAGCTAGCCCGTGAATGGCCAACCATCTAACTGTAAAAATCGGAAAAGTTCTATCTGTAGTCATTAGTGCCTCCTAAAAAGATCTAGTAAATTCATCGAGTTGCTCTAACGGATCGAAACGGCCAGTTACTAATGGAACCTCTTGTCGGCTTTCTGTGAAATACTCATTCGGCCGGGGGCTCCCAAACACATCATAAGCCAAACCCGTGCTGACAAATAACCAACCTGCAATGAATAGAGAAGGTATGGTAATGCTATGGATAACCCAGTATCTAATACTAGTAATAATGTCAGCAAAGGAGCGTTCTCCCGTATTCCCAGCCATGCTCAGCTCCATATATTATTGTAAAGTCAGTCAAGGGGGAATTGATCCCATGAAAGATAGAGATCAGGAAATGGAAAACTACTGATATCTTCTCCAATCCTTGTTCGATTGTCAATGTTATACCAAGGGTATCTTTGAAGTCTACTGGACCAGTATAACTAGCCTTCTTCTGACACAGCAATAAAATTTTTATGAGTATCGAGAAGGAACGGGATAGAATTATTCTGTTCCTGCCAACAGTTATTCCATCTCTGTTTGGTCGACTGAATCCCAACAGAAATAAGAGAATATTGCATGTTCTGAGGTCCAGACGTAAGGAACCCTCTCAATCGATGTTGTAACAATTGCATAGACTATGGAAATTTTGATTGGAATTAGCTTCTACATACAGGTGGCTGTAGAACCGAAAAAGAGGATGAGTGCCGCTTGCAAAGGGTATTAATCACTGTCAATACAACTCATCCAGAATATGATACTTTTACCCCCTTCCTTTTTCATTCCGACATGAAATTATGTCCGTGTAGATGATCCCAGTAATTCAGATTGCACGGGGATCATTGGTGCTATGCAGATGTATGCTGCTCTTCCAATAGTATCCGGCGCAGGTGGAGTTATCCCACGGACTTATTATATAGTACCTTGTATTAACGAGTAGGTGTTACTCATTAGATAAAACCAAGTGTATAGTGCAATAGAACCTAGTCAATTTTATGTGAAATTACGAGTTACTCGGGTGGAATTCTTGTAATATCGGGCTCTACTAGCTCTAAGAATGAATATTGAAAAAATAGAATCCATCTAGAGGGTCGAATGATTGGATAAATAAGATCTAGAAATGAAAGGACAAACTGGATATTCATATTCTTACACCTAAATGTGAAATTCACAAAACTTTGAATATGTCTGTAGAAGAGGTTTTTTACGGTCCAGTCTCTGGACCGATAGCTATTGGTAAAGAAGAAAATGCCAGGTGATCCAATCGTACTGATTGAGAATTCATTCACCTTGTAAGAAGAAAGATTACGTTCGACAATTTGTGAAGGGGTTCGCGGGTGCTATTCATGAGTTGCTCGATGAATGTGGGAATTTCTAGGATAATGAAGAGATTTCTACCATAGATTTCTTCTCATCTATGTTCGTTCATACATATCCTATAGTAGATATAGGATCCTGAATTGGTACGAATTGGGACAATTGATCTTTTGTATTCTGATCTCAAGGTTACGAAAAGAAAAATTTAGGTAATTGTCTCATGAAGATATGTATAAACCATATTTCATTCAGTCCTTCCACGCCTACTATAACTATAATTAGTTATTTCGGTTTCTTATTGGCTTCTATCATTTTCACCCTAGTCCTATTCATTAGCTCGAGCAAGATACAACTTATTTGAAATGAAGGAAGGGGAAACCCTCTAAGTTCACTATTTGAATTTCAATAATTTCGTGGATTCTCTCTATATAAATTTCTGATCATTGAGATTCATAGCAAATTCAGGGTACTATCCAGGATAGCTATTATCCCTACTTATTCCGTTGAATCGAAATGATTGAGGCTTTGCCATCCGGAATTGTGTTAGGTCTAATTCCTATAACTTTGGCCGGATTATTCGTAACTGCATATTCACAATACCGACGTGGTGATCAATTGGATATTTGATCCGGGAATATCCTCCCATTTAATTGGCCTCCTACTTTTCCTGGGAGGTCAGATTCCATTGCTCGTTCCAGTTGGAATGAATTCTCCATAATTTAGAGGGTTGGATTTGATAGGAACAGAATCACGCTCTGTAGGATTTGAACCTACGGCATCAGGTTTTGGAGACCTACGTTCTACCGAACTGAACTAAGAGCGCTTTCTTGAACATCCGGAGATAAAGGGAAGGGAAAATACCTTTTGTTTATATTCTTAGAGTAAAACACTTTCGCATCTGATACGATTCAATTATTTGATGTTCCATTCGAATCGATATCAAATGATCTTTCGTTCCTCTCTCTTTCCATAGAAAAGAAGGGAAAGGTAGGGATGACAGGATTTGAACCTGCGACATTTTGTACCCAAAACAAACACGCTACCAAGCTGCGCTACATCCCTTCTAATCATTAGACAATGTTATTTTATGGAATTCAAAATCTGTTTCCCACATTTTTCCACCTTCATTTCTCTTCGGTCTAGTGAGTGAAAAGACTTTATAATGCATGTAGGGTCTATTATCTAGAAGATAACTATTAATTAGCAAAATTTGGTGCTGAAACATCTTTTTCCTGTTCTATAAATAGGACCACAGCCCGGATAACATTATACATATATTCATAGTTCCAAGTTTCCCTAGGATTTTAACTATTAATACGGTTTAATCACTTACGCATTATGATCGATAAGGAGAATTTACAATGCAAGATCTAAAGACCTATCTTTCCACAGCGCCTGTGTTAGCTATTTCATGGTTGATTTTTGTAGCCGGTCTATTGATAGAAATCAATCGTTTTTTTCCAGATGCTCTGACTTTGACTTTTCCCTCTTTTTAATTTTTGTCCTCCCCTTAAAGCCAAGGTCAAAAAGATTGTGCTGGATTTCTTTCTCCTACCTCTTGGATAAATTAGTTGATTCAACCCAAAATAGATCTAAAATTGGGGATGGAATGGGGGGGGGGTAGAATCAAAGTAGAAATAGAAATCCAAAGATTCTTTCCACATTCAATTTTGTAAGTACAACTGAAAACTCCTGATCAAGGATTTTTTTACTTTCAAATGTTTCATCGTGGGATCTCCGGCTATCAACTTCTATCCCTTTTTCCTCTTTATTTTTCAGATCGAAAAGCAAAGTAGACCCAATATCCAGAGTAAGTTTATGGCCAAGAGCGGAGATGTAAGAGTAACAATTACTTTGGAGTGCACTAGTTGTACCCAAGATAGTGTTTATAAAAGATTCCCGGGGATTTCTAGATATACGACTCGTAAAAATCGACGCAATACACCTATTCGATTGGAATCAAATAAATTTTGTCCCTATTGTTACAAGCATACCATTCACGGAGAGATAAAAAAAAGAGATTAAACGTACTACTCCTACCCAGGGATAGGAATAGATCACAGATATAAAAAGAAATGGTATTTAAACAAGATCTTTAATGGAACGAGATTTTGAAAGATTTGGAATAAATAGTATTAAAAAGGTTCATGAAACAAACTATGGATAAACCCAAGCGATCTTTTCGTAGACATTTGACACCAATTCGTAGACATTTGTCACCAATTGGGTCGGGAGATCGGATCGATTATAAAAATATGAGCCTAATTAGTCGATTTATTAGCGAGCAAGGAAAAATATTATCCGGTCGAGTGAATAGATTAACCTCAAAACAACAACGTCTAATGACTAACGCTATTAAACGAGCTCGTATTCTATCTTTGTTACCTTTTCTTTATAATGAAAACTAATTTCATAGAAATAAACCTACTCCTTAATAAAATCGGAGTTGGATATCTGTTTGATAAAGATACAGATCTTGAGTCTATTGTCGAAAAAGTCGATAGGATTTCATTCTTGGAAAAGAATTGGATTGAATTCTTTTCGTTTCGTTCATTTCCAATAAAATATTGAAAAATTTGAAAATGTTTCGACCTTCCCGGAGGGAATTCTCCGGGAGAAGCTGTTCTATCCATTCCATCTTTACCTATTTCTTTCATCTATACCTAACCTATTTCATCACACGATAAGTTCTTCAAGATGGTGGAAAAGCAATTACTATCTAATACAGCTATTTGTGCAAGTGTTTTACGATTTGGAAGCAACTGCCTCTTGTACAAATATTGGATTAATCTGTTATAAGAGACTCCATTGGCACGGGCTGCTGCATTGATCCGAGTAATCCACAAACGACGAAGATCTCTCTTGCGTTTACCTCTATCTCGGTGGGCGGAAACTAAGGCTCTAGCTTTCCGTTGGTTAGCAGTTCGAAAAAGTTTCGAATGGGCCCCTCGAGAGCCTGATACAAATGCAAGAATCTTTTTCCGACGTTTTCGAGCTATATATCCACGTTTCACTCTGGTCATTGCAGTTTACTCTCATGAATCGCTAATCTTTTTCTCGGTTAGTCATTTGTTTGGTCCATTGAGAATAACACTGATTCTTCTTATTTAGAAAAGAAAAGTTCCAATGGCTTTTGCTACTGCAACCTTCCCAACCATAATTCCCTTTGGATAGGCATCTTCCAGGTAGGCAAGGGCTGGGACCTTGTACTGAGAATGAGAAAAAATCAATCATGGGTTTCATCGTTTCTATGGTTCTTTCTCCAACGGTAAGGTCCTCTCTATACGCCGGAGCCTCTTATTCATTTCCGAAATATGAGATGAGTATGTTATCGGTAACTTGTACAGTTTACCATCTCCAGCTCTACCCTTGAATCATCAAGTAATAAATACTCTCATTACAAGATCTATTCATACAGTAACGACGTGTAATTCTGGGGTTGGCCAGGTAGCTGACCCTGTTGTTCCGTTCTCGCAGCAATATGAGCATAAACTTTATGCTTCTTCAATTTGCATGATTTCCCCGCTCAATGGATTGATGACCATTCGCTACCAATGAGGAATTGCTTTTCATCCCACATCAAGGTGATTGGATTTGCACCAATGGAAACCATAAATTTCATCCCCGGTAAGGTTAGATGATGGATCTGTACTTGGTTACAGCGGGAAACTTCTTCTTTTATTCCGTTATAATAATTTCCCAGTCTGTTTCAGCTTCTGATCCAAACGAGTCGCACATACACCCTAGCACATACTCCTCTACGCTGAGGACATCCTCGAAGAGCAGGAGATTTTTTTCTATTCTCTATTGGCTGTCTTGCATTTCTAATAAGTTGTTGAATAGTGGGCATTCTGGCTGGATTGTATGCGGAATCGACTGGTTCGGATCGATCCTAACCATATCAGGTGATTATTAAATCAATCACTTTCCCTTTCCTTTTTTTTTTTTTTGAAAGGGAACAAAGAGATCAAATTACAGTTTACAGGTCATTTGAAAAATCAATTAAAAAGAAGATCTTCCGCTACGAGATCAACCTTCCGCTACGGCATCAACAATGCCATAAGCTTGGGCTTCTGTTGCTGACATAAAAACATCTCTGTTCAGGTCCCGTTGAATGACCTCTCCGGGGGTGCCCGTTCTTTCTATATAACATTTTGTTATGTAATCGCGAAGCATCGTTACGTGTTTCGATTCGTTATGAAAATCTGCGGCCGGTCCGTCATAATAGGTACTAGCAGGTTGGTGGATCATAACCCTAGCGTGAGGTAATGCTATACGTTTAGTAATTTCTCCCCCGATTAGGATGAAAGATCCCATTGAAGCAGCTACCCCCATGCATATTGTATGTACATCTGGTACTATTATTTGCATAACATCGAAAATACCTACTCCCGGTATTACTGATCCACCGGGACAGTTGAGAAATGAGAACATATCTTTATTTGCATCTTCTGCACTCAAATATACCATGAGACCCATGAGTTGATTTGCAATCTCGTGATTTATATCCTGAGCCAAAAAAAGTAATCTCTCTCGATAAAGTCGGTTGTATAAGTCGACCCAATTTGCATCTTCATCTCCAGGGGCTCGGAAAGGAACTTTTGGGACACCAACGGGCATTTGTTTTAATGGAAAGAAGTGAAGCACTATACTCTAATATGGGAACGTAAAGTATATCAGTGTCATACATGAACTCTTCCATCTCGGATGGATAGTATTCATAGGGGAGGTTTTTAACCTATCTGGAAATAGAGCTTTAGATTGATCAAAGATCCTTCAATTATTCGAGTTGATAATGTAACAAATCACACTTTTACCACTAAGCTATACCCGCCACGATCCAATTGTAACATACGAATCGATCTTTTGTCCAACCAATAGGAAGTACTTTTTTCTATGTTTTTTTTTGTTTATTTTCTCAGTCAGGTTCCTATAACCCACAGTCACTGCAACCCGTATGAATACATACGATATATAGAGACAGCACAATATCTGACAGCTATAGTCTTGCAGCCTTTCACCCAACGCATACCAATGCTTAGAAAATTTTTTTGTCCTTTCATTTTATTATTATTTCTTTATACATTAAATAATAATGAAATACAAAATTTTTTATTTCAAAAAGGAAGGAAACCAATAAGAATATTTTTCATAATTCTGGCCATACTATTGACAACTTCCAGGGAACTTTCATATCATAATGATTGGTAGCCCCTATCGTCTAGTGGACCAGGACATCTCTCTTTCAAGGAGGCAATTTCAAGGTAGGCAACGGGGATTCGACTTCCCCTAGGGGTACCATGAAATAGGATATCCATTCGTTTGGTATCTTGACCTAAAGACTTTCAATTACTTTCTTGTTCCTGGGTCGATGCCCGAGTGGTTAATGGGGACGGACTGTAAATCCGTTGGCAATATGCCTACGCTGGTTCAAATCCAGCTCGGCCCAACCAATATCATCAATACCAATCTATCGGTATGGTTATATTCATGCCAATCATGGATGAAAAGATAATTGGTTATTGAACCCCCGATATCTATATCTATTCATATCATAAAGATATGTGTCCAATTCCATATGAATTGATACTTTAAAAGATGAAAGAGAAGGATAAGATATTTCATCGACCTAGCGCTCACGTAATCTATACGATCTATCTAGCACCTACCATAGAATAAATATGATCCAATAGTAGGTGAACTGTACTGTATTGGGATTGTAGTTCAATTGGTTAGAGTACCGCCCTGTCAAGACGGAAGTTGCGGGTTCGAGCCCCGTCAGTCCCGATCCAATAAGTTATTCCATTCAGCTCTGAATCCCCGTAGAAGAGTGAAAAAGAGAATAGGGTTGAATAAATATACTAGAGATTTAGTATCTCTATCCATTAGATACATTAACCAGATACGATAATTTCAGTTTGAAAAAAGACCCTTCTTTCGGGGATAAAATCTAATCATCATTGTGAATCTGCAATAATTATTCTTCCCTCCCCGAAGAATCAAATTTTTCTTATAAAAAAACGTGGGAAGATAAATAGATTTTAGGGTTACACAGAGGTAGTCCTCCTAAGTCGGAATCCCACGGGAGATCCCTATAGATAATTCCCAATGATTGAAAGTAGATCATTCCTTCTGTTCTTCTCCATGAATATTGATTTCATTCTAATACTTATTTTTCATGATCGATAGCCAGTGGATTTCTAGACACTCTATTGTATTTCCAAGAATGATCATGTCAGGATCTGGACAGACTAGTCCTTCTCTCTCATTCCAGGGTCATGAGTGGGCTTCTGGATAAATTTTGATATGGGATACTTCTATATCATCACCGGACCAGATAGTTTAAAGATTCCATCTAAACCTTGGAAATCCAAGCGAAATACCTCTCATGTCTGACGAACGTCTTCTGGAGTAGCAGAAGGTTCTTATTCGTACGAATCCTATTCTTTCAAAATGATACAGACATGTGTTGATCGGAATGTTTTCTGATACACGTTTCCTACGAGTCTTATCAAAAGTGATCATATTATGTTATACTATTTCCATCGAAGAATTCATTCAATCCGTTAGTTAGATTCCGTTACTCGAACCGATTTTCTCAATTACATTTATTTTCATGGATCTTGAAAGATTCATCTCTATGGGATCAAATCTCGAGCGAGCTATTTTGAACGAAGTAAAGATCAGGAGATCATGGAAGTAAATAACCTTGGATTTATTGCTGTTTGCACTGTTCCTCTGCAGTTCCTACTGCTTTTTTTACTTATCCTTTATGTTTAAAACGGCCAGTGGAAGCAGTGAAAGCACTTGATTTTTATGAAAATGGAGTGATTACTGATAACTAGATAGATTCAAATGATCCAGATCATTAGTATAAAATAGGTTATGGGATCTATTATATTACAACAATACAGGGTAGGGGCTGCTTTTTCATTTCTTTTGAGAAGAAAAAGAAGTAGTACGAAGGAAAAGTATCTAACCTTTTCTTTTGTACTACTTCTTCTAACACCCAATATATAGATAAATATATCTTAATAGTACTTGTCCATATATGGTAAATGTAGGATGAAGGACCTCGTACCATAAAAGAGCGGAGCTGATCACCTTCTTCATGCCCCTGGAAAATAGATCCAATGTAGACAGACTTTATTCTGAACGTACTTGCGGATTGTTTAAGATCAAAGTTTAACATTTTTTTCCGGTACGAACATCGTTTTCTAGTACATATTAGATATGGAACTTGAAATGGTAATAAGAAAAAGCAAAGGGATCTATTACTTAGACTTATGTCCCATATTTTTATGAGAACGGAATTCATATCGGATCCGATCAATTCGGAACCATCCGGTTAAAACATGAGGGACTATTTCTATTTCTACTAAGAGAGAGATCGTTCCTTCCAGTGGAAGAAACAATATTATCAACTCATTCTAGAAAAGAACTAATTTATTAAAACCTGTTAGAGAGAATCAGATTTGTCATAGGAAAATGATAATGATAAGGGATTATGCACATCCCTTACGGGGATAAAGAGGAAATAATTCCATGGAAAGAGTCTTTCAATTTGGAATGAAGACTAAATATTACTGGATCCTTATGGAACAGAAGAGATTCTCATGCTTGATCTGAAGGAACGCAATAATTGATTCTTAAGCATTACCATTATAGTCCCACTTCTCCCCCATACTACGAGTGAAAAGGGAAAAGGTAAAAACTTACCATTAAAGCAGCCCAAGTTATATCGACTATATCCATATAGGTCATGTTCTCTAAAAAAGAATGATTTCATCATCGAGATGATAAGGGAACTATTAACGATAGTGCAAAGTTTAAGTTGAAAATGGTCTACCTATTCTGAACGTTACGGACGTTTGAGCTGATATGAGAGATAAAGAAATCCATTTGTTCATTGACCAACGAGTTGCTATTACTAACTCGAGGGTTGTACATTCACGACGGAGTCGGGATAAAAATGCACGTAACTCACTATCTATATTGGTAATATGTACCAATATGTCTCTAGAGGTTCTGTAATGGAAATACAGACTTTTCCTTCCATTTACTTACCTCAACAAGGCGACACCCGGATTCGAACTGGGGATGGAGGATTTGCAGTCCTCTGCCTTACCGCTTGGCTATGTCGCCGAGATATGGGAATGCCATGGACAGATTGAATCATTCGTCCGTCCTTTAAGTATAGTATGAGATGTATGCTAAAGTCAACCATAAAGTAAATGGATCTAATTTGTTCTCCGTCTTTCAATCTTACTATTTTCATTAGGAAATTTTCTAAGTGAGATTAACATTTAAGAATGGTTTGATTCATTCGTTCATAGCTCCATTTCACGTGGTTGGATGAAAGTATCAAAGTACCTCTTTTCTTATCTTTTTTTTTTTTTTTTTCTAATTGGAAGTATATCTGGATACGGGTAGAATCTCACGGGGATATAGTGAACACTGAATATACATCCAAATCTTTTTTGTCGGATTGATCCATATAGATCAATCGGGAAATAATTGAATAGACTTTTTCACGGATGGGAAACTTCCAATGCGATTAGATGAAAATGAGGGAGCGTTTACAATCCCCGAATTTGGTAAGATACAATTTGAAGGATTTTGTCGTTTCATCGATCAGGGGCTTGATGGAAGAACTTCATAATTTTCCGAAAATTGAGGATACAGATAAAGAAATTGAATTCAGGCTTTTTGGGTAATGAATATGAATTAGCAGAACCTTTCATAAAAGAGAGAGATGACTGTATATCAGTCCCTTACATATTACTCTGAATTATATGTACCAGCAAGATCGATTCGGAGGAATAGTAGGAAGATACAGAAACAAACTGTATTTCTCGGAAATATTCCTTTAATGAATTCCCATGGAACATTTTGTAGTAAATGGAATTTACAGAATCGTGGTGAATCAAAATATTAATAAGTCCCGGTATTTATTTACCGTTTGGAATTAGACCATAATAGAATAAACTATATATATAACTGGCACTCTGATTTCAGATTGGGGGGAAGAAGATCGAAATTAGAGATTGATGTGGGAGAAAGGATATGAGGCTCGTGTAAGCAGAAAAACGAAAAAATATCTATTCCAGTTCTATTATCAGCTATGGGTTTTAAATCTCGAAGAGATTCTGGACAATACTCGCTATCCCGAAAGATTTTTCTTTTTACTGAAGAAGAAGAAGGGGAAGTGGGATAGGGAGGAATATCTTTGGTCGAGGGAAAATGCCATTCTGGAGTTTTATAAAAAACTCTACTGTTGTAAGTGGCGATTTGGTATTTTCCGAGTCTCTATGTAAAGAATTGCAGAAAAAATTTTTCCGACAAAGATTGTGAATTGGGAAAGATTGGTCGACGAAATCCGAACCAAAAAACTGAACCTTGATATACCCGAGAACGAGATTTTTTCATTACCACAAGATGTATTGGCTGCTGTGGATTACCTTATCGGAGTGAAATTTGGAATGGGTACACTCGATGATATAGATCACCTCAGAAATCGACGTATTCGTTCTGTAGCAGATTTATTACAGAATCAATTTAGATTAGCTCTAGGTCGTTTGGAAGATGCAGTTCGAAGAACTATACACAGAGCAACCAAGCGTAGATCAACTCCTCAGAACTTGGTAACTTCAACTCTATTAAAAAGCCACTTTTCAAGATTTTTTTGGTTCACATCCCTTATCCCAATTTTTGGATCAAACTAATCCATTGACGGAAATAGCTCATGGGCGAAAATTGAGCCATTTAGGCCCCTGGGGGCTTAACAGGGCGAACTGCTAGTTTTCGGACACGGGATATTTCATCCCAGTTATTATGGGCGTATTTGTCCAATCGATACGTCCGAAGGAATGAATGCTGGACTTGTTGCATCATTATCTATTCATGCAAAGATTGATCATTGCGGTTCTTTACAAAGTCCATTCTATAAGATCTCTGAGAGATCGAGAGAAGAACATATGGTTTATCTATTACCGGGAGAAGATGAGGATGAATACTATCGGATAGCTACGGGAAATTATTTGGCGTTAAATCAAGGGATTCAAGAAGAACAAATTACTCCAGCTCGATACCGACAAGAATTTATAGTTATTGCATGGGAACAAATTCATTTCAGAAGTATTTTTCCTTTCCAATATTTTCCGTTGGAGTTACCCTTATTCCTTTTCTCGAACATAATGATGCGAATCGCGCTCTAATGGGTTCTAATATGCAGCGTCAAGCAGTTCCACTTTATTCGACCCGAGAAGTGCATTGCCGGAACTGGGTTGGAAGGTCAAGCAGCTCTAGATTCAGGAAGTGTAGCTATAGCTACACAAGAGGGAAGGATTGAGTATATCCGATGCTACAATATTACTTCATCGGTTTAATGGAGACACTGTACGAACAGAATTGGTTATATATCAACGTTCTAATACCAATACTTGTACGCATCAAAAAACCTCAAGTTCGTCAAGGGGAATGTGTAAAAAAGGGACAAATTCTGGCGGACGGTGCGGCTACGGTAGGGGGGAGAACTCTCTTTGGGAAAAAACGTTTTAGTAGCTTATATGCCATGGGAAGGATACAATTTTGAAGACGCAAATACTCATTAGTGAACGTCTGGTATATGAAGATATTTATACCTCTTTCCATATCGTAAGATACAGGATTGAAATCTGTATGACAAGCCAGGGTCCTGAAAGAATCACTAGAGAAATACCTCATTTAGATGCTCATTCACTTTCGTCATTTGGACGAAAATGGTCTTGTAATGCTAGGATCTTGGATAGAAACAGGTGATGTTTTGGTAGGTAAATTAACGCCTCAAACCACAGAAGAATCATTATGTGCCCCGGAAGGAAGATTATTACAAACCATATTTTGGTATTGAGGTATCCACTGCGAGAGAAAATTGTCTCAGAGCACCTATAGGTGGAAGGGGTCGAGTTATTGATGTAGAGATGGATCATAGAGTAGATGATTCCGGTGATAATGCGGAAACAGTCCACGTATATATATCACAAAAACGTAAAATACAAGTGGGTGATAAAGTAGCTGAAGGCATGGTAATAAAGGTATTATTCAATAGTTTTGCCCAGACAAGATATGCCCTATTTGCAAAATGGAATACCAGTTGATAATGGTATTGAATCCATTAGGGGTACCTTCACGAATGAATGTAGGACAGATCTTTGAATGTTTGCCCGGTTTAGCAGGAAACTGATGAACAAACATTATAGAATAACACCTTTTGACGAAAGATACGAGCGAGAAGCTTCGAGAAAACTAGTGTTTCCTGAGCCTTTATAAAAGCTAGTGAGCAAACAGCTAATCCATGGGTATTCGAACCGGAATCATCCTGGAAAACATAGATTAATCGATGGAAGAACAGGAGATGTTTTTGAACAACCTGTTACAATAGGAAAAGCTTATATGTCGAAAATTGAGTCATCAAGTTGATGATAAAATACATGCACGTTCGAGTGGACCTTATGCACGGGTTACACAACAACCTCTTAGAGGAAAATCCAAACGAGGGGGGCAACGAGTAGGAGAAATGGAAGTTTGGGCTTTAGAAGGTTTTGGTGTTGCTTAATATTTTACAAGAGATGCTTACTCTCAAATCTGACCATATTAGAACTCGTAATGAAGTACTTGGTGCCATTATAACTGGAGGGCCAATACCTAAACCTGACACTGCTCCAGAATCTTTCCGATTGCTCATTCGAGAATTACGATCTTTAGCTCTAGAATTGAATCATGCTATTATATCTGAGAAAGACTTTCAGATAGATAGGGAGGAAGTTTGATCAGAATGAATCGAGATCTTTTATGATTGACCGGAATAAACATCAACAACTTCGAATTGGATTAGCTTCTCCCGAACAGATTTGTGCTTGGTCCAAAAAAATTTTACCTAATGGCGAGATAGTTGGACAGGTGACTAAACCCTATACTCTACATTATGAAACTAATAAACCAGAAAGAGATGGATCGTTTTGTGAAAGAATCTTTGGACCTATCAAAAGTAGAGTTTGTGCTTGTGGAAATTCTCCAGGGATCGGAAATGAGAAGATAGACTCAACATTTTGCACACAATGTGGAGTTGAATTCGTTGATTCTCGAATTCGAAGATATCGAATGGGATACATTAAACTGGCATGTCCGGTGGTTCACGTATGGTATTTGAAACGCCTTCCCAGTTATATTGCGAATCTATTAGCTAAAACTCGGAAAGAATTAGAAGGCCCAGTATACTGCGATGTGTGACTTGATCACAAGTTCCGATCTTACAGATCCGTAATAAGGAACTGTCATCCTATTCAATCTCATTGGGATGCCTTTAGCTCTGACATGTCCCCTCCGGAGGAGTAGCATGAAGCTCAGAATTATAAGCATCTTGAAGAGATGTTGAGAAAGAGGAATTAGTCCAGGGTTTAGATATTCTGTATAAAATTGCTAATTGAACTTCGTGAAAAACACTTCTTTCATATAATGGAATTCAAAAGTAATTCTCTTTCACTTGGGTTATCCCTGAATAGAGGTATTCCGGACCGAAGATATGGCTATAGGAGTCTATTCATCGCACATATGCTTCGATCGATAGTATTGTAACCATCGAAGTGAAGCAAGCAGGAACCTAAAGGATCAAATGGAACGAGATAAAGACAAGTAAATCCCTAATTGAAGATCTTTTCAAGAATAAATGGATTGTTCGGAAGGGAGGAGACTGCTCAATAATTCCATATCTACGTTGTAGAATCGTAAAGGAATACTCAATTTCACCTGGAACTTGAGCAGAGAGTAGCGGTCTTTCTTCAGAGCGAAAAAGAGTGCATTTTTTTCTATAGTTACTTGAGCCGGATGAGAGGGAAACTTTCACGTCCGATCCTGAGGGGGGGAAATCTTAGAATAACCTATCCGAATCTTTTTTCTTGCTAGGCCCATAGCTAACAAACCAACTTTATTGAGATCACGGGGTACATTCAATTATGAAGATTCAATCCTGGAGAGATATTATTCCTCATTACCTCTCTGCTCGTCCTCATTACCTCTTTGCTCGAGGTTCTGGAACATTTAAAGAGAGAGAAATAGCTACTGGGGGAGATGCTATCATGGGAACAACTAACTGGTCTGGATCTGCAAATGATTATAGATCGTTCACATATGGAATGGAAGAACTTGGTGGAATTGAAATGGAATAGATTGGAGGAGGATCAAGAATTTACTGTGGATGGATGGGAGGATGAAACAATTCGAAGAAGAAAGGATTTCTGGTTGGACGCATGAAATTGGGCTCTAAACATTTTCTCCCGAACAAATATAGAACCAAAATGGATGGTCTTATGCCTATTACCAGTTCTTCCTCCCGAACCGAGGCCAATCGTTCAATTAGGTGAAGGTGGACTTATTACCTCATCAGATCTAAATGAACTTTATCGAAGAGTTATTCAATCGGAATAATGCTCTTACAAATTTATTAGCAAGAAGTTGGATCTGAGTCATTTGTTATTTGTCAAAAAAAATTGATCCAGGAAGCCGTAGATGCACTTCTCGATAATGGCATCTGTGGACAACCAATGAGAGACAGTCATGATAGGCCTTATAAATCGTTCTCAGATGTGATCGAAGGCAAAGAGGGAAGATCTCGTGAAAATTTACTAGGGAAACGAGTTGATTATTCAGGTCGTTCCCGTTATTGTGGTAGGTCCCTTTCTATCATTGTATCAATGTGGGATTACCCTCAGAAATAGCAATAGAGCTTTTTCAAGCATTTGTAATTCGTAGTCTCATTGGACGACATATTGCTCCCAAACCTAAGAGCTGCTAAAAGTATGATATCGAGATAAGGGACCCATTGTATGGGAAGTACTTCAAGAGGTTATGCAAGGACATCCCGTATTGTTGAATCGAGCACCTACCTTACACAGATTAGGAATACAAGCGTTTCAACCTATTTTAGTAGAAGGACGTGCCATTCGTTCACATCCATCGGTTTGTGGAGGATTTAATGCGGACTTTGACGGAGATCAGATGGCTGTCCATGTAACCTTTATCTCTGGGAAGCTAGAGCAGAAGCTCGTTTACTCATGTTTTCTGAGACAAATCTTTTGTCTCCAGCTATCGGAGATCCTATTTCTATACCGACTCAGGATATGCTTCTTGGACTTTATATATCAACGGTCGGAAATAATCAAGGTATTTATGGGAATAGGTACCATCCCGTATCACTCGGAAAAGAAAAGGTTTTCCTGTAAGAAACCTTCCTTTTTATAGTTATGATGATGTGCTCAGAGCTTATCGACAGAAACGAATTGACTTATACAGCCCCTTATGGCTCCGGTGGGGGAAGTAGATTTACGTATCATTACCTCAGTAAACCAAGAAGCCCCTATCGAGGTTCAATACGAATCTTTGGGGTACCTTACACGAAATCCATGAACATTTTCGAATAAGAAAAGGTAGAATGGGGGAAATTCTTAATATATACATTCGAACAACTGTTGGTCGTACTCGTTTCAATCAGAGAAATGGAAGAAGCCATACAAGGTTTTGCCCGTTCTGAACACCCAAAGAAATCACTACCAGCTCTCAGGATCTAATGTAATTGATCTTATGATCTTTTCATTAGTGCAGATATAGAGATCGAGGAAGCCTTCGAATAACCGGCTTGAACCCATTGCTTAATCCTGCTCATGAAAATATGGAGATTTTTCCTTATGAAGGAACGAACTAGATTGCCCTTTGATAATTTGCCCTTTTATAATAAAGTGATGGATAAAACTGCCATTAAAAAGCTTATTAGCAGATTAATAGATCACTTCGGAATGACATATACATCACATATCTTGGATCAACTCAAGACTTCAGGTTTTCAACAAGCTACTGATACAGCTATTTCATTAGGAATTGATGATCTTTTAACAGCACCTTCCAAAGGATGGCTCGTCCAAGATGCGGAGCAACAAGGTTCTGTTTCGGAGAAACAGAATCATTATGGGAATGTACATGCAGTAGAAAAATTACGTCAATCGATCGAGATATGGTATGCTACAAGTGAATATTTGAGAAAAGAAATGAATCCGAATTTTAGCATGACTGATCCCTTAAATCCAGTACATGTTATGTCCTTCTCAGGAGCTAGGGGAAATACATCTCAGGTTCACCAATTAGTAGGTATGAGAGGATTAATGTCAGATCCTCAAGGACAAATCATTGATCTACCCATTCGAAGGAATTTACGCGAAGGGCTCTCTTTAACGGAATATATTATTTCCTGTTATTGGGGCTCGTAAAGGAGTTGTGGATACTGCTGTACGAACAGCAGATGCTGGATACCTCACACGTAGACTCGTTGAAGTGGTTCAACACATCGTAGTACGTAGAACAGATTGTGGCACTATCCGAGGTATTTTCGTAAGTTCCATTCGAGGTCGAGAGAGGGACAGAAATGAAATTTTTTGTACGAACACAAATACTGATTGGCCGTGTGCTAGCAGACGATGTATATATAAAATAGGAGATGCATTGCCACGCGCAATCAGGATATTGGGGTTGGACTTGCCAATCAATTAATAAACCCTCGAACACAACCAATATATATACGAACCCCCTTTACTTGCAAGAGTATATCTCGGATTTGTCAATTATGTTATGGTCGGAGTACTACTCACAGTCACTTGATCGAATTGGGAGAAGCAGTAGGTATTATTGCAGGCCAATCCATTGGGGAACCAGGAACTCAACTAACACTAAGGACTTTTCATACCGGGGGGGTATTTACTGGTGATATTGCAGAACATGTACGAGCCCCTTTCAATGGAAAGATTGAATTCAATGAGAATTTGGTTTATCCTACACGTACATGCAATGGACATCCTGCTTATCTATGTCATAATAACTTATCCATCACTATTGATGGCCAGGATCAAGTACAGAACTTAACCATTCCACCACAAAGTTTGCTTTTGGTTCAGAATGATCAATATGTGAATCGGAACAAATTATTGCCGAAGTTCGTGCTAGAACATCTTCCTTCAAGGAAAAAGTTCGCAAAAATATATATTCTGACCTAGAAGGAGAAATGCACTGGAGTACCAATGTGTGTCATGCACCTGAATATGTACACGGTAATGTTCATCCTATACTCAGGACGGGTTATCTATGGATATTATCGGGAGGTATATACGGATCCAGTGTAGTACCCTTTCCATTTCATAAGCATCAGGATCAAGTAGATGTTCAACCTTTTGTTGCCAAACATCAATCACTTTCCGATTCTTACGTGGATCAAGTGGAACATAGATCAGGTTATTCAAACTGCTATGGGAAGGAAGAACAAATCTTCAGTTATTCAGAAACTGATCGGACCATATCCAACGAGCATCGAGACTCTATTTATGTCACCTTTTCCCCTAGGAATTACAATATTAAGGGGAAAAAAGCAAATGAATCGATTCATCGTCCCATTGCAGTGTGATAAAGAATGGGGAAAAAGAATAATACCTTGTCCTGATGCGATTCTTAGAATACCAAAAAGTGGTATTCTACAGAGAAATTCCATTTTTGGATATTATAATGTAGAATATGGAATACCTGATGGGCCGGATATGGCAACACCCTTTTCCCTTCCCTTTTCCCTTGATTTATCGAGGGAAGGAGACAACTTGCAGATTCAAGTTAGCAATTCTATTTCGTACGAAGATAGTGAACGAATCCAAGTAATGAGTGACACAAGTATTCCATTGGTTCGAACTTGTCTAGGATTTGATTGGGAACAAATAGATTCTATAGAATCTGGGGCTTATGCCTCTCTTACTTCAGTAAAAACAAATAAGATCGTTAGCAATATGATTCAAATTAGCTTGATTAAATACCCCCCTTTTTCCATGGGGAGAAGGGACAATAAAGCAAGTTCAAATTTTATGTTCCATAACAAATTGGACTACACTAATCTTGTCTCTTCCAATGGGGAGAGTCCATTAATTAGTAAGCATCAAGGAACTATTTGTTCATTTTCTAATGGAGAAGAAGACAGTGGATCCTTTATGGTTCTGTCACCATCCGACTGTTTTCGAGTCGTTCTATTCAATGATTCAAAATGTAATGATATGGTAAATAAATCAAATAGAGAGGATCCTATGAGAAAAATCATTGAATTTTCGGGTCTCTTGGGTCATTTACATAGTATCACCAACCGTTTTCCATCCTCCCATTTTCTAACTTCTAAAAAAGTATTGTCAAAGAAACATTCCATTTTCCACAATTCTTTCAATACTTTCCAAGTACCTAAATACTATTTCATGGACGAAAATACGAAAATTTTTAATTTCGATCCGTGCAGGAACATCATTTCCAATTTCTTGGGTCCAAATTGGTACTCTTCCTCATCCGAATTCTGCAAAAAAACATTTCCAGTAGTTAGTCCTGGACAATTTATTCCTGAAAGTGTATGTATATCCGAGGATGAACCACTCCCCGAATCTGGTCAAATAATAGCAGTTGATGAGGAATCTTTAGTCATTAGATCAGCTAAACCCTATTTGGCTACTCGAAAAGCGACTGTTCATGGTCATTATGGAGAAATTCTTGACAAAGGAGATACATTGATAACATTGATATATGAAAGGTTCAAATCCAGTGATATAATTCAAGGTCTTCCTAAAGTTGAACAATTGTCAGAAGCCCGTTTAAATAATTCAATATCGATGAATCTGAAAGAAAGTTTTGAAAATTGGACCGGAGATATGACAAGATTTCTTGGAAGTCTTTGGGGGTTATTCATCAGTGCTAGGATAACTATGGAACAAAGTCAGATTCATTTGGTCAATCAGATTCAAAAAGTTTATCGATCCCAAGGGGTACGAATTTTGTGATAAGCATATAGAGATTATTGTACGCCAAATGACATCGAAAGTATTAATTTCAGAAGATGGAACGGCTAATGTTTTTTCACCCGGGGAACTCATTGGATTATCACGAGCACAGAGAATGGATCGTGCTCTGGAAGAGGCAATCTACTATCAAACTATGTTATTGGGAATAACAAGGGCATCTCTGAATACTCAAAGTTTTATATCCGAAGCGAGTTTCCAGGAAACTGCTCGGGTCTTAGCTAAAGCTGCTCTACAAGGTCGTATCGATCGGTTGAAAGGCTTGAAGGAAAATGTTATTCTCGGGGGGATTATACCTGCCGGTACTGGACAGCATATCCGCCGTTCAGGGAAACGGAACGGAATGGATCCAATAATGGGGAATAGGAATCTATTTAGCAACAAAGTGAAAGATATTTTATTTCATCATGACAAAGTTTCTTTTTTTTCCATTCAAGAACATTCTCACAATATATTGAAACAGCCATTAAAATAGTCTTGATAAATAGTCTTGCTTGATAAAGAGATTTCTTATTACTTGATAAAGAGATTTCTTATTATGTTCATGAATATTCATTCTATAATATAATAGGAATAATATAAAATATTCTATGAATGAGAACGTTTATACCACGTACTATACAGACAGGCAATCTTTGAGATGTAATCGATTCCGTTGGAATAATTAGATATTACGGTCCATGTTATTTCGTTATTTTGGGGAGGAAATGCGAACGAGAATGAGCAAAAGATATTGGAACATTTATTTGGAAGAGATGATGGAAGCAAGAGTTCATTTAGGACATAAAACTAGGAAATGGAATCCTAAGATGGCACCTTACATTTTTACAGAGCGTAGAGATACTCATATTATAAATCTGGCTAAAACTGCTCGTTCTTTATCAGAAGCTTGTGATCTGGCGTTTGATATAGCAGGTAGGGGAAAACAATTCCTGATAGTCGGTACGAAATATCAAGCAGCTGATTTAATGTTAACTAATTGGTCTACTACAGAGACGAGACCTCAGAAGTTCAAGGATTTAAAAAAAGAACAAGATACGGGACGATTCAATCGACCTCCAAAGAAAGAAGCAGCAATGCTCAAGAGACAATTGGACCAATTGCAGAAATATCTAGGTGGGATTAGATACATGACGAGCTTACCCGATATTGCGATAATTACCAATCAACAAGAAGAATCCATTGCTCTTGGGGAATGTAGAACTTTGGGTATTCCGACAATTTGCTTAGTTGATACAGATTGTGATCCAGATCTCGTAGATATCCCAATTCCAGCCAATGATGATGGTATAGCTTCAATCCAATTGATCCTGAACAGATCAACGTCAGCAATTTGCGAAGGAAGGTCATTAAGGTCATTATAGCTATATGAAAGGCTAATAGATAGTGAATTAGTAATAATAATAAAATAGAAAAAAGGGGGGAGGACCTGAAGATTTACTGAGTTGGCTGCTATTCCATCCAAGATATCGTAAGAGCAAATTTCATTTATTGGTTTGGTTTGCTGATCCAAATTGAAAAATATTCTTAATGGAATAACCATTTTATTATCTCGTGACATCAAAAATTCTGATGAGAGTGAAATAATGGAGGAATCCCTCATTCGACAAAAATCATTTCTTTTCTTCTTTAAGTTAATCTTTACAAGGGGGTAATATGGATATGGATATCGTACAATCTCCTATTAGCACACTGAATCATATCTACGAGATATCCGGTGTGGAGGTGGGTCAACATTTTTATTGGCAAATAGGGGGGTTTCAAGTTCATGCACAGGTACTTATAACTTCTTGGGTTGTAATTGCTGTCTTATCAGGTTCAGCTACCATAGCTGTTCGAGATCCACAAACCATTCCTACCGGTGGACAAAATTTTGTCGAATATATTCTCGAATTTCTTCGGGACTTGGCCAGAACTCAGATTGGAGAGGAAGAATATGGTCCCTGGGTTTCTTTTATTGGAACTATGTTTCTATTTATCTTTGTTTCTAACTGGTCAGGTGCTCTTCTTCCTTGGGGAATTATAAAATTACCTCATGGGGAGTTAGCCGCACCTACAAATGATATTAATACTACGGTTGCTCTAGCTTCGCTTACGTCAGTAGCATATTTCTATGCAGGTCTTGCAAAGAAGGGGTTAGGTTATTTTGGTAAATATATTCAGCCAACCCCAATACTTTTACCAATTAACATCTTAGAGGATTTTACAAAACCTTTATCACTTAGTTTTCGACTTTCTGGAAATATATTAGCCGACGAATTGGTAGTTGCTGTTCCTGTTTCTCTGGTACCTTTAGTAGTTCCTATACCTGTAATGTTCCTGGGATTATTTACTAGCGGTATTCAAGCTCTGATCTTTGCAACTCTAGCCGCAGCTTATATAGGTGAATCCATGGAGGGTCATCATTAAATCACTAAATAACTGTCTGATCAGACAGAATATTTTCTAAGTATCGTACCAACTCATGACTTGATATTATGGTAGAAGCAAATCGGAATTCTTAGTAACAAGAGCTTGGTAAGAAGATTTAGCATCAGTTAACTATTAATTCCGTCCATTAGATCTCCAGATAGAGCGGATCAGATTGGTTCATTTGTATAGAGATATGAAAAAAAAAAGGATCGAACAGGTTCACTAATCGGATAAAGAATGTACCCCGGCATAGAACGATTCAATTTTTGTTCCTAGTAAGGGGAGGATTTTTTCACATTTTTACTTTGTATATAGTTCGTTTTATATATTAATCCATTTATATTTATTATAAGCCTTATAGATTATATGGATTAATATATAATCTATAGATGTTATATATAATTACTTATAGGCTCTTACGCAGTCTATTCTCTTTCCGTGATAAGAATTAATATGTCTAATAAAAAGGAATCTGTATTTTCAATATTATGAATAAGAAATATTTTCATGATGAAATATTTTCATAGGGAATAATAGGTTTCCCTATTCGTTTATATTATCACTTTGAGATCATCAATAAATCTTTTGGGTTCTTAGTTGTTCGGAAGAAATCGTTCCATAATTGAACCATTGGTGAACACTCAACAGATGAAACTGTCGTATTATCAACTATTTCCCAACCTTAGTAAGAGGAGATTACCATGGATCCCTTAATTTCTGCTGCTTCCGTTATTGCTGCTGGATTATCTGTAGGGCTTGCTTCCATTGGACCCGGTGTTGGTCAGGGCACTGCTGCGGGCCAAGCTGTAGAAGGTATTGCGAGACAACCAGAAGCGGAAGGTAAAATACGAGGTACCTTACTGCTAAGTTTAGCTTTTATGGAAGCTTTAACTATTTATGGATTAGTTGTGGCCCTAGCACTTCTATTTGCAAATCCCTTTGTTTGATTCTGAAAACAAAGATCCCTACACCTCGTCATTACATTAGTATTTCTCCAATAATTTCCTTGTTCAGCTGCTCTTTTAGGGGATAGGCTGATCCGAATAATTAGCAAATGAATTATTGTCTTTCTTCCTATACCTATACTTCGGTCAGAAAGATTCATGACGCGTGCGGCAGGGAAGGGAGTGGATAGGAAAAGCAAATTTTTTTTATCCTTATATAAGACCTGGGACTAAGTATCCCAAATATTATTATCCAGAACTAGATAGGATCAAATAAGAAAAGAACAAAATTCTGTAGAACATATCCTTATCTATAAGGGGAGAGCGTATGAAAAATGTAATTGATCCTTTCATTTCCTTGAGTTATTGGCCTTCCGCTGGGGGTTTCGGGTTAAATACCAATATTTTAGAAACAAATATAATAAATCTAAGTGTGGTGCTTAGTGTACTGATCTATTTTGGAAAGGGAGTGTGTGCGAGTTGTATATTCGAATAATATGGCTGGGCCCAACCAGCTGCACTTTGGAGATAGAAAAGTGCATGATCTCAACGAATTACTTCCGAACGGGGAATAGCGAAGAACTATAGCATTTCGTAATTGATTGGGAAATGAACTCTTAGTTCATACCAACCAATGAGGGAGGACCATTAGAATGGTTAAAGCTGAACTGCTTGAAGTCTAAGCACAACTAACTGGGTACTCTTTCCACCGCTGTGTCAAGATGAGATGGATTAAAAGGCATAGTTGGAGATTGATCCGATATATAACATTCATATCAATGGAATAATTTTATCTATTTACTGAAAAATAGTCCCAATCTCCCATCCAATTTTAGTTCCAATGCTGAATTGACGACCTACACAGAAGGGAATTTATTCGATAGAACAAAAAGGAGAAGGCACAAATTAATTGATTGAACGGAACGTATTGATTCAAATTTCATGGGGGAAGAAGAGGAGAGAAAAGGGGAAACGAGAAAAGAAAAAAAAAACTTTATTGATAATTGCAAATCCCTTTTGCTGGAAGAGCCCTTCGTAGATCTCGGTCTTTTATAGATTCATTCTAATCTTCCGTAAACGGAACGGAAAGGGCAGGCTTGGTGTTGATGAAGGAAGGGAACGTATATGTTCCTGGGGAATAAACAAAGAACTGAGCAGGAGAGCCGAATGAATCGAAAGATTCGTGTTCGGTTTGGGAAGAGATTATGAATTCGTGAAGTGAATAGATAATCTACTTTCATTAAGTAATCTATTAGATAACCGTAAACAGAAAATATTGAATACTATTCAGAATTCGGAAGAACTATGTAAAGGAGCTATTGATCAGCTCGAGAAAGCTCGGGCTCGCTTAAGGGAAGTGGAAATGATAGCGGATGAAATCCGGGTAAATGGAGACTCCCAGATAGAACGAGAGAAAGAGGATCTAATCAATGCTGCTTCTGAGAATTTGGAACAATTAGAGGATCCCAAGAATGAGACGGTTTACTCCGAACAGCAAAGAGTAATTGACCAGATCCGACAACAAGTTTCTCGCCAAGCTTTACGAAGAGCTATAGGAACTTTGAATAGTCGTTTGAATACTGAGTTACATTTCCGTACGATCGATCACAATATTGGCCTGCTTAGAGCCATGATGAACACAAATGATTAGTGGTTATAGGTCTTATTTATCAACAGATAATTAATGAGTGCTAATGGGAAATATTCGACTCGACGAAATTAGTAGTATTATACGTAAACAGATCGAACAATATAATAACGAAGTAAGAGTTGGTAATCTTGGCACCGTACTTCAAGTAGGAGATGGCATTGCTCGTATTTATGGTCTTGATGAAGTAATGGCAGGGGAATTATTGGAATTTGGAGATGGTACAATAGGCATTGCCCTAAATTTGGGATCGGATAATGTTGGAGCTGTATTAATGGGCGATGGCTTGACGATACAAGAAGGCAGTTCCGTGAGAGCAACGGGAAAAATTGCTCAGGTACCAGTAAGTGATGCGTATTTGGGTCGTGTTGTAAATGCTCTAGCCCAACCCATTGATGGCAAGGGTCAAATTTCAGCTTCCGAATTTCGACTGATTGAATCTCCCGCTCCAGGTATTATATCAAGACGTTCCGTATATGAACCCCTTCAAACGGGGCTTATTGCTATTGATTCTATGATTCCTATAGGACGTGGTCAGCGAGAATTAATTATTGGGGACAGACAGACCGGTAAGACAGCAGTAGCTACAGATACTATTCTTAATCAAAAGGGTCAAAATGTAATCTGTGTCTATGTAGCAATTGGTCAAAAAGCTTCTTCCGTGGCTCAGGTAGTTAATACATTCCGAGAACGTGGCGCAATGGAATATACCATTGTGGTAGCGGAAACTGCGGATTCTCCCGCTACATTACAATATCTCGCTCCTTATACAGGGGCAGCTTTGGCTGAATACTTCATGTATAAGAAACAACATACTTCAATCATTTATGATGATCTCTCCAAACAGGCACAAGCTTATCGACAAATGTCTCTTCTATTAAGAAGACCACCCGGCCGAGAAGCTTATCCGGGAGATGTTTTCTATTTGCATTCCCGTCTCTTAGAAAGAGCAGCTAAATTAAGTTCGCTATTAGGTGAGGGGAGTGTGACTGCTCTTCCAATAGTTGAAACTCAAGCTGGAGATGTTTCAGCTTATATTCCCACTAATGTAATTTCCATTACCGATGGACAAATATTTTTATCGGCCGATCTATTCAATGCCGGGATCCGACCTGCTATTAATGTGGGTATTTCCGTATCTAGAGTAGGATCCGCGGCTCAGATAAAAGCTATGAAAAAGGTAGCTGGAAAATTGAAATTAGAGTTAGCTCAATTTGCAGAGTTGGAAGCCTTTGCACAATTTGCTTCCGATCTTGATAAAGCTACTCAAGATCAATTGGCAAGGGGTCAACGATTACGTGAGTTGCTCAAACAATCTCAGTCGGCTCCTTTGAAAGTAGAAGAACAAATAGCTACTATTTATACCGGAACGAATGGATACCTAGATATATTAGAGATAGCACAGGTGAGAAAATTTCTCGTTCGGTTACGCGAGTACTTGATAAAGAATAAACCTCAGTTCGGAGAAATTATACGTTCTACTGGTACATTTACGGAAGAAGCAAAAGCCCTTCTGGAAGAGGCTCTTAAGGAACATACTGAACTTTTTGTACTTCAAGAACAAAAGTGAATATTTTCTAATTTAGTGGAACCATTCGGAACAGGAAAAAGAGCTGAAGAATTTGTTCCAATACATTGCACAACAAATTAGAACAATTGAAGAGTATTACGTCCAATAGGATTTGAACCTATACCGAAGGTTTAGAAGACCTCTGTCCTATCCATTAGACGATGGACGCTCTTTCTCTCTTACATTTTTTTTTCTTTTTATTTTAACTCTCTCTCTTTGGCATACATTATCCCGCCCGATCCACCTTTTTATTCACAATGAGGTTAGGATAGGAAAAGAATGGAATCTATTTCACATTGAAACGGAAAATGAATTTTGAATGCATCGTGAAATTATGTTATATACTTAATCACTTTCTATCTACCTATTATATCTATATAGATAGAATATAATAGGTAGATATCTGTTAGCGGGTAGCGGGAATCGAACCCGCATCGTTAGCTTGGAAGGCTAGGGGTTATAGTCGACATTGATTATTCAATGCCTCTAATTCAGAACCGAACATGAGAATTTCATGTCATTCGGCTCCTTTATGGGGGATAGAGAGCGGTATGAGGGAAGAAGCGGAGTATTTATATCAAATCTTTGTTAAAGGAGATTTCAATTCTTTCTCCTCTTTTTTTTTTTTATCTTTTTAATAAAACCCTAATTTATTATCGTACCCATAGCATCTACGTCAGTTTCTTCTCTTTTCTCCCCTTCTCTATTTTTTTTTTAGTGAAGGGCCCGAATCGTAGAATACTTGCTCACTTTCTAGATGATCCCTATAGAAAGATAAATTTGAAAAGTTGAAAATAATAACAAATCTTTCTAGTTACTTCGTTCCCTATTTCTACTGATTCCGATCCCCAGGAGAACAAATTTTCGTTCCCTATTTCTACTGATTCCGATCCCCAGGAGAACATATTCCACCGAGCTCGAACGAAATGCCGATAACCCAAGTAAACCAAAGTCATCGTTCTATAGCTATTCGGCTTCAACCTGGGGTCTTTCCATCCATATGTTGAAGGTTTAGTCACGATGAAAAAATATCTTTGGATCTCCATAAGTCTGTGATTTCTCTAATTGGAAAGATTTCTCTAACCTTTAAAACATTCTGTGTCGCTATCTTGGAATCAAAAATGTGTTTGTCTTTTCTCATTTCATATCCAGATTACGAGAAGGTATGCTATTCCTGAACCATGGTATTCATAGGGAAGGTTTTTAACCTATCTGGAAATAGAGCTTTAGATGGATCAAAGATCCATGTAAAAGATCCTTCAACTATTTTAGTTGATAATGTAACGAATCACACTTTACCACTAACTATACCCGCCCACGATCCAATTGTAACATACGGATCGATCTTTTGTCCAACCAATAGGAAGATGGGGAGTTATCAATCTCTATTTCAAGTTTCTATCAATAATTACCTCGTTTTCATCATTACATGAATCTCCATCCCCGGAGATGAAATACTTGGGTAAATAGTATGTCATTCCCGGAGATGGCTCATTGTAATTATAGATTACCTTGCGAACTGCTGATAAAACAATTACTAATGGGCCCGATACAACCATCAGAGCCAGAACAGTGAGCTGTGCAATAACCTCTAGATCCATTTCGTTTTCTTTCACCCCTATGATCCCATCGACTTGATGGATGGTATGAATAAAATGTTGTCAAGATTAATCACTTTTCTTCCATTTTCTATGTTTTTTTTGTTGTTTATTTTCTCAGTCAGGTTCCTATAGCCCTCAGTCACTATAAACAATATCATACCACATAAAATAGATATAAAGCCAAATGAAAATAGAAAACATTGAAAGTACAGCGGTGCTCTGTCGAAAACAGGCCAACCAGTATTAAAAGGATTTTTTATCACATAAAAATAGGTTATATAACTCTAGGCTTTCTAGTTCAGGAAAAAAGAATTATTTTGAACGGAATGAACAATATGATTCGCTAGATTTCTTTTTCTCTAATAATTGCTCTATTCATTACATTATCGATACAATCCATACATGTTATGGTATACACCTTCACTCCACCATTCATTTTGTTACACATGAACTCTTCCATCTTGGAGAGATGGCTGAGCGGACTAAAGCGGCGGATTGCTAATCCGTAGTACGGATAATCCGTACCGAGGGTTCGAATCCCTCTCTCTCCGTTCGGTCACTATTGATCCTGAAAACGAAAACTCCGAATCTTTCTACGGAAAAGACCAATTAACCTAGAGACTTTTTTCACTATTCTT
Organism: Larix kaempferi; assembly: GCA_027924585.1. Taxonomy (NCBI): domain Eukaryota; kingdom Viridiplantae; phylum Streptophyta; class Pinopsida; order Pinales; family Pinaceae; genus Larix; species Larix kaempferi. Next base: position 43,102 of record BSBM01001604.1, on the reverse strand, counting down.
TACGTCCGGGATTACGTCCTGGATCGTTCGATAGAAATCCAAAGATAAAAAGAGAAATGAAAAATACCACTATTGTGTAAACGAACAGCTTAAGAGTGAGCATTACGTAATCTCCAGGATCCTGATTATAAGTACAACAGAAATATGAAGAAATGAACTTCTGGTACGTGTTTATCGAAAAGTATATTCTGGTCCATAACTTGGAAGGAAAGGAGATATCGTTCATAGACGAACGGAAGAATGAATAGGGAGATCTAGTTTCCTCTTTTTTTCGCAGGTTCCTCAAATAATGAACAAGTATTTATGTGTTTTATCAGTATAAATGGGACCAATCCCCGCATTGTGTATTGGTACATACAAACGATAAAATATCTTTGCCTCTCCCTGCTATTATGTATGAACAGAATTGTTTCGAACCTGTTCTATAGCAATGTCCAAGTGAATAGATGTTCACCTTCGAGATGATTCGGGTTTAACTCGATAGCATTATCTCTTCCAATCCAATGTGAGAAAGTTACATAGTGTCTACTTTTTCCGATAAAGGGGTGTTTGCATGGGTTTGCCTTGGTATCGCGTTCATACCGTCGTATTGAATGATCCTGGCCGGTTAATTTCTGTACATATAATGCATACAGCTCTAGTTGCTGGTTGGGCCGGTTCAATGACTCTGTACGAATTAGCAGTTTTTGATCCATCCGATCCTGTTCTTGATCCAATGTGGAGACAAGGTATGTTCGTTATACCTTTTATGACTCGTTTGGGAATAAAGAATTCATGGAGTGGATGGAGCATCAATGGAGAAACTGTAATTAATCCTGGTATTTGGAGTTATGAAGGTGTGGCCTTGGCACATATCTTCTTTTCTGGCCTGTGCTTTCTGGCAGCTATCTGGCATTGGGTATATTGGGATCTGGAACTATTCTTTGATGAACGTACGGGAAAACTTTGTTTAGATTTGCCAAAAATATTTGGAATTCATTTATTCCTCTCAGGAGTAGCTTGTTTCGGATTTGGAGCATTTCATGTAACAGGTTTGTATGGTCCTGGGATATGGGTGTCTGATCCTTATGGACTAACTGGAAAAATACAACCAGTGGATCCAGCATGGGGAGCTGAAGGTTTTGATCCTTTTGTTCCGGGAGGAATAGCTTCTCATCATATTGCAGCGGGTATATTGGGTATATTAGCAGGTCTATTCCATCTCAGTGTTCGTCCTCCCCAACGTTTATACGTAGGATTACGCATGGGGAATATTGAAACGGTCCTATCCAGCAGTATTGCTGCTGTGTTTTTTGCAGCTTTCGTTGTTGCCGGAACCATGTGGTATGGCTCTGCAACTACTCCGGTCGAATTATTTGGTCCCACTCGTTACCAGTGGGATCAGGGATACTTTCAACAAGAAATAGATCGACGAGTTCGTGCCGGTCTGGCCGAAAATTTGAGCCTATCGGAAGCCTGGTCAAAAATTCCCGAGAAACTCGCTTTTTATGATTACATTGGTAATAATCCAGCTAAGGGGGGGTTATTCAGAGCAGGTGCGATGGACAATGGAGATGGAATAGCTGTTGGTTGGTTAGGACATCCTATCTTCAAAGATAAGGAGGGAAATGAGCTTTTTGTACGTCGTATGCCTACCTTTTTCGAAACATTTCCAGTAGTTCTGGTAGACAAAGAAGGAATTGTGAAAGCCGATGTGCCTTTTAGGAGGGCAGAATCAAAGTATAGTGTTGAACAAGTAGGTGTAACTGTTGAGTTCTATGGTGGTGGACTTGACAGGGTTAGTTTTGGCGATCCTGCTATAGTCAAAAAATATGCTAGACGTGCTCAATTAGGTGAAATTTTTGAATTAGATCGTGCTACTTTAAAATCCGATGGTGTTTTTCGTAGTAGTCCAAGGGGTTGGTTTACTTTCGGACATGCTACATTTGCTCTCCTTTTCTTTTCTGGACACATTTGGCATGGCTCTAGAACCCTATTCAGAGATGTTTTTGCTGGTATCGACCCGGATTTGGATTCTCGAGTAGAATTTGGAGCATTCCAAAAACTGGGAGATCCAACTACTAAGAGACAAGTGGTATGATATTGCTCTTATCTCTTCTCTAATCAATATTAGTACGAAAGCTATCTCCATAATTGTAAATTACGATCGAATCTATGGAAGCATTGGTTTATACATTCCTGTTGGTATCGACCCTAGGGATAATCTTTTTCGCTATTTTCTTCCGAGAACCACCCAAAATTCCGGGTAAAGGGGGAAAATAATTTTGCTTCTCCAAATCCTCATTCTTTTTCTCCCATCAAAGAGAGAATGACCTTCCCCTATGGGGAAGGTCATTCTCTCTATTAGTCCTCGTGATCCTCAAAAGGATCCCTAAGTTGTTCAGAGGGTTGCCCAAAGGCGGTGTATAGGGCATAACCAGTAAAGCTCACAAGTAAACAAGATATGGAGATGGCGACTAAGGTTGCAGTTTCCATTATTAGGTGATCCAATATCATGGTATGTTTACGATATAATAACAAAGTTAACAGATCTCAACCAATACAATAGTTTCTATGGCTACACAGACCGTTGATAATACTTCCAAAATAAAGCCAAGAGAAACCGGTGTAGGAACGTCCTTAAGACCGCTTAATTCGGAATATGGTAAAGTAGCTCCTGGATGGGGAACTACTCCTCTTATGGGTTTTGCAATGGCTCTATTTGCAGATATTCCTATCTATTATCTTGGAGATTTATAATTCTTCCGTTTTATTGGATGGGATTCCGGTTAGTTGGGGCTAGAGGAACTACAAAATCCGCCCGGCGAGCTCTTGAAGAAAAAAAAGAAGAACTGAGGGATCCAAACTCAGACCAAATAGGGGCTTTTAGTTTTTAGCTTATCTTGTTCCAATAGTTTGATCGTGTAATTACTTTTCTCTAAGGATTTTTGGAATATGGGTGTGCGACTTGTTGAAATCGATCCATATTTATAGTACAGAAGACCGATCTGTTATCTTCATCAAGATGGTCCTACCTCGTTGGATATTTAATTGATAGATTATTGAATCTCTAGAGCACGAGGTCTATCATAGATATGTTCCAGGAAGATTTGAACTATGGTTTGTACCTATCATTTCCTCGTCACCAGGCTTCCAATAAATAAATTGAAAGAGGTATTTCCTATAATAAATCGAAGGATCTATCCCCTTTCATAATTATGCTTATTATGATAAAAGAATGATATAGTATTTGATTTCTCTTAGTTAGCATATTTCATCGAGTGAGCGAAGATTAAAAGGTTATTACCCAAAGAACCTTTTGGGGATTTGATAAAATCATCGGGGTATAATTGAAATCTGAGGTTTGGATTGATTCATCTATTGAGATCTCGACAAGATAATTCCTATCAATCGTCTATATTAGTTCTTTTCTAGGGAACTGATATCATACGAATAGGGTAAAAGATCGTTCAAAGGGCCTATAGTGATTTATCATAGGGATGAGCCGACTTGAAATTTTGGCACTATTTTCAATTGAAATGCTGGATTGTTTTGAATCATCCTCATTTCCCCAGCCGGTCAGGCAACGAACCATCAAGTATCTCGATATTTTCTCCAATTTAGATATTTGTGTCCAAAAGCATTTGCGTGTTCTTGTTTAAGCCGTATGAAGGGAAATTCTCATGTACGGTTTTCAGAGGGGGAATTGAAGTTTACCTATCTCAATAAAGTATACGATTGGTTCGAAGAGCGTCTCGAGATTCAGGCGATTGCGGATGATATTACCAGTAAATATGTTCCTCCTCATGTCAATATATTTTATTGTCTAGGGGGGATCACACTTACCTGTTTTTTAGTACAAGTAGCTACTGGTTCTGCTATGACTTTTTACTATCGTCCGACCGTTACAGAAGCTTTTGCCTCTGTTCAATACCTAATGACCGAAGTTAACTTTGGTTGGCTAATCCGATCAATCCATCGATGGTCAGCAAGTATGATGGTTCTAATGATGATTCTGCACGTATTCCGTGTTTATCTCACAGGTGGATTCAAAAAACCCCGTGAATTAACTTGGGTCACGGGTGTAATTTTAGCTGTGCTAACCGTATCTTTCGGTGTAACTGGTTATTCTTTGCCCTGGGATCAAATTGGTTATTGGGCAGTGAAAATTGTGACCGGTGTGCCCGAGGCTATTCCTGTAATAGGATCTCCTTTGGTAGAGTTATTACGCGGAAGTGTTAGCGTGGGTCAATCTACCTTGACTCGTTTTTATAGTTTACACACTTTCATATTACCCCTTCTTACTGCTGTATTTATGCCAATGCACTTTCTAATGATCCGTAAGCAGGGTATTTCAGGTCCTTTATAGAGAGGAAAGATAGATTGGAAATAACTATTCATAATTTCTTGTTCCGAGTAACAACGGTAATATATCATCGCCAGGAATATTTCTTATTCAAAAATGGGAATATCCATAGAAAATAGAGAATAGGGTCCTCGGATTTCTCCTTTCGATTTTGGAGTATTATTTATCCAATACAAACAAATAATTGGAGTAGATTCTCAGACGGAGAAGATGGATTATGGGAGTGTGTGACTTGAACTATTGATTAGGCCATGCAGATACTTTCTCCGATCTACCACATAAATATTTCTGGTAAAATGTGTCTCTGTCCCAATTTCCTTATCAGAAATAGGAAGTTTAGCACCTGGGTGGAAAGAAAGGCATCGGTCCCATTTGTTCCGTTCCAAGAGAATTCTTTCTATGATCGAATCCGGATCAGGAAGGGCTCCGTGAGATCCGGTCAATGGGGTAATATTTTCATATAATAAATAATTGGACCATATGACTTTACTTATCCTTTTCATAGTATGAAAATGCATCCATTTCCCTTGCATCCATTTCGATGGGAAAACTATCGGAGTTAAAGAAGGGATCTAAGGAAGGAGAGAGGTCGGATCAATAACAAGTCAATACCTTGTATGCTAAAAAACCTTTGAGGTCTATTAGAGGTCTATTCGTGGTGATAAACACAAATTACAAGGACTAAGATGGTCCAAAAGGCATATCGATCATGATCGAATTTGTGAGCTTACTTGGGTAATGAGCATTTAACTGGAATAATAAAATTACCAATGATGGATGATCATAGACATTATTAGTTCCTATTCTTCCAATCCGTCTTCCATCACGGGAAAAAAAGTGATATATACTCCCTCCAGTTATTGTTCGAGCCGGATGATCAAAATCGGCATGTCCGGTTCTTTCGGGGGATAGATCCATAGGGATCTACTTATCCCAATAACAAAGAAACCTGACTTGAATGATCCTGTATTAAGGGCTAAATTAGCTAAAGGTATGGGACATAATTATTATGGAGAGCCCGCTTGGCCCAATGATCTTTTATATATTTTTCCAGTAGTAATTTTAGGTACTATTGCATGTACAATAGGTTTAGCGGTTCTAGAACCATCAATGATTGGTGAACCAGCAAATCCATTTGCAACTCCTTTGGAGATATTACCCGAATGGTATCTTTTCCCTGTATTCCAAATACTTCGTACAGTACCTAACAAATTATTAGGTGTCCTTTTAATGGGCTCAGTACCCGCGGGATCATTGACGGTACCTTTTCTAGAGAATGTTAATCAATTTCAGAATCCATTTCGTCGTCCAGTAGCTACAACAGTATCCTTGATCGGTACTGCAGTAGCCCTTTGGTTAGGTATTGGGGCAGCGTTGCCTATTGATGAATCTTTAACTTTAGGTCTTTTCCAATTTGATCTAACTGTCGAATACAAAAATATTTCAAATTTTTATTCATATATCTAGGGAGTAGTTGCTTTAAGACAAATTATATCTCCCTAGATATACCCATCTTGCCAGAGATTTATTTCAAATATTCCATGAAATAGAGATATGTAAAAGATTTGAAATGAAATGATTCTCATGACTCTCCAGAAACACTTGGGGAAAGGAAATGAATGAAGAGATGGAATGGAACCAACCATTTAATGAACCCGAAACTAATTCCTGGGTGGATCAATTGCAAAACGTTTTTGTAGAACTTCCAATACCTGTTCGACAGATTCCTTCCCGAAGTGTTCAATTCTCATCAGATCTTCTCGACTGTAATTTAAGAGGTCCAATAATGTATGTATATTGGCTCTTCTGAGGCAGTTATAGGTTCTGGGGGGTAACTCTAATTGGTCAATGAAAATATGTTGAAATGCAATTTTTTCTTTCGTTTCCCTCGTATCAGTCAATACGTGCGAAAGGGGGAAGGGAGGCATATTAGACCCTTTTCTATTGTTCATTCCATCGATGTTCTGTTCCTCTCCATGCAGGAAGGGAATCAATAAGTCGATCAAATTTCGAGAAGCTTCATAAAGTGCCTCTCTAGGAGTTAACCCCCCATTCGTCCATATTTCCAGGAAAAGGACTTCTCGTATTTCATTTCCGCTCCCATAGGAATGAATACTATAATTCGCATCGCGAACAGGCATAAAAACAGCATCTATAGGAAAAATTCCGTCCTGATAATTATTTGGACTATGTATAATATATCCGCGATTTTTTTCAATTCGTAATCTTATATCAGAAGTAATTGATTTAGTAAGTCTAGCTATATGTTGTGTAGTATCAATTATTTTCACAGAAGGTGGTAATATGATATCTTGAGCAGTTACATTTCTGGGTCCAACGATATAGATAGAAGCTTCTCGGATTCCGTACGAATCACTTCTAAGTACAATTTCTTTTAGATTCATCAAAATGTCATGTACTGATTCTTCAATACCTATTATCGCGGAATATTCATGTTTTATGTTCTCCAATTTAACACGTGTGATACATGTTCCTTCTACTTCTCCAAGTAAAGCTCTTCGCATTGCGATGCCTATTGTATCGGCTCGACCCTTGCGGAGCGGGGATAGAGCAAAACGGCCATAATGAAGACGCTTACTGTATGCTCTGGATTCGATGCACTTCCATCGTAGTGTCTGAATAGAGACTGAGATTTCATCTCGAATCATACCAAGATTATTTGATTAGATCATTAAATCATTTCTTTCTCTTGAAATTCATTCAATTCTTACACACGTCTCTTTTTGGGAGGTCTACATCCATTATGTGGCATAGGGGTTACGTCACGTACAAAACTTAATAGTATGCCACTTCTACGAATGGTTCGTAATGCTGTATCTCTCCCCCGACCAGGGCCACTTATCATAACTTCTACTCGTTCCATACCCCGATCCATTAATGTACGAATAACATTTTCTGCTGCAGTCTGGGCAGCAAATGGTGTACCTCTCCTTGTGCCTTTGAATCCACAGGCACCGGCAGAAGACCAAGATAAAACTTGTCCCCGTACATCTGTAACAGTCACAATGGTATTGTTAAAACTTGCTTGAACGTGAATAACTCCTTTGAGTACTCGATGTTCATTCCTACGTGAACCAATTCTTCTTGTAGTTTTTGACATATTAATCATTATGAGTTCAGTTCAAAAAATGCATATCGAAATCTATTTTACCGCTAGATCCGTTCATTGATATAGAAGAGAATTACCCCTGTTTTTGCTTATGTCTCGGATTGGAACAAATTATCATAACTCGTTTCCGTCTACGAATTGGTCGACATTTTCCACAAATTCTACGAATAGAAGCACGAATTTTCATATTTGTGACCCTCCAATTTGCTCATATTACATTTTGTTCCCTGAGAAAGTCCATTGAATCTATGATTCTCGATCCCTATCAGATGTTCAAAAGGTGATTCAATCGTTTGAAGATTTGTTGCTAAGTCTATATATTATACGTCCTTTGGTTAAATCATAAGCACTTAATTCAACCTTGACCCTATCTCCTGGTAGTATTCGTACGGAATTACGTCGAATCCTACCTGAAATATGAGTCAGAATCTGACATCCATTATCTGTCAGAACTCGAAACATACCGTTGGGGAGTGATTCAGTAACCAAACCTTCCGCATGGATCAAATTCTGTTTGTTCATCGAATCTCCTCCTCTTTTGATAAAAAAAATTGACTAACGTGCTTGGATTAATATGAATGGTGTCTCGAACCAAACTTGCTCCGATTTGAATACCATGGGGATATCTTACAGAATCAATATTTTTGGACAAAATTGAGATTAATTACCATACATAACATAATATTTCTCCTCCAATTTTTTGTCGAGCTTCTCGATCCGTCAAAATTCCTTGGGAAGTAGAAAGAATTACGATCCCCATTCCACCTAGAACTTTTGGAATTTCTCGATAATTGGAATAAATTCTTAAACCAGGTTTGCTGGTACGCTTTGACGTGGTTATATATGTCCTTTTCTTCCTTCTCCGATATTTTGAAGTCGATATAAAAAAAGATTTTTGGCCTTCCTGATGTTCCCTAACATCTTCTATAAAACCTTCTCGTAAAAGGATCCTTCCAATGTTCCTGGTTATATTAGTAGCTGTTACTCGAACTGTTCCTTTTTCTGCCATGTCGGCATTTCTTATAGAAGTAATTAGATTGGCAATAGTATCGTTACCCATGACGAACGAATTCTTAGGAATTCCTGGTCTCGATATAAAAGGCATGTTCGATCTTCTTCGAGGAATATGCCTGAGGTGCAATGAATTGATCCATGTACCATTTGATGAACTATCAGTAAGTAGAAGATTTCTACAAGATCTATCAGTACTTATAAGACTTCGGGAGCCAATGAAACTATTTTCGTGAAATTCAATTGTCTCAATTCCTGAGCAACCGGACCAAAAACTCGAGTTCCTTTTGGATTTCCTTCCTGATCAATGACAACTGCTGCATTGTCATCAGATCGTATCATCATTCCATTGTCACGTTCAAGTTCTTTACAGGTGCGTATAACTACGGCTCTAACCACTTCCGATTTTTCCAGGGGCATGTTAGGTACTGCTTCTTTAATTATAGCAATGATAACATCACCTATATGAGCGCATTTACGATTACTTGCTCCTAGAACTCGAATACACATTATTTTTCGGGCTCCACTGTTATCCGCTATATTCAAATAAGTTTGAGACTGAATCATTTTTCCTCCAAAAGATTTGTTACCTCGGCAGATAACATTAAAAGAAAGAAAAGAAAGAGTTCTTACGAACTAGTAATATTCTTCCACCAGAAATAGCTCTTTTATTCTGTATGGGTTAAGTAGTAACAAATTGAGTACGTATAGGCATTTTGTATGCAGCTATTCTAGCAGCTGCTCTAGCGACGGTTTCGGATATTCCGCCCATTTCATAAAGTATTCGACCTGGTCTGACGACAGATACCCAATATTCGGGAGATCCTTTCCCGGAACCCATACGTGTTTCTGCAGGTCTCATTGTAATAGGTTTGTCGGGAAATATACGTACCCATATTTTTCCGCCACGACGGGCATAACGAGTAATCGTTCTTCGTCCGGCTTCTATCTGCCCAGATGTGATCCAAGCAGGTTCAAGTGCTTGAAGAGCGAATCTACCAAAACAAATGCGATTGCCGCGATAAGATACTCCTTTCATTCTTCCCCTATGTTGTTTACGAAATTTTGTTCTTTTTGGGTTATAGTCGATGGTTTATAGTATTTTGATCCCATCTCTAATCCAGAACCGGACATGAAAGTTTCTTCTCATCCGGCTCCTCGTGAATAATCTATGTCAAATTGGACTGTAGTTTCTATTTATATATAAATGAGTCTATATCTACGCATTACGCATATCGTATATAGAATCTAATTTACAGGACGAATAACTCTTTTATTTCCATCCAATAATCTTAATAAATAATGTCACAGGCGAATATTAACTCTTCCGGTATTTGCTCCATGGGGTCGACTTACTTATAGACTCCAATGAGATTAATTCGTTTTCGGTTTATTTCGCCATCCTATCCAATGAATGATTAAGATTCCTATATGATCTTATGCAGTCATAGGTTCCATCGTTCCATAGCTTCTATCTAAATGCCCAGGTCTTCCCTCCGCAATGGAGCTTTATTTTCATCTGTTACGGAATCAATTTCCTTAGTTTCCATCGACCCGAAGCTCTTTCTCCTTCATAAACTGAATCCCTTCAATCTTGCTTGAATGAATCAGGATGATTCTTATGCTTTATCACACTGCTTTTCGGAGGGTAATTAATGAACCATACAATATTGGGAGAAGATTTCATTTCTCCTTCTTTTTTTTTTCTTTTTCCGCATTACCAAACACCTTTATCGCTTCACGAGAGATAAAAATATCATTTTTTCTATCGTGGAAGAAAGTATTTTTGAGGTGATAGTATCTACCCATAGTTATTGGATCTTGGCAATATGAAGCAATGAGTTAGTCTCTAGTTTATTTATACCAGAGACCAATCCGTTCTTATTTCGAGTTCTCCATAACTCCGGAAAAGAATGAAAAGCTCGATTCCAACGAGTCGCACACTAAGCATAGCACGGTTCCGAAATGGTAAATCTAATTTCTATTTGATCTGATAAAATTGATGATCCATGATCGGGCAGATTGGGAAAAAGACCAATTATTCCTAATCCTCTAAGATCCAAATTTTTATCCCTAAAACTCCATAGATGGTTTGAACCGGATAATAACAATAATCAATCCTAGCCCGAATTGTCTGTAGGGGAACCCTACCTCCCCTGTCCCATTCGACCCGGGCAATTTCCTTTCCGTCGAGACGTCCTGCAATTTGGATCTGAATACCTTCTACATCTTCCCGTTCAGCCAGTTCAATAGCTTTCTTCATTGTTTTTCTGAATGGAACTCTATTCTCTAGTTGTAGGGCAATATACTCCGCAAGAATATTAGGTTTTCTATATGGTTTTGCAACTTTTTCTATAGCAATGTGAAGTTTTCGGTCCACAGAATTGAGCATATTTAGTACATCGTTTCTTAATTTTTCAATTCCTTGACCCCTACCTTCTATTAACAACAAGTTGGGAAATCCAATATAGATTTTTATCTGAATCAAATCGATCTTTCTGCGAATCTCTACACGTGCAATTCCTCCATAATTCGAGGAGCTCTTTATATGTGTTCGTACATAGTTTTCAATGCAAGTACGTATTTTTTGATCTTCTCGGAGATCTTTGGAATAATTCCTTTGTTGTGCGAACCAATGGGAACGATCATTTTGGGTTACACCAAGTCTAAAACCAAGTGGATTTATTTTTTGTGCCATACATATCCTCTTTTTCGGGAGTCTATTGACATAATCGGATCATTCGATCTGGAGATTTCCTCCGATACAATAGTTATATGACAAGTGGGTTTCTGTATTGGATAACCACGTCCCTGAGCTCTAGGTTGAACCCTTTTTAAAACAGCACCTTCATTCACTTCGACTCTACCAACGAGTAAATTGGCTTTGTTCAAACCCATATTGTGATTTGCATTCGCCGCCGCAGAATGAATTAATTGTGATATCGGATAACAGGCCCCATAAGGCATCAGTTCCAGTATCATAAGTGCTTGTCCATATGAACGACCACGAATTTGATTAATTACTCTACGTGCTTTATGAGCAGACATACGTATATTTCTCGCCAAAGCTCGTATCTCCGGACCTGGACTATTATTTCCCATTGACTCCATCCTCCCCAATGAATGACAAACAAGTATCTCTCAATTAACGACGAGATTTCTTATCGTTTCTCGCATGTCCCTGAAAAAGTAGAGTAGGTGCAAATTCCCCCAATTTGTGGTCTACCATACGATCTGTTACATAAATGGGTAAATGTTCCCTCCCATTATGAACAGCAATTGTATGACCGATCATTGCGGGTACAATGACAGAGGCCCGGGACCAAGTCACTATTATCTTCTTTTCTTCCTTTATGTTTAGATTTTGAATTTTCCTCAATGAATGATTAGCCACAAAAGGATTTTTTTTCAGTGAACGTGCCATGATCAATTACCTTTCTTTCCTTTTTTTTTTTTTATGGATATCCAACCATTCTTACTCACGTCGACGAAGGATTGAAGCATCACTGTATCTATTCCTCTTCCGACTTTTCTTTCCAAGCGCACTATAGCCCCAGGGGGTCACGGGTTTTTTCCTGCCAATTGGGGTTCTTCCTTCCCCACCTCCATGAGGATGATCTACAGGGTTCATAGCTACTCCTCTTACCTCAGAACGCTTACCTAACCAACGTTTAGCTCCAGCTTTACCGAAACTTCTATTGTTTGCAGTGATATTACCCACTTGTCCAATTGTTGCTGAGCAGTTCTCAGATATTAAACGAACTTCTCCAGAAGGTAATCTTAATGTGGCCGATCGATCTTCTTTTGCGATCAGTTCTGCTACAGCACCTGCCGCTCTAGCTAATTGTCCACCCTTTCCAAGTGTTATTTCTATGTTATGTATAGCCGTGCCTAAGGGCATATTGGTTGAAGTAGATTCTTATTCCGATGAATAAAAATCCCTTCCCAAACTGTACAAGCCTCTCTCAGGGCATACAGCTTTCTGGATGTATATGAGATGATATTCATTCACATATATTGATTAAATAGAATCGAGATTAGAAAGGGCCTCTATTTATTGTATTCTCTATGTCCCGATTCTCTACATCCTAGGTCTCTCTATTCCATCATCTGGCTTGTATTCTTTATGTAGCATTCAGAATGAATGACTTTATCAAATTACGCTAATACTTTCGTATGTTATGGATAACGTAGGAGGCATATTCAACATCTTTTTATCTTCTCTCTCTTTCTACTTTTTTTCCTCTCCCCATCTTTTCCTTTTGGGAATTATTACCACTGTCCAGCTCCGAATCTGCCTCTGACCATCAGATCAAATGTGAGTAACTTGTCTTTTTCGAGGGTGCCTCTATCCCATTTTGTTCATGCTTCGGACAAACAATCTGGTCCTCTCCATATTATCATATCTTCGAAACCAATGATCTGATACGAACAATTTTTGGATCCAATCACCTGCTGTCATTTATCCTCAGTTTCCCTTTGGGGTTCGTCCCGTAAAAGTGTCCTAGTTGGATCAGTGATAGATTTATAGGTTTTGCTGTAAACCCAATCGGTTGCTTCCGATCACGTGAATTAATAATTCAAACCGCACTCAGAGGTAAGGCATTTCCTATTGATATAGGAGCTTTTGGACCAGAAAGAATAGTATCTCCAATCATGACCCCTCTGGGATGCAGAATATACATCTTATCGCCATTCTTGTAGTGCACCTTGCAAATGTATGCACTTCGATTAGGGTCGTATTCTATGGTCACAATTTTTCCCGATATGTTTTCCTTATTCCGTCGAAAATCAATTTGACGATACAGACGCTTGTGACCCCCTCCCCTGTGTCTTACGGTAATAATTCCTCTTCCATTACGACCTTTCCCACAATGATGCTGTCCAGAGGTCAATTTTTTCTGCGGATCAAACTGCACTCTTCCATCGAAACCTGATACAGATCTATTGCGTGTGTCTGGAGTTAAAATTCTATATGAACGGATGGCCATTTAGTTTCAATTTTGAATTCTTATTGTTCTGAAAAGAGTGGAATAGAATCACCGGGTTTAAGTGTAATAATCATACGTTTACAACGTATTGGATGTCCTATCATTGACCCTCTCTTTCCTCCTTTTTCAGGGAGGCGATAACTGTTCATAGCTATCACTTTCACATTGAAGAAATGCTCAATCCAATTTTTAATCTTTGTTTTGTTCGATTGCGAATCGACGTTAAAAGTATTTGATTCCTTTCTAATAGACGAATACTTTTCTCCGTAAGTACTGGATATTTCACTTCATCCATAAATTTTTATCCCTCCTCTCGTTTTTCTATTTTTTCTTCCTTTTACCTTTTTTCCCGTAATGCCTGTAGTTATTATTATATCGAATCATAAACAAATTGAATTATACAGATATATCATAGGTTAGGTATGGAAGTTATGCACGAACGTAATGCTCACAACTTTCCTCTGGATCTAGCTGCTGTTGAATCTATTTCAATAGGCGGATAATACTCTGATGGATTGTTATCGTGTATTGCTTAACTGAACAGTACCAAGCCTTTCAATAAAATGAAAGGTTTGGTATTCTTCAAATGTTTGTTGTTATCCCTCCTACTTTTTCCCATTCCATAAAGAATGAATATGTGCAGTTCCCCTGCATCCAGCAGGAATTGAACCCGCGAGTTCGCCAATTATGAGTTGGGCGCTTTAACCATTCAGCCATGGATGCTGGATAAAGATCATCAACATATTCATTCTATAATATGAGTATAGACTCAGATCTTAAATTGGGTAGTTCGGGACCCAATCACATTCTTTCTCTCATACTTTATTAATGTAAAGTATTATCAATAGACATTCCAGTAACATTTCATTGAATTAACTTTGTAATAAGCCATGGTCGAAACGAACAAGAATATGTGAATCAATTATAATTGATTGTATTGATTGTTCGGTCCTTTGGTCTTCCACCCGTGGTGGGTGGGAGAATGATGAAGAACTTGACGGAAAAGGGTAAGAATTGAATCTATTTAAAAGGAGTATATTCCTGTTCCTATTTCCCAAATAGAATACTTTCTGGCTGGATATTTTCATTAATATCTAGCCTCATTCTTACCTATTCTTGCATCCTTGATTTCCGGAGCTTTGGCCCCTACTGGTCAAGAACCGGACTACTAGTTACGAATCAGGTATCGAACCAATGGAAGATACTTGGATCCGATCTAGGATCATTATATGTTCGCTCCAGTTCTTGTTGTTCCTAATGTTGGAACAGTCTCCCTTTATTTATGGGCTATGAGTTCTAGTATACAGGGTATATCCACATTTATAGGATCTTCAATTCTCGTGCTTATTTTCATCGTTGTTCAGTTCATGCGTGGCAAAAAGGAGCATTGGAATAGTCCTCAGTTTCCGAGTATTCGGGGGGGGGGGGGGGAGGGAAGTAGAAAATAACATAAAGCCAATAATTGTCCTATAGAGTTACCTTTACTCGATCAAACAATTTTGAATCCAGGTATTTCAACTACCCCAAACGATCTGTCGAACGAATTGGGCCAGACTCTCCAGTTTATGGCCGCTCCTTTACGGTACTAGTTGTGGTTCCATCGAATTCGCTTCATTAATAGGTTCGCAATTCGACTCCGATCGTTACGGTTCGGTACCAAGATCTGGTCCTGGACGAGCTGACCTCATTGTAACAGCGGGGACTGTGACCATGAAAAAGGCTCCTTCTGTAGTGAGATTGATTATACGAACAAATGTCCGAACCAAAATATGTATATGTAGTTGCCATGGGAGCATGTACTATTACAGAGGAATGTTTGGTACAGATTCTTATAGTACCGTTCGCGGAGTAGATAAGTTAATTTCTGTGGATGTCTATTCGCCGGGTTGCCCACCTGAACCAGAGGCTATTATAGATGCTATAACGACACTTCGTGAAAGAAAAGAAAGCTCGATGGATATATGAGGACCGAGCTCCAACAAGGAAAGAAGAAAATATTTCACTATAAATAATAGGTTTCATCATGTTGGATCCAGTATTCATATTGGGAACTATGATCAAAAGTTATTACATCAATCTTCTGAACCTCAATTCGATTCTACTTTCGAGATACCCTCTGAAACGTTTGGATCTACTTCAACCCTGCAATTATAGATCTATCGTTTGGATAATACATTCCATTTCGGTTCGGACGGGATGAATAGATTCCAACTAGTATCGGAGCCGAATTCTTATCCATTCAATTCTTCCATATTCCCGGATATGGAAGAGAGATGGATTAACGAATACAAATATTTTATTGATTTATTGACACATCAGAAATGCGCCAATCACGCGCACACGATGTACGAGAACCAAAAGGAGGATTCGATTGATTTTATACTAGAGCTTATAATAGATTCTATTTCCACCGTAAAATATTGCCCTCTGAGTTCTCGATCCTACTTTTTTATATGTAAGGAGTATCGGGATTCAATTGGAACGGACAGGGAGGGACAATATGAGCAAAGAAGAGGGAGAGAACAGAATAGATGGATTCATCTATCTATTTTGATCGGGGTATCTCCGTATGTACATATAGATACGTATCTGTCAATATCCATGTACCCATATCTATCTAGCTAGAATAGATAGATATGGATACATGGATATTGACATCTTGCCAGGAACCAGATTTGAACTGGTGGCACGAGGATTTTCAGTCCTCTGCTCTACAAACTGAGCTATCCCGGCTCTTCCCTGTGGATCATCCTGGTACAAGGTTTGAACTTGTGTCAACTAAAAATAAGGAAAAAAAGGAATTTTTCCTAGTTTTTAGAATAATCTTTATTATTTTCGATCTGGAAGCCACTAATATGATAAAAAATTGACTGCGATCGAATAATTTCCAAATGATATCATCTATGTGGATCATTATATCACAAAATGATTTTATCATATGATCAACTGATCAACCCAACTTTTCATAAGATGGATGGAAAGATTCATGTTCTAATTTCTTCTCTTCATGAATAAATAAAATAGTGAGGTAAAAGAATCGAGAAGTGAGAATGGATTCGAACTAACGGAATTTGGAGAAAATAGATCAGTCGTTCGGAACGAACCTGGGTGGGGATAGAGGGATTTGAACCCTCACGGTCTATAAAGCCAACGGATTTTCCTCCTACTGCAATTTGCATTGTTGTTGACATTGACACGTAGAATTGGACTCTATCTTTATCCTCGTCCAACCATTAATTCCAAAAACTGATTCAACTCTCTATCTAGAGTAGATAAGTTCATAATTGGATTACTTAATGTAAAATCATTACTTCAACTCGAATCTGGCATCTATCTTACGAAGAAAATGCTTGGAAGGATTCAAGTTCTGATCGCGAGTTTGTGTTAATAACATTCCCACTTTCGGAGGTGTAAATAGAGCGTTCTATAAATACAGTATTGGACCAAATGAGATTCATTCGTTAGAATAGCTTCCATTGAGTCTCTGCACCTATCCCCTTCCTATCCTAGGAGAAGAAACCATTGTCTCCATGAACCGGATTTGGCTCAGGATTACCCATTCAATATATCCCCAGGGTTCCCTGGATTTGGAAGCTATCACTTGGTAGGTTTCCATACCAAGGCTCAATTCGATCAAGTCCGTAGCGTCTACCAATTCCGCCATATCCCCTTATCAGAGAACGAGATCATACTTGATCTAATCCTATTATGTATTCTTCATCAGCGTTATTCATTGGATATTTGCTCAATATTGGATGAGAGAAATATCATCCCCTACTCCTCTTCTCTCGCCATCTCTATCTCTACCCCAATCGAATATGACTGGGAATCATTATAATATTTCTGCATTTTCAATGCAATGTTATTATCCTCCCCTAGTCGATTTGGAATAGTGAGTAAAACGATCCGATATCAATTGACCCTTACTCCCTTTTCTTTCCCTTGAAGGAATCTACATTCAGACGATGTTCCGTTGTAATTTTAATCTGGATTGCGTCATTGAATCTGATTCGCGCTATAATTGTTAGGATTCCAAAAGAATCTATAGATCTCACGCCAATGAAATGAGGAGTTATATTCCATTGAGCCTGCTTAGCTCAGAGGTTAGAGCATCGCACTTGTAATGCGATGGTCATCGGTTCGATCCGATAGCTGGCTCTTTTCCGTTCCTCTCATTCCCATAATCCACAAAGTTTTGGGAGGATCACGATGGAATGGAGAATACTCTTCCGATTGTTCGTCGGGTCCGTTATGCCGTGATCACTTACTCCCAACTAGGAACGGGATGAATGATTGGAACTATTAGGATCTTTGGAGAAAGATCTTCATTCTCTATATAAAATAATTCCAGTACTCGTACGGGTTATACTATCCTTTCTTCTTTCCAGCACTAATTGTTAATTGAATAAGGAGTTTTCTATGTCCCGTTATCGGGGACCTCGTTTAAAAATAATACGTCGTCTGAAAACTTTACCAGGGCTAACTAGTAAAAGACCCAAATACAGA
Organism: Larix kaempferi; assembly: GCA_027924585.1. Taxonomy (NCBI): domain Eukaryota; kingdom Viridiplantae; phylum Streptophyta; class Pinopsida; order Pinales; family Pinaceae; genus Larix; species Larix kaempferi. The sequence goes on along the minus strand of BSBM01001604.1, from coordinate 25,119 downwards.
AATGATTCTATAAACCGGTCTTCTTCCAGGAAAATCTCTCAATATCGTATCCGGCTAGAAGAAAAACAGAAATTGCGTTTTCATTACGGACTAACGGAGCGACAATTACTGAAATATGTTCGTATTGCTAGAAGAGCCAAGGGATCAACGGGCCAGGTCCTATTGCAATACTTGAAATGCGTTCGGATAATATTATTTTTCGATTGGGTATGGCTCCCACCATTCCCGGAGCTAGACAATTAGTTAATCATGGACATATCCGGGTCAATGACCATATGGTAGATATACCAAGTTACCCTTGCAAACCTCAAGATGAGATTACTATAAGAGATCAACAAAGATTGAGGACTATTATTAGGAAGAATATAGATCTGTTACAGAGGGATAAATTGCCAAATCATTTGACTTTTAATTCGTTACAATATAAAGGATTCATCAATCAAATAATAGATAGTAAATGGATCAGTTTGAAGATTAATGAATTGCTGGTCGTAGAGTATTATTCCCGTCAAGCTTGAATCAAGAATGAAATGAAAAGGAGGGGTTGGGTTGCTGGACATCTGGAAATTATGTTCTTCTCCCTTCTTTTTCCCCTCCCCAAAGGGGACATTTTATAATCCTTCCGTACGTTACATTAGAATCTTGTTATCCACGATACTTTATTGCTTCTTAAAATGGTCTTTACCTTTCCCATACACGAACCAATGTTCATTCTATTTTCTATATCACAAATAGAAGGAGATTGATCCCGGAATTAGGAGATCGTCCTATTGGGATTCAATAGATTGGAAAAACAATGGATGAGAAGAAAATAGTAAGGCGAAGATACGGAAAGAGAGGGATTCGAACCCTCGGTAAGCAGAAGCCTACATAGCAGTTCCAATGCTACGCCTTGACCGCTCGGCCATCTTTCCTATGAGATCTATCGGTTTTCATTAACAAAATTAGTAAATAGCAACTTCCTTACAAAGTCTTTTTGTTCGGGTACGAACAGTTCCATCTTTTGGAAAAAAATAGATAATAAATAAGGTAATTATTCAATCTCCCCCGGAAAGACAAAAGGACATTTTATCAAAACTTCCTCCTATTTTAGGAAATCCTCAATCATCCCTGTTGATTTGACCGATCTTATTCGGATTGCCTAATCAATAATTTTAGACAGATTAATTGATCCATTCCATATGATGATCATATATGGATCTGTAGTGATCGTGTTATCAATTGTATGAGAACTAATTCTTTTGCAATGATCCTGTGTCATGCATGATGACCATATTTTTCCCGATATTCCTTTATCTATATGGATATGTGCACACAATTGCTAGGTGAGCATTTCATTCTCATTATGCAATGCTCGATCGTTTAACTCTTTCTTTGTTCGGATCATGATCGAACTGGACTTCTCGAGTTTACCGAATCTAGTATTCTTTTAATACGAATCTTTTTTTTTCCATTATTATTCATCAATATTACTAATGAACAATTATTGAAAATATTCCCTATCTATTCCCATTTTGAAAAATCAATTGGAATAGATAGAATGAGAACATATTTACGATTGTAAGGAAATAAATTTTTATGGTATTGTGCACCAGAAAAAATTTCGTTCATGGAATCATTTGCGTAAGGGAATGAAGGAAATTATAAAATCTGTAATTGACTATGCCTAGATCTCAGAGAAATGACAATTTTATTGATAAGACCTTCACAATTGTAGCGGATATCTTATTGCGAATAATCCCGATGGCTCCGGGGGGGAAAAAGAAGCATTTACCTATTACAGAGATGGTGTGATTTGATATTTTTTCCGTTCTTATTTTTTTGGGAAAGAAAAGGTATTCGGAATAAAAATTGGGTAAAATCAAACTTACGCTCAGTGAAGGTGAGTTCTGGAGATAGAACAATTCCTTCTGTCGTGTATCCCCGGTCAATGCAGCCTTAGATGCTCTCATCTCCTGAGGATTTTAGTACCGAGCGAAAGGTTACACCTATGCAATAGGCCTTGCTTGTATAGTTTAACCTATCTGATAGGCGCGCATGGGGGGAGAAAGCACTACGTATGGAAATCAACAACACAAAAGCTTCGTTATAGCCCATATGCATTACCCTTTTCCGAAGGGTAGTGAGAATGGTTGGGACAACAAACATCCATCTCGTTTGTACTTCGGATACCCCTATCATGGAACCATCGGAGATTGTTGAAGTGATTAATCCCCGGAGAATACAGGGCGTTAGAACAAAGAAATTGTTAGAGGTTCCATTCCTAGTACTAAGATCCTTGGTGTTCGGAAAAGAATCTTTGCAAGAAGGATGGCTAGAGATTCATTGGAAATACACTAGCCCCTGTTAATTCATAATATTGGGTCAGAATCTTTTTTCTTTTTCAATTCCACGGATTACTCCCCGTATTACGTACTGTAAAGAAAGGAGGAGCCGTATGAGGTGGGAATCTCATGTACGGTTTTGAAGCGGAGATCATTTCAATGGGAATGAACGACCGTAACGGATGTCAGCTCAATCGGAAGGGGAATATGCGGAAGCTTTACAAAATTATTATGAAGCTATGCGACTGGAAACTGACCCTTATGATCGAAGTTATATACTATATAATATAGGTCTTGTCCATACAAGTAATGGGAACATACGAAGGCTTTGGAATATTATTTTCAAGCATTAGAACGGAACCCATCCTTACCACAAGCTCTTAATAATACGGCCTTGATCTGTCATTACGTGCGGCTATCTGTACCATAGAATAACTTAGTTAATAACTACTACGGGTAAGAACAAAAGAAAAGGCTTTCTACATATGCACCGTCCCAAGTAACGGTTTTTTATAAGCTGTAGCAAAAAAAAACATCTCTCATAGGAGCCCGAATATGAATAGATAGATAGAGCCTAAGTATTCCATGGATAAAAAATTAAATTGATGATGGAAGCACCATAAAGATCAATTATTGAAAGAAGGTTCGGGCTGATACGATCAAATCTGCTCATTGACAAGAATCAGGAATCAACTTATGTAATAGAGTCGATCTACTAAGCTATTGAGCAGTGGTGTAGCATCAGATCCTAAAGATGTGAAGTACTCCAGACGGAAAGTACTCTTCAAAAATTCTATATGGAACTGAGATAGTTACCTTGCAAAAAGACTTTTATTTGGACGATCAATCTGAAGTATATCTCTTCCTATACTTCATCTTTTTGAGGGTAGGAGAAAAGATAGAACCTGATCATTTAATTGATTGGAAGTGAAATCAGAAACTCATGTCATTTACTTTTTTTGGTCCTTTGGTTAATCTGAACTCCCAATGAATAATCTCCAATCCAAGAATATTTTGGAAATTTGGGTAGAGGACTAAAGAATAGTTGATTGAGCCGTATGAGGTAGGAAACTCTCAAGTACGGTTCTGAGGGAAGAAAACTTTTCCAAGTGGACCTATCCCGACCGAGGAGAACAGGCCATTCGACAGGGAGATCCTGAAACTGCGGAGGCTTGGTTCGATCAGGCTGCTGAGTATTGGGAACAAGCTATAGCACTTGCTCCAGGCAATTACATCGAAGCACAAAATTGGTTAAAGATTACAGGACGCTTTGGAGAATGATAATTTCTATTATCGGGAAATCGTTTGAATTAATATCTTATTTTCTCGAAATAAATGGAATTATTCCAGAATATTCCCCAAAATTAGATTCAATTCCGTCGGCATCTCATAGGAATATATTGACAATATAATAAATAATACCTTTTCTGGTTCTGGATTGTTAATGGATCTTCTTAATAGGGGTAAAATCCATCCGGAGATGTCTTTCATTAATGATCCATTAATAAAGATTTATAATGGATGGATGGATGGTCTTTGATATGGAACATACGGAGGAGTATTAATAGGTGGATAAATATATATATATGGATATTATGGATATATATTTATCCATCTAGAACCATTGTAAAAATAACCGGTAAATGCTTTTGAAATTACACAAAAAGTCTTTTTTTGGGTCATAATAGCCCACAGTCCCTTAAGCACCTTAAAAATATGTCATAATAAAACTGAACACCTGCCTCAGATCGACTCCCGTATCATAGTAGCTCCAGTCATACACTAGAAAATAAGGGGAGAAACGAGTTGAGATATATCTCTCGGAAGTTAACTAATTCCTATTGGCAGGTTTCTTCTTATTTATGTCCCATCCGGAAAGGGGAGAATTCAATGATCATTCGTTCACCAGAACAACCAGAAGTAAAGGTCGTAGTGGAGAGGGATCCTGTCAAAACCTCTTTTGAGAAATGGGCCAAACCTGGTCATTTCTCAAAGACGCTAGCTAAAGGCCCTGAGACTACCACTTGGATTTGGAACTTACATGCTGATGCTCACGATTTTGATAGTCATACTGATGATTTGGAAGATATTTCTCGCAAAGTATTTAGCGCTCATTTTGGTCAACTAGCGATCATCTTTATTTGGCTAAGTGGGATGTACTATCATGGCGCTCGTTTCTCCAATTATGAAGCATGGCTGGCTGATCCAACTCACATCAAACCCAGTGCTCAAGTAGTTTGGCCAATAGTAGGTCAAGAAATATTGAATGGGGAAGTAGGTGGAGGTTTTCGAGGGATACAAATAACCTCTGGGTTCTTCCAGATTTGGCGAGCATCTGGAATAACCAGTGAATTACAACTTTACTGCACTGCAATTGGTGCATTGATCTTTGCAGCGTTAATGCTTTTTGCTGGTTGGTTTCATTATCACAAAGCTGCCCCAAAATTGGCTTGGTTCCAGGATGTACAATCCATGTTGAACCATCATTTAGCAGGGTTACTAGGACTTGGGTCTCTATCTTGGGCAGGACACCAAATACACGTCTCCTTACCCATTAACCAACTTCTAGACGCTGGAGTGGATCCTAAAGAGATACCACTTCCTCATGAATTTATTTTGAATCGCGATCTTTTGGCTCAACTTTATCCCAGTTTTGCTAAGGGATTGACCCCATTTTTCACCCTGAATTGGTCGGAATATTCAGACTTTTTGACTTTTCGTGGAGGATTAAATCCAGTCACGGGGGGTCTGTGGTTGACCGATACTGCGCATCATCATTTGGCTATTGCAATTCTTTTCCTGATAGCCGGTCATATGTATAAGACCAATTGGATCATTGGCCATAACATCAAGACAATTTTAGAAGCTCATAAAGGTCCATTTACGGGGGAGGGCCATAAAGGTCTTTATGAGATCTTAACTACTTCATGGCATGCTCAATTAGCTATTAACCTAGCTATGTTAGGATCTTTAACTATTGTCGTAGCTCACCACATGTATGCGATGCCCCCCTATCCATACCTAGCTATTGACTATGGTACCCAACTCTCTCTGTTCACACATCATATGTGGATTGGTGGGTTTATCATAGTTGGCGCTGCTGCGCATGCAGCGATTTTTATGGTAAGAGACTATGACCCAACTACTCAATACAACAATTTATTAGATCGCGTTCTTAGACATCGTGATGCAATTGTATCACACCTCAACTGGGTATGTATATTCTTAGGCTTTCATAGTTTTGGTCTGTATATTCATAATGATACTATGAGCGCTCCAGGACGTCCTCAAGATATGTTCTCAGATACTGCTATACAATTACAACCTATTTTCGCTCAATGGATACAAAACACTCATGCTTCAGCACCTGGTTCAACAGCTCCTGGTGCAGCAGCGAGTACCAGCTTAACCTGGGGAGGTGGTGATTTGGTGACAGTAGGTTCCAAAGTGGCTTTGTTACCAATTCCATTAGGAACCGCGGATTTTTTGGTACATCACATTCATGCATTTACTATCCATGTGACTGTTTTAATCCTACTTAAAGGTGTTCTATTTGCCCGTAGCTCCCGTTTAATACCTGATAAAGCGAATCTTGGTTTTCGCTTTCCTTGTGATGGACCTGGGAGAGGAGGAACATGTCAAGTATCTGCCTGGGATCATGTTTTCCTTGGTTTATTCTGGATGTACAATGCAATTTCGGTAGTAATATTCCATTTCAGCTGGAAAATGCAGTCCGATGTTTGGGGTAGTATAAGTGATCAGGGAGTGGTTACTCATATCACGGGAGGAAACTTTGCACAGAGTTCCATTACGATTAATGGGTGGCTCCGTGACTTTCTATGGGCACAAGCCTCTCAAGTGATCCAATCTTATGGTTCTTCATTATCTGCATATGGTCTTTTATTTTTAGGTGCTCATTTTGTTTGGGCCTTTAGTTTAATGTTCTTATTCAGCGGCCGTGGGTATTGGCAAGAACTCATTGAATCTATCGTTTGGGCCCATAATAAATTGAAGGTTGCTCCTGCTATCCAGCCCAGAGCCTTGAGTATTGTACAAGGACGTGCTGTAGGAGTAGCTCATTACCTTCTGGGTGGAATCGTCACAACATGGGCGTTCTTCCTGGCAAGAATTATTGCAGTAGGATAATGGTTAGGAGGATTTGAAAAGCATTATGGCATCAAGATTTCCAAAGTTCAGCCAAGGCTTGGCCCAGGACCCCACTACTCGTCGTATTTGGTTCGGTATTGCGACCGCACATGACTTCGAGAGTCATGATAATATTACCGAAGAACGCCTTTATCATAAAATTTTTGCTTCCCACTTTGGTCAGTTGGCAATAATATTTCTGTGGACCTCTGGTAATTTGTTCCATGTGGCTTGGCAAGGCAATTTTGAAGCATGGGTACGCGATCCCTTACATGTAAGACCCATTGCTCATGCAATTTGGGATCCTCATTTTGGTCAACCAGCTATAGAAGCCTTTACCCGAGGAGGTGCTCCCGGTCCGGTCAATATTGCTTATTCTGGTGTTTATCAGTGGTGGTATACAATCGGCTTACGCACTAACGAAGATCTTTATACTGGAGCTATTTTCTTGCTATTTCTTTCTGCCATCTTTTTAATAGCGGGTAGGTTACATCTACAACCTAAATGGAGACCAAGTGTTTCATGGTTCAAAAATGCCGAATCCCGTCTAAATCATCATTTGTCAGGACTCTTCGGAGTCAGTTCTCTAGCTTGGACAGGGCATTTAGTTCATGTCGCTATTCCTGAATCAAGGGGAGAGCACGTCAGATGGGATAATTTTTTGAATGTATTACCGCATCCCCAAGGTTTAGAACCGCTTTTCACAGGTCAGTGGAATCTTTATGCTCAAGATCCTTCACAGGTCAGTGGAATCTTTATGCTCAAGATCCTGATTCCAGTAGTCACTTATTTGGTACCTACCGAGGGGCAGGAACTGCTATTCTAACTCTTCTCGGAGGATTTCATCCACAAACTCAAAGTTTATGGCTGACTGATATCGCTCATCATCATTTAGCTATTGCATTTGTTTTTTTAATTGCTGGTCATATGTATAGAACCAACTTTGGGATTGGTCACAGTATGGAAGATATTTTGGAGGCACATGTTCCTCCAAGAGGCCTATTAGGACGCGGACATAAGGGTCTTTATAACACAATCAATAATTCTCTTCATTTTCAATTGGGTCTTGCTTTAGCTTCTTTGGGGGTTATCACTTCCTTGGTAGCTCAACACATGTATTCTTTACCCGCTTATGCATTCATAGCACAAGACTTCACCACCCAAGCTGCATTATATACTCATCATCAATATATTGCTGGGTTCATTATGACAGGAGCCTTTGCTCATGGAGCTATATTCCTCATTAGGGATTATAATCCGGAACAGAATAAGGATAATGTATTGGCGAGAATGTTGGAGCATAAGGAAGCTATAATATCTCATCTTAGTTGGGTTAGTTTATTATTAGGTTTCCATACCTTGGGACTTTATGTTCATAATGATGTTATGCTTGCTTTCGGTACTCCAGAAAAACAAATCTTGATCGAGCCCATATTTGCTCAGTGGATACAATCTGCTCATGGTAAGACCTTATATGGTTTCGATGTACTCCTATCTTCAACAAGTGGTCCAGCATTCGAAGCAGGTAAGAGCATATGGTTACCCGGTTGGTTGAATGCTATAAATGATAATAAGAATTCATTGTTCTTAACAATCGGTCCTGGAGACTTTTTGGTTCATCATGCTAGTGCTCTAGGTTTGCATACAACTACATTGATCCTAGTTAAAGGTGCTTTGGATGCGCGTGTTCCAAGGCTAATGCCAGATAAGAAAGATTTTGGTTATAGTTTTCCTTGCGATGGTCCGGGGACGGGGTGGGTACCTGCGATATCTCGGCCTGGGATGCTTTTTATTTAGCAGTTTTCTGGATGTTGAATACTATTGGATGGGTTACTTTTTATTGGCATTGGAAGCATATAACTTTATGGCAGGGTAATGTAGCTCAATTTATATGAGTCTTCCACTTATTTAATGGGATGGCTAAGGGATTATCTATGGTTAAATTCTTCACAACTTATTAATGGATACAATCCTTTCGGTAATGAACAGTTTATCTGTTTGGGCGTGGATGTTCTTATTCGGGCATCTTGTTTGGGCTACTGGATTTATGTTCCTGATTTCTTGGCGCGGATATTGGCAGGAACTGATCGAAACTCTTGCATGGGCCCATGAACGCACACCTTTGGCTAATTTAGTTCGATGGAGGGGACAAGCCAGTAGCTCTTTCCATTGTTCAAGCACGATTAGTTGGATTAGCTCACTTTTCTGTAGGTTATATATTCACTTATGCAGCTTTTTTAATTGCCTCTACATCAGGTAAATTTGGGTAATTATTCTTCATCAATTTCATAAGTGAATGGGATATTATTGTATCAATGACAATACCCCACAGAGAAAAAGTAATCAACGTAATATTTCTCCATCTAAAATCTGATCTATATTTTGATTCCTGGTAGGTAATAGTACCGACTGAACTATTATGGCGAGAAAGAGTCTCATTCAGAGAGAGAAGAAGAGACAAGCACTGGAACGGAAAATATCATTTGATTCGTCAATCTTTGGAGGAAGAAGGCAAAGTTTCATCATTGGATGACAAATGGGAAATTCATAGAAAATTGCAATCTTCACCACGTAATAGTGCACCTACACGTCTCCATCGACGTTGTTCTTCGACTGGAAGACCTAGAGCCAACTATCGAGACTTTGGATTGTCCGGACACGTACTCCGTGAGATGGCCCACGCATGTTTATTGCCCGGATAACAAAATCAAGTATTGTGATACCGGAAAAGTACCCCTATCCCTATATGGGATAGGGAGTATATCCCTTGATTGTTTGGTGTACCCATTCTGTTTATGATATCAATCAATGGTGCGGAGTAGAGTAGTCTGGTAGCTCGCAAGGCTCATAACCTTGAGGTCACGGGTTCAAATCCCGTCTCCGCCAGACCAGAACATAAGAAGTATTTTGGTCCGGAAAGGATTACTTTCTCATTTGAGAAAGTATTACTCTCTCATTATCATTTTATAATTGAATGAAAAGTGAGGGAAAGATACGATCAATACATGAACTATTCATTTTCATATTCCATGTGACGGATATGGCGGGTAGCGGGGATCGAAACCCGCATCTTCTCCTTGGCAAGGAGAAATTTTACCATTCAACCATACCCGCATTTTATTCGTTCTGAATATATATATATTCATAAAATTGTAACATAATATGGAAAATACATATATGTTCAATCCATTCGTAAGTAGATACCATATTCTTAATGATCCAATTATTCAATTACGGAAAACCCCTCCTCCTTGGGCCTGAAGAAAAAGGCCCTATAGAAGAGCTATAAAGCCCTCCGGGAGGGGGGGAAGTTTGAGCCTAAAACATCTAGAACAGATCTGAGATATGAAAGAATTAAGGATACCTACAAAAAGGACTAATCCGATCCATAATGATACACCCGAAAATACAACATTTTTGCTACTTGACCAGCCATCGGGAGAGGCAAGTGCAACAGGTACACCAATCACTGGTAAAAATGAAATAGCAATTAATGCAAACACAGCCGATTGGAAAGCAATAGTCATGGTTGTGATCTTACAAGCTCCCAACAGATTGAATAGACTATACCATCCGATCCCCAATTTGAAATTCTGATCAAATGCACTATGGAAAGGATTTGACCATAAATTGATCGAGTCAAACTTTTTCAATTTTATATTTGAATGTGAGAGGAGAGGGAAATTCGTTTCTTTTTTCCATTCCAGATGATCATGAAAAAATAATCATATGTCACAGGTATAGTTGGTATCGGCCTGACCTTATGCTTATAGTTAGGTATTAGGTAGAATAGAAGTTGTCCCCGGAGAGATGGCCGAGTGGTTGATGGCTCCGGTCTTGAAAACCGGTATAGTAAAAAAACTATCGAGGGTTCGAATCCCTCTCTCTCCTGTTGCTTTTTTCAACAATCACATTTATTGGTCCGGTCTAGTACAAAAAAAGAGAATAGCTCGGCTGGATATAGCCGAGCTACAAGGATCCAGTTGGAAAGTATTTTAAAAGACTCCTATCCCGCCGATATGGGAGATTGATGTAATGAAATTGAATCGATTTCTCTTCCATCTGGTTCGATCTCTTGTTTCAGTTAAGAGGAGTCATTGAAAGGACAGGTTCAAAATCACGATCAATTCCTTTCTCAAATCCTGCTGCAGCTGCACGAGCCCTTCCCGCATGCCACAAATGACCTACGAAGAAGAAAAATCCTAGAACGAAATGGGAGGTGGATAACCAACTTCGGGGAGAGACATAATTCACCGCATTGATTTCGGTAGCTACACCACCCACAGAATTTGAAGAACCTAAAGGAGCATGAGTCATATATTCTGCCGAACGTCGTTCCTGCCAAGGCTGTATGTCTTTTCTCAACTTGCTCAGGTCCAAACCATTAGGGCCCCTTAGGGGTTCCAACCAGGGAGCACGGAGATCCCAAAAACGCATCGTTTCCCCCCCAAAGATAATTTCTCCAGTCGGAGAACGCATAAGGTATTTACCTAAACCAGTAGGTCCTTGAGCAGACCCCACACTAGCTCCAAGACGTTGGTCTCTAACTAGAAAAGTAAACGCTTGAGCTTGAGAGGCTTCTGGGCCGGTGGGCCCATAGAATTCACTGGGATAAGCTGTATTGTTGAACCAAACAAAACAACAAGCAATAAAACCAAAGACAGATAGAGCCGCTAAACTATAGGACAAATAAGCTTCTCCGGACCATACGAATGCACGGCGAGCCCATGCAAAAGGTTTGGTTAAGATATGCCAGATACCACCGAAGATACAAATGGAACCTAACCATACATGTCCTCCAATTACATCTTCTAGATTGTCCACGCTAACGATCCATCCTTCTCCTCCGAAAGGAGATTTCAGTAAATAACCAAATATAGCACTTGGGTTAAGAGTCGGGTTCGTAATTTTTCTTACATCTCCACCGCCGGGAGCCCAAGTATCATATACACCTCCAAAATACAAAGCCTTAAGCACTGGAAGAAAAGCACCAACACCTAGCAAGATTAGGTGAATACCCAAAATTGTGGTCATTTTGTTTCTATCTTTCCATACATAGCCAAAGAATGGAAAAGATTCTTCTAAAGTTTCGGGTCCTATGAGTGCATGATAAATACCACCAAAACCTAAAACCGCAGAAGAAATTAAGTGAAGTACCCCAGATACAAAATATGGAAAAGTGTCCACGATTTCCCCACCAGGACCGACTCCCCATCCTAGAGTAGCTAGATGGGGAAGTAAAATCAATCCTTGTTCATACATAGGCTTTTCCGGTACGAAATGAGCCACTTCGAAGAGGTTCATTGCTCCGGCCCAGAATACAATTAATCCGGCATGAGCCACGTGAGCCCCAAGCAATTTACCAGACAAATTGATAAGTCGGGCATTACCGGCCCACCAAGCGAAACCAGTGGTTTCTTGATCACGACCAGCTAAAGCTATAGTTCCATTAAAGAGCGTTTCCACGGGGTAGGACCTCCTCAGGGAATACAAGGTTTTCATGAGGCTGATCTTGAGCCGCCATCCAAGCACGAATACCTTCGTTCAGGAGAATATTTTTTGTGTAGAAAGTCTCAAATTCAGGATCTTCTGCTGCACGGATCTCCTGGGAAACAAAATCATAGGCACGTAAGTTTAGAGCTAGACCAACTACTCCAATGGCACTCATCCATAAACCGGTCACTGGCACAAATAACATGAAGAAATGTAACCAACGTTTATTGGAAAAAGCAACCCCAAAAATCTGGGACCAGAAGCGGTTAGCAGTGACCATGGAATAAGTCTCTTCAGCTTGAGTCGGGTTAAAAGCACGGAACGTATTTGCACCATCACCATCTTCAAATAAAGTATTTTCCACGGTAGCACCATGAATAGCACATAGAAGAGCAGCACCCAATACTCCGGCAACTCCCATCATATGAAATGGATTCAAGGTCCAATTATGAAAACCTTGAAAGAAGAGGATAAATCGGAAAATAGCTGCTACACCAAAACTAGGTGCGAAAAACCAACCGGACTGGCCCAATGGATAGATCAAAAATACAGAAACAAAGACAGCAATTGGACCAGAGAATGCAATTGCATTATAAGGTCGCAATTGTACAGATCGAGCAAGTTCAAATTGACGTAACATGAAACCTATTAGACCG
>BSBM01001604.1:0-2500 GCA_027924585.1 Larix kaempferi | reverse complement strand
TGGGCAGAGTATTAATAGCAACCATACAGAACATTCGTTGCTGATCATTAAGACGCTTGCTGCTGGATCGTGGCCTCTCGAGAGAAGAGAATGGATGACTGCGATAAACTGCTAGTACATTACCTGACCTGATAATTCGAGGTTAGTTGGAAATAGCCCTAATCTGAATATAATTAGGGCTATAGAACGAACGATAGATTCTCCCAAATCTGAGGGGAAATATATTGACAGCATGCAGGCAATTCTGACTTCCAGGGAACGAACTGGTAGTTCTAACAGCTAGTAACGGGTCAAGCGAATAGTAACAGGTCGAGCGAATAAAGGCCTCTTCACCTTCAGCTCTGGAAATTTCATCACATCAGGAGAACGGTGGATTTTTTCCTCCGAACTTTTCAATATTTCGAAGAGACCGTTGTTTCAATCTTTCCTTTCCCAGACTACTGGGATCCTATCTTGATCCTGTGGCGATTTTGCATGCATATATTATGAACAAGGACAGGTAACGTTTGACCTACTCCTAATGGTTAAAGCGAGCTCTATTTTGAATAAAATAGGTTTTTAATAAAACGGATGGATCTCCCCAAGTAGGATTCGAACCTACGACCAATCAGTTAACAGCCGACCGCTCTACCACTGAGCTACTGAGGAACAACGGAGGGTTAGATCTCATATACGTTCAAGATTCTTGTTCTTTGGACGGACCCATGCATGACCAGTGCATGAACTATTGAGTTTCTCAATAAGGTTTCTTCATAACTCTTGGAACTTTGTGTACACCCCACCCTAGAGTTATTGAACTCTAAATACAATAGGATCTATTATTATTATTACTACCATTCAATATTACTACCATTCAATTCTTTTATTACTTTAAAAAGTAATAATTCAATTATATAGAACCTTGAAATAAAGAGATAACTTTGAGATTTAGATAAAGGAGGATTGGCGGGTGAAAATAGCAGTTTACGGGAAAGGCGGAATTGGTAAATCAACGACTAGTTGTAATATCTCAGTCGCCCTAGCGAGACGTGGTCAAAAAGTGTTACAGATTGGGTGTGATCCCAAACACGATAGTACTTTTACTCTTACAGGATTTCTAATACCTACAATTATAGATACTTTACAATCCAAGGATTATCATTATGAGGATATTTGGCCCGAAGATGTAATTCACAAGGGTTATGGAGGGGTGGATTGTGTGGAAGCAGGGGGTCCACCCGCAGGAGCCGGATGTGGAGGATATGTGGTGGGAGAAACTGTGAAGCTGTTAAAAGAATTAAATGCATTTTACGAATATGATATTATATTATTCGATGTATTAGGCGACGTGGTTTGTGGAGGTTTTGCCGCTCCATTGAACTATGCAGATTATTGTGTAATAATTACGGATAATGGATTCGATGCATTATTTGCAGCTAATCGTATTACTGCCTCTATAAGGGAAAAAGCTCGTACACATCCACTCCGATTAGCAGGCTTGGTTGGAAATCGTACATCTAAAAGAGATCTTATCCATAAATATGTGGAAGCCTGTCCAATGCCCGTAATAGAAGTATTACCTATTATTGAAGATATCCGAGTTTCCAGAGTCAAGGGTAAAACCTTATTTGAAATGGTTGGATCTGAACCATCCCTTAACTATGTGTGTAAATATTATCTGGACATAGCAGATCAAATATTATCCCAACCAGAAGGTATTGTTCCAAAAGAGATTCCAGATCGGGAATTATTCAGTTTACTCTCTGATCTTTATCTAAATCCCATTGGTGGTGGGGGGCAGAAAAAAAAGAATCAGGAAAATTTACTTGGGTTTACAAGGATTTAGAATCAACAATTTATTCACAATTCGTTGTAAATTCGATCCTTTCTTTTCATTCTTCTTTTTATTCATTATTTCTTTTCCTTATTTATCCTCAACCATTTATTCTTTTCCTCCCTATTATGTCGGCCAAAATTGATGAAACTATAACTTTTGAATGTGAAACGGGTAATTATCATACTTTTTGTCCTATTAGCTGTGTATCTTGGTTGTATCAAAAGATTGAAGACAGTTTCTTTTTGGTAGTGGGCACAAAAACATGTGGTTATTTTCTGCAAAATGCACTTGGAGTTATGATTTTTGCAGAACCCCGCTATGCAATGGCAGAATTAGAAGAAGGAGATATCTCGGCCCATTTGAACGATTATGAGGAATTGAAAACGCTTTGTATTCGGATAAGAAAAGATAGAGACCCCAGCGTCATCATATGGATAGGCACTTGTACTACAGAAATAATAAAAATGGATTTAGAAGGTATGGCACCCAAATTGGAATATGAAATTGGAGTACCAATTCTAGTGGCAAGAGCAAATGGACTGGATTATGCTTTTACTCAGGGGGAAGATACTGTGTTAGCTGTAATGGCACATCGTTGTCCAGAACAAGAATTCCCCATTGGTGAATCAAAAGAAACTATAACAAAAACAAATTTATTCCCTTTTCCTCTTCTGAAGGAAAAGA
>BSBM01001603.1:600000-799863 GCA_027924585.1 Larix kaempferi | reverse complement strand
TTTCTTCAAGTCTTGAGAGAGTCTTCTTCTGACCTGTCATGTGCTTTGAAGCACCACTGTCAATAAGCCATGTATCTTCTCCAAGTGTTATAGTTCCAAAGAGTGCGGAGAATAGAACATATTCTTCTGCATCTTCTTCTTCATTTCTCCTAGATCTTCTCTTGAGAAGGTCCTTTCTTCTTCCTCTTCTTCTCTTCTAGGTCTTTTCTTGTGAGGCCTTTCTTCCTCCTCTACTTCTTCTTCACTATCATATTCTACAAGATGTGCTTGATGTCTTTTGTAATGAGAACCCTTTTTCTTCTTTAGAGGACAATCTTTAGCAATGTGTCCTAATTTGTGACAAGAAAAACATTGGAATGAGGAGTAATCTCTTCTTTGATTAGTTCCTCTTTTCTTTTGAAATCTATGTGGAGAATGAGACTCCTTGTGACTATCCTTTTTTGGAGTGGGATTGATTCCTTCTTCTCTTGGTGTGGGTGGCCAAGGCTTGGTCATCTTGTTTGAGCAAGGATTCTCTATTTGCAACCATAGCCTCTTCTTGAATACAATCCTCCCAAACCACATCAAATTTCATGCTTTCTTTTCTAGCACACATGGTTTGGATGAATGACTCCCAAGGTCTAGTGAGACCATTTAGAGTAGTCATCACAAGTTCATCTTCATCAAGAGTATCACCAATGGCATCTAGTTGTTCCTTGATTTGGGAGACCCTTGAAAAGTAGTCTTGAATGGACTCTCCTTTGTGAATCTTGGTACTCTTCAACTGAGTTATTAGGTTCATCTTCCTATTGGTGTTCTTTCCTTCATACATTCTTCCTAGGGCATCATACATTTCCTTTGGAGTCTTCTTGGATGCCACTTGGGGAATCAAGTGGTATTTAATAGTATCAACAATGATTCTCTTTTCCCTAATCAAATCCTTCCTATGCTTCTCCTTGGCTTCATCTCCTTCAGGTTCTGCAACTTCATCCTTGATATAATGAGCAAGATCATTCTCTTCAAGAATGAGACCAATTCTGTATTTCCATGCCCAGAAATTCTCTATACCTTCAAGCTTGTCTTCAAGTTTAGTGTTTGGAGCCATATTCTCTTGGGGGAGTCCAAGAGATTGGAGTTTTAGAAGATAGAGAAATACTTACCAGGATATGTGCTTCCTTTTGCTTTTTGGATCCTGGGACAGAATTTCTGATTTATCGCACTTTTGGTAAAAGTAGGGTTTGACTTTCCTGAAGTTTTACCCAACCGAAAATCTCGATCTAGGGCTCAAAAGATTGATCTTGAGAAGGGATATTCATCCATACAAACAAAATCCAAGAATACTAACTTTTGCAGAAACCCTAATTTTGGGAGAGAGAGAGAAAGATAATTTCACCTTGTGAAAGATGTTCTATTCAGGCTAGCTCTGATACCATGTTAAGTTTAAACCAATTATACTAGAAAGATCACTGAAAGAAACATAATCACAAGATAGACAAAGATATTACCCTAGGAAACCCTCATGGGGTAGAAAACCCAACAAAGCTTTCCTCAATAAGATGATCAACCAAAATACAAGATGTGCTCCAAGACTTGACCTCCTTTTCCTCTACCTCCTATGTAGACCTCTCAAACACAAGTGCACTACTTTTTGAGTTGAGTAAGTGTGTGAAATGAGGAGCTCTCCTCCTCTACTTATACTGATTCCCGACTGACCAAAATCCCTAATGGGGTCGACCTCTCCTAGTGAAGTCTAATAACCCCTAAATAATAAACTCAGGGCCGACCCCCACATGGTGGGTCTAATAACCCTGGTTACCACAATTCATTGGAGGAATAAACATCTCCAGATACATAATAGAATTACCTCGGAGGGATGAAAACCTCTTCGAAATAATAAAGTACAAAAATAATATTCTTAGAAGTTACAATATTCAACAAATTAATTGTAGTGCAACTGAGTGGTAGGTGAGAGAGGATGAGTGGCTCCCTTAAATCAAGGAAGAAGGGCGCACTAAGCTCTAGGAGGGCTAAAACTGATTAGTGAGAAGCTTCCGGGGGCTGGCTAACTGAGGGATAGGTGTTGGGACTGATGTCTGGGATGCATGCAATTGCATGCATGCTGCATGCAGAAATGCATGAAAGACTGAAAATGTAAATAATGGAAATACTGGTAGGACTAGGATGGAGTATAGGAATATCCTAACATCTGAATGTATTAGCCCCATAGTGATTCAAAGAAAGAAGGATACCAAGGATACTCGAGTGTATGTTGATTATCACAATTTGAATGTTGCATGTGTCTATGATCCCTTCCCAACACCCTTTAGTGATGAACTCTTAGATCAAGTAGCCGAAAATGAAGCATACTCTTTCACTGACGGATTTTTGGGTTACCACTAGGTTAGAATTGTAGAAGAATTCAAGAATAAGACAACATTCACAAAAAAATGGGGTTCATTAACTTATAATGTTATGCCCTTTGGTTTAAAAAGGGCAGATGTTGTTTTCTCAAGTATTGTAATTACAAATTTCTAGGAGCTTCATAAATTTTTGGAGGTTTACTTGGATGCCTAGACAATTTACAGCTTGCTTAAAGATCATATCGCATTACTTTGACTAATGCTGGATCATTGCCAACATATGCATATGTCTTTGAACCTATAGAAATGCATCTTCTGTGTTTCTTTTGGCAATCTGTTGGGACACATTGTTTGTCATGACAGGGTTTTGTAGACCCTACAAAGATCATAATGTTTGTGAATCTGTCAGCACCTAAGTTGATAAAGCAGTTGCGATCCACCTTAGGACATACATGTTATTACAGAAGATTTATCTGCAATTATGCTTCTATTACTACTCCCTTACAACAATTGCTAAAGAAAGTCAAAGCTTTTAAGTGGACTTAATACTGTGAAAAGGCCTTTGCAATACTGAAAGACAAAATGGTCAACTCTCTGATATTGGAATTCCTTGAATGGATCAAATCGTTTCATGTACATGTTGATGAATCAGGTATTTCCCTTGGCATTGTATTGGCTCAACCAGGAGAAGGAAAGATGAATCACCCGGTGTATTTCACTAGTATAAAATTAACACTAGCTAAATGCAATTACACAACTATGGAACATGAAGTATTAGCAATGATCTACACCTTACAAAAATTCTGCCACTACTTGTTGGGAGGACACTTCAAGTTTTTCATAGATCATTTAGATCTCAAATACCTAATAAACAAGCCCATGTCCTAGAAGGCCGTATTTGCAGATGGTTACTCATATTTTAGGAATTATCTTTTGAGGTAATAGTCAAACTGAGGACACACAACTATGGACTTGATCACTTATCGTGAATAGAAATAGGAGAAGCTGAAGGACTTGTTGATGATCAGCTACTAGATGCAGTGTTGTTCAAGGTGGAATCTATTCTCGATCATTTAGAAGAGATCACATTATTTCTCACAACTGGGAAAGAATCCAATGATTATTCTACAACACAAAACTCCACTTAGTCATATGAACTGTGGAATATCAATTAATCGCAGGAAAAATCTACAAGTTGGGAACTAATGGAATTTTGCATCGATGTGTATTGGATCATGAATGAAAAATATTGTTTTGGGAATGCCACACTAGTCTTGTGGGTGGCCAAGTTGGAGGAAAATCCACTAGAAGGAATATTCTCCAACTCGGGTTGTTGTGGCCCCACGATATTCAAAAGATGCTAAGGAGTACACTAGGAAATGTGATGTCTTCCAACGAGTTGGTAAACCATATCGACAATATGAATTTCCACTCCAACCAGTATGGGTCTTGTGTCTGTTTGAGAAATGGGAAGTTGATTTTGTGGGACCTATCAATTTGCATGTGAAACAATATCTCCATAGAGACAATATCTCACTTCATTTATGAGAATATCATCACTCGGTTTGGATGTACTAGAAGGCCTCACTAGTGACCAGTGTACACACTTCATTAATTCCACTATCACAACCCTAAAAAAGGAATTATTGATACAACACCACAAAAGTAGTCCATATCACCCATAAGCAAATGCCATAGTAGAAGCCTTCAACAAAATTTTGGAGATTGGACTAAAAAAAGTATGTTGTGCAAACTGAGATTATTGGAATGATAGAGATTCCAGCTATGTTATGGGCATAGATGACCACTACAAAGAAAATTCACAAACAGAATATGTTCCAGCTAGTATATGGTAGATAAGTAATCCTTCCGTAGGAATTTTTGGTTCCCACCCTTTACATTGTACACGCAAAACATATGAACAAAGAAGATTCGGTTCATTGAACATCTTTCTGAATTGATAGAACTAGAAGAATCTTGCATCTTAGGAGACTATCATGCAATAGTTGAAAAGGAACGACATAATGCACGGCATGACTGACACATCAAGCATACACAATTCAACCAAGGAGACCAAGTTTTACTCTATTAAAACAAGTTCACGAAACATCCAAGAAAACTTCAGATGCATTGGTTGGGACCTTTCATCATTGCGGAAATCAAAGATTTGAGATTTTTCGAGTTAGCACAACTCGATGGTATTCTTCATCCAGGTTGGGTGAATAGTGCATGCTTGAATCATTTCTAGTCTTGTGATTTTTTTTGAAGTTCTTAGTTCTACTCATTCATTTCCATCTAGTGTTCGCTAGTTAGTTCACACATTTGGGGTTGGTGGGAACCACTATTTTTGGTTATTTTTCTGCCACTACCACATCGCAATAGTCCATATTGTCTTTTCATCATTAAAGAGTGATTATGTCAACCCAAATTGACTGTACCTAAGCTAGCTCATGTGAAATCACTGTTTGATTCTTGCCCTGAATGAAGCAATCATTTTGAGCCTATCCCCTCCCCTTTGGAAATATACACAACACCATTGATAGACCCCCACTCACATCCACATGAAATCATTGCTCAACCACGCAACAATAATTTCAATTTCCACCTATCACCTAATCTTTGGTTCATCGTTCCTCTATCCATTTTGTGCACCATGAAAAACCACCTTTCCATCATTTCACATATTTATAAAGGAACACATTCCCCACCAATTCATTATCCAATTTCAATAGTCCCAGTGTTTTATCCCACCCTGTGATCGGAATGAATATAGTTCCCTCTTCCTACCTGCTTCCCCTTATCCTATTGCATGGATACTTATATCCCAATGCCCCGCCATTTAGTTGCTTAATCATTTCTAACAACGACAAATCCTCTCTTCATTAGAAGAATACTTCGGTGAATAAGGTTTAGCAAGATCTCAAAGACTTTCCATGGAGAAAGACATGCAACATTATCCTTATACAAGCCGCAACTAGTAATTGAATATTAAAAAATATACTAAAAGCAACCATATACCATTTTTTGGGTAGATTCCAATGATATCTAGTAGCTCCAAATCCCTCATTATACCAAATTAAATAACAAATGTGATAATACCAATTGAATAGTTATATATTAAAAAAAATATATCCCTGGTATCCAAATAGAAGAAACATATAGCTATGTTTATTTGAAGTCCTTACTTGGTAGTGTAGCATATACAATATTTGATATTCCTATTTTGAATCCTTTAATTTTGTATCCCTATTTTATATTAGTTATTTATTTTTTTTAGTTTATACACACACGCACATATTAGTTGTATACATATGTTAATTTTATTATATGATATTATTGTATAGTGAAACTAGGTTCTCAAAGGGAAAAGGAAAATGCCATTTTGGCTTTGCTACAACTTTCTAAAAATAGAAATTAACTACTTTAAACACTAAAAATGATGAATTATTTGTCTTTCATACCATAGAATTTCATTTCAATGATGAATGACATGGGTTCATGAGGTGCCCATTTTGGGAATAAGAAAGGATTATTTCAGTCCATGACACAATTCCATTTATGATTTATTTCAAACATTTCATGGGTAATGTTAACAACCCACAACCGCAGTGCCTACAACAACATGTAGAGCACACAACCAATGGTGAATGACTTGGATTGTATTCTATGTTTTTCAAATGTTTTAAGGCAAGGTATAAAACTATAATATTTCCTTAGGAGGTATATCTTAATGATTCGAAGGCACAATATAAAACTATAATATTTCCCTAAGAGGTATATTTTAATGACTAGTTATTTTGATTTTGCATCATAGATGCGTTCTTGTAAGATATATAATTAATAACTAATGGGAGTTTATATCCCAAGAAAAAGGAGTAAAAGTTTCAAAAGAGAGCTGAAAAAGGATGTAGGAGGAAGAATCTAGATCAAGCAGTCAATAAATGCCATATTTTTGTTATTGATATGGGTATATAAATCTATAAGACTATTTATGTTGTCACGTTTTAATATTGCCATGTATGTAAAAAGACAAATAAGTGTTGTTGCTATTTTTTAATTCTCATTTTCTCTTAAACATTGCTAAAGTCAATAATCCTATTAATCCTATTTCTAAGGGAGCTTATTGTGATGGGGACAATGTTCGTATATGAAAACCTTTCCAAACAAATTGTAAGAGATATTTATAGAGGTTTGATTTTGGATTTACAACCAAATAAAGTCAGCAAGAAAGTTCTACAAAATATGTCTTAATTAATGGTAAGGCCATATGAACATAATTGTGGCAATGTATCTTTTTATAAAATTAAATAGAATGAAAGAAACTCTATTTATGCTAATAAAAGTAAACTATATTTCTATTTCTACCAGATAAAATGATAAATGGCTTAACCTTATATTTCATTTGCATATCTAAACACTTTCATTAACTATTGTGGTAACTTTTTGGGAACTAATAAAGTTATCTCATCTTAGAAGTTGATTCGTTATGCAAATCTATACCTCATGCAATAAAATTGGTTCTCTCATGACTCTGTGATGATAAAATGATAAATTTTTAGACACGGAGCCAATGGATAGTACTTTGAATTACTTCAATGATATCATGAAATGTGTTATCAAGAGAGATGGAGGCACAATTCCCTTTATTAATTCGAGAACTTGAGCATATATAAACTATAAAAAATACTTCTCAATGCTTAGGTTATCCAATTTTTTTAATATACAAGTGACAAGTAACATAAGAAAACTGTACACAATTTTCACAAGAAAATTATTGCAAATGATTACAAAGTAGATAGAAAAAAACTGGTAATATGAAAATAGAAGATGAGGAGAAGGTATGTTTGCAAGTGACAAGTAACATAAGAAAAATGTACACAATTTTCATAAGAAAATTATTGCAAATGATTACAAATTAGATAATAAAAAAACTGATAATATGAAATAGAAGATGAGGAGAAGGTCTTGTTCACCAAGTGAAACAAAAATCATGCACAAGAAAACAATATATTCATAGAGGAAAAATTCATGGAAAAATTAAAATGGAAATAACTGAACCTGATTTGAATTCCATTGATAAATATATTACTCCATGGAATAAATTGCCAATTGTTTCCAAATTTTCAAGAGATTACCAAGCATGAATTAGGTTGATTCACAAACATAAGAGATTCCACAATTTTCTTAAAAATTTGACTCTATGATGTGGATAGTGATCTATTAACAATTTCAATATCATCTAATCAATAAGACAAAAAAATAGAGGGAAACTTTGAAATTTGAAGGAAAAATCATAAATGCTTTTGGATATCACAGACCATTTTGGAAAGTTCATTCCAATTCCAATTTCAAGGAAAAAAACATCCAAAATGTTGATTTTGAGATCCCATTGAGTAAATTCAACCTCTCTAGCCTTTATGTCAGTGTTTGTTTTTTTTTGGTCACAAATTATCAATATTATTGATAACATTCCAAATCATTAACTCGATAAATATGTAAATAAGAAAATTTGCAAGAAGTGAACATGAACAATTATTTCAATGACAAAGAGAAATATAGCTCTAACATTATCAAAATATTTCTTAGTATTCTTAAACAATATAAATGGACCAAGTAGTTTTTAATGTGTGTCAGTGTGATGTACCAAACTCTGAATTCAACACACTAACTCAAAACTTGGGAAATACACGAGCTACACTAGCTCAAGAATCCTTTGCACAACGTATTGAAACTATTTATGTTTCGAAATAAGATATTGATTAAGTCTAATCCAAGTATTCCTGGGTACAAAATCATATTCAAACTATATCCTTTAAACCAATAATTTCAAAAGAACTAGGCTCACTAGCTCAATGAGACAAGTAAGACACAAAGATTTGACTTCCGGGAAGGTAGGAGGCTCTGAAATCCAGGGAAGGTTCTGGAACATGTCTATGGTCTCTTTTATGATAGGGTATATAGTAGGAATGTTTGTATAAAATTACAGAGGTCGATTTGGATAATTGGACCTCCGGAAGTGAGATTTCCCAATTTGGGACTACGTAGTTGCCTTGTTTTTAACTCGACTCAAACACTAGTAAAGGTTCCCAAATTTTCAATCTAAAGGCCAGGTATGGACCCATTTTATGTATATTTTCCGAATATGGATTTGGAATTTCAAATATATAAGAAGAAGACACCTTTTTATTAGAATGACTAAAATTGGTTGGAATTTGGCACACATTGAGCATAGGCAAATAAGATTGAATACATGAAACCAAAAAGTGCAGAACCATAACTGAATATTTATTGCAGATTTATTGAAGAGATTCCCATTACATAATAAATATCTTTTTACATCCCAAGTGGCCTAATGGATCTCACACAACACCAATTACTACACTATATCACCCAAAATTGATTAGAAACACAATAATAGCAAAATCTGGCATATATTGCTTTGCCACCTTCATAAAAATCTGAAATAAACTACTATAGATGTCTACATAAAATCTCTATGAATTAAGGTGTGTGATCCACTCCTCAATCAAAGTACAGAGGGGCATATCTCCCTACTGTTTACAAGGGGCACATCTCCCAAGCACTGGAATTTTCTCAAGTAAACTCTCCATACAAAACAAAACAAACATTGGACAACCTTTAGAAGTGTGATTTATATTGCTTATATAGCTTTAGATAAACCCCAAAAGGAGTTGAAAATACCATTGATTGAAGAAAACCATAGACTTGACTAGCTTGCCCCCACTTAGCCAAAACTAGGGACAAATACCACGGTTCATCCCAAAACCATGCATTGAGGTATTAATGGCCCATAATTGTTCCAATACCTCCATCATTGTTCCCTCTAATCTCCTTGACTATTTACCTCCTTTTTCCAACCACTTTGACCCCTTCTTTCTGTTAGTTTTTCAAAATTTACTTCAAACTGATCTAGGATCTTAACTAAGAGAACAACATGTATATCATATCTATAGCATATCAATCATGGACACAATAATGCAAGCACACAAGAGACACAGAGTTTCATCGGGGAAAACCAAGAAGGTGAAAAACATCGCAACTTCCTCAGAGATAGATAGAGCCATGATACAAAACCCAAGCATAAGAGATATACTCCTAGCAACAGCTTCTCCTCCTCCACTAGTGTGCCACTCTTCAATGAGTGTATGAGTGAGAAGTGAATGATCAAATAGAGTGCCTCCCGCACTCTATTTATACTTGACTTGACTTGCCTAATAACCTTTACTAGGTCGACCTTAACTTAACCACATAACATAATGCTAATAGGGCCGACCCCAAAAAGGGTGGTCTAATAACGCTTTAACCCACATGACTTATACAGGGCCGACCCCAACAAGGTGGTCTAATAACCCATCAAGTATAAGTTACGACACTTACAATATAAATGATGACACTTTCATATAGAGGAATAATAACATCTCTATAGAAATACAAACACTTCTGTATAGAGGAATAATAACATCTCTATAGGAATACAATATACATATATGAAATACATTCCAAAGTGACAAATACATCAACACTCCCTCTTAACTAGGAAGGTATTTCTTGACACAGGTCTTCTAGCACAAGTCTTCTTCTCTGGATCATCGTCATCATCACAGCCTCTGCTATCTCAATCAATATCTGATCTACTCATCATAGGAAGTTCTACAGGGCCAGTCCTTTTTCATACTAGATGTAAGCCCACCACTTGCAGGTCTTCATCATCACTGGCCATACTGTGGAATCCTCAGGACTTATTACGTGAGTCAACAAAACCTCGAAAGAGTATCCCAGGATCCTTTATGTGCCTAAGCACGACCGACAATATCTCCCAGGGCGCTGTTACATGTTGACTGTCACAAAACCTTAAAAGAGTGTCTTAACTTGCAAGAACTCTAAAGAGCATCCGAGGCCTTTTACATGACTAGCACAACCTATCCGGATCTCCAGGACTTATTACATGTGACCCCCACCACAAAACCTTAAAAGAGTGTCTTGACTAGAAAGAACTCTAAAGAGCATCCGAGGCCTTTTACGTGACTAGTACAACCTGTCCGGATCTCTAGGGCGTAGTATATGTGGTCATGGAAAGACCTCGAAAGACCATCCCAGGACTGATTACAACCTCACAGCTCAACCTATTGGATCTCCCAGGGTGCTATTATATGCCATAGGACAAAACCTCGAAAGAGCATTTTCCAGATATCCCAGGGCGCTATTATATGCCATAAGCAAAACCTCAGAAGAGTATTTGCAAACCTCCCATGGCGCTATTATATGTCCTCCTAAGAAAAACCTTGAAAGAGCATTTTCCAGATATCCCAGGGTGCTATTATATGCCATAGGAAAAACCTTGAAAGAGTATCTGCAAATCTCCCAGGGCGGTATTATATGCTTATCTGCACAACTTGTCCATGGCTACAGAGTATCGACCTGATACTCACCATACATCATTCTGATGTACATCATCACATGATCATCCCGATCATCATCATAGAATCATCCTTATGCATATCATCTGGAGCAACATCCTGAAGCTCATCATCCATGATCATCCTGATCATACAATGCATCCACCTGATCATACAATGCATCCACTTGATGCATACACAGTATCTACCTGATCATACAATGTATCCACCTAATACATACACAAATACATGATCCACCTGATCATATAATGTATCCACTTGATACATATACAAATACATGATCCACCTGATCATATAATGTATCCACCTGATACATATACAAATACATGATCCAACTGATCATATCAAGCATCCAACATGATGCATATACATATACATGATCCAATTGATCATATCCAGCATCCAACATGATGCATATACATATACATGATCCAACTGATCATATCCATCATCCAACAGGATGCATATACATATACATGATCCAACTGATCATATCCAACATCCAACATGATGCATTTACATATTCATGATCCAACTGATCATATCCAGCATCCAACATGATGCATATACAGAGCAGTAATTGGAGCACCTTCCTGATGCTCATCATCCAATGCTTACATCCACAGCCATGGGAAGGATCCTCCTCTCACCATGCTTGGAATGGCTCCTGCAAATGTGTCCATCACTTCTTCCTTGAAGTGTCGTCAATCTGGAGAATACCAAGCCTCCCTTTGAAGTACTCAAACTTCACTCTGGCTAGTGGTTTCATCAACACAACTACAACCTGCTCATCCATCGCAACATACAGGAGCTTCACTGCTCCTCTCTGCACCATATCCCCGATATAGTGATATTTGATCTCAATGTGCTTCGACCTGTCATGGAAAACCGGGTTCTCAGACAGATTCACACAACTCTGGTTGTCACAAAAGATACCAGTAGCCTCCAACGGGAGATCAAATAGCTTAGACAGTAGCTTCCAGAGCCATACTGCCTCACAACTCGCCAAACAAGCTACAACATACTCTGCCTCGGCTGTGCTCAGTGCTACGCAGGATTGCTTCCTGCTAAACCAAGAGATCACACCTGATCCCATACTGAAGCAGCACCCAGAAGTGCTCTTCCTATCTACAGCACTGCCTGCCCAGTCCGAATCAACATAACCCTCTAGGTTAAACTTTTGATTCACATCATACTTGAGCCCATAGTCAATTGTACCCTTTAGGTACCTCAGAATATGCTTTACAGCAACCAAGTGAACACCTCTGGGATCCGTCAAGAACTGGCTCAATGTGTTCACCGCAAAGAAAATATCTGGTCTTGTATTCATCAGGTACATTAAGGACCTAATCATCTGACGATACATAGTGACATCAACTAGATCAAATGAAGCATCACACAAAAGCTTCAGGTTTGATTCCATAGGTGTGGCCATGGCCTTGCAGTCCATCATCCCGAACCTCTTCAGGATCTCTACTGCAGACTTCCCTTGTCCAAGGAAGATCCCATCTGTACTCTGCCACACCTCCATGCCTAGAAAATAGTGCATCATCCCCAAGTCCTTCATCTCGAACTCGGCTGCAAGATTCCTCTTAGTGTCGACAATCAACCCATCCTCTCCTGTAACAAACAAGTCATCCACATATAGGAGTAGTATCATAGGATTGCCTTCCTCAACCTTGTAGTAGAGGTTGGAATCTGCGTTAATCTTGGTAAAGCCCAAATTGGATAGAAAATTGTCCATCCTACCATACCAAGTCCTAGGAGCTTGCTTCAAGCCATACAAGGATTTCTTCAACCTGCACACATATGACTCTCTGTCATGTGTTTCAAAACCAAGTGGCTGCTCCACATACACTTCCTCCTCGACTACACCATTCAAGAAAGTTGTCTTGACATCCATCAGGTGTATCTTCCATTTCATCATTGTAGCTAGAGCAAGTACTATTCTGATGGAAGTGTACCTGGTTACAGCTGCAAAAGTCTCTTCACAGTCAATTCCTCTTTCTGGGAGAAGCCACGAGCTACAACCTCGCTTTGTATTTCTCCATGCTACCATCTGCAGCATGCTTGATCTTATAGATCCACTTGGAAGTCACAACAAACTTCCCTTCAGGTCTTGGGACCACATCCAAAACATGATCGATTGGTACTTCTCAACCATGGCATCCTTTTACTGTATCCAGTATCCTGGGAACTTCAGATTCTTCAATATCTTCAATAGATAGTTTGAACTTCATTGCTAGAACAAATGTTGTAGTTTTTCTTTTGTAGGTGATGGTATACGATATTTCCTACAAAACAAGTTAAATTGCATGATTAGAAAACATCTCATAGTTTTCAGAACAAATTCTTACACATAAAGAAATATGTCACACATTCATGCAATTATTTTAGTCAATGCTTCAATACAACATTTATCCATATCTCGTAACTTTCTAGATGCCTTCCAATCTCTACCAGAACATTGTTAAGAGTGTGCACAACTCCCAACATGTCAGCAAAGAGGTTTCATTTTTAGATACGTAGCAATGGAATGTTGGACAATGCCATAGGCCACTTACCCATCACATGCATAATAGTAGCATACTGTTCATTAATGCAATTATTCTAATATGCATAATACACACCCTAAGTCTAGGAGCATAGGCATATACATCATTGAACAATATTATTTAAACAAACAAGTATGCAAGAAATGACAATTCAAATACTTATCTTTGTTTGGTTGTAGGGTGGACTCCCTCTCAATATTTACTTCCTTGCAGGAACTACTGGAGTGTGCTCCCTCTTGATCTTTGCTTCCTGGATTACCTGTCCTTGGACTTATTTTCATCCTGGACCACTATGCATGCTTAAGTGTGCACTAGTGTCATGATTGTGCCATCCTCAAGATCTCATACATAATCATACATTCATTAGTATAGATACTAAAACAACATAATCTTAAACATGTATAGTCATGATCATTTCAAACACAGATAATAAGCATTAGTACTCAAGGTTTCAGGAAAGACTTCTTTTACTCATGCATATTCTTATTTGACCATGGGACTCTTCTGGTTAGTCATATCATCAATCAAGATAAGAGACATAATATGCATAAATCCTTGCTTACTTAAATTTCTAACTTCATGAATAATCATTATCAATCATACAAAGGTATAAGATCCTAACACAAGGTAGGATTCTAACTTGATATAGGAAAAACATACCTGGATTAGCATGCTAGCTAGTTATTTCTAACATACCCGCATAATGTCTTCTTGTTTTCATCAATGACTTGTGCTAGTAACCTGCACATCTCATAGGTTAACCATTATAGAACCAAGTTATACATACCTCGTAAGTAGATCTTCTATGTGATCCATGACAATGGATGAATCTTTGTCTTCATGTCACCATGGTCATATGTTCTTGAACTAGAACATGATTTGTCTTTCTTGATGTACCTTTCATGTTAGCGGACAACATCAATCTCATACAACACCACAATGCATTAGTACAATCATAAGTGTCAAAACCCTAATCAATGAATATCTGCATTCATAATTTTATTAAGGTGATACGACAAGTCTAAAGTTAATCAAGATTGTACTAACCTTAATGAAGACAAACATAACATAAACTTAATCATGAATAGATCTCAAAAAATACTTGGATAAGTCATACCTGTCGAGATTGCTTGTAATCTTCTTATGTAAGGTCTTAGCCTCATCTCCCTCTGAAACAGGAACTTCTTCACGTATGCAGGTGACCAATCCATTCTCTTCTAGGATTAACCCAATCCACTTTGATTTGCTGAAACTGGATCTGGAGCTGGATTAGGATTTGTCAGAGAAACCCTAAAAATTCAAAACTTCTAAAAGGATAGAAAGATGTGCCTTTATGAGTTGGTCAAGCTGGTATACTTAGAATTTGAAAACTGCAAAGTTTCACCCCTCAAAATTGCCTTTTAGATTTCCGAATTCACTAGGGAGGACTCTGAATTAGGGTTTGGTATTCCCGGAGCTTCACCCAACCAAAAGGTTTGATCCAAATCTCTAAACTTTGATTTCCTTGAGGAGCTTCTAGCCATGGTCATAGAATTAAAAAATTCCAACTTTTGTAGAAGCCCTAATTTTCCACTTTTCTGATCAAAGTCCCGAACTAGGGTTTGATCAAGCTCGGCCTTCTGCCCAACAAAAAAATTCGATCTTGGTCTCTAAATTTCAATTTTTGTGAGGATCATCCAGCCGTGGTCTCCGATACAAAAAATTCCAACATTCTCTGAAACCCTAAATTCCTGGAGCCATGAATGAAGATGCTCAAAATCCAATTCTGTTTTGACAGAAATACGCACCTGATTGTTTTTGGTGTAACTCCAAAATTTTAGATCTACAGGGTTTGAAAATGTTTCCTGTGGTATCTTGACTTGTTAAATTTCCAACCCCATAGGTCTGACCTCAAATGGATTCTCTGAGAGAGAGTTATGCCAAGTATCGCAACGTGACCTGTTTATGGGATAAAATAGGAGAGCAAACTTATACAGAGTGCCACGTGTCACTGGTTCAATTTCGGCCTCTAAAAATCGTACTTGTGAAAGTACAATTTGTTCCCTACCTACCACTTTTAACTAAATTTCATTTGGAGCTTCCTAGCCCAAGTTGTGACCTTTTTCTTAGGTCACCTGTTTATGACTGAGATCTGGAAGAAGCAGAAACTCTATATTGTACAGATCATAACTTTGAAAATACAACGAACTAGAGGCTCTCCTTCGGCCATAAGGTACATGGGGATCTTATCTTTGACCTGTAATATTTTTAGATCCTGAAACTTCGCCAAAATGATTTTATAGTGAACGTTCTACGATGACCGGTTTTTTCTATATCAAGCCCTAGCTTCGCAAGTGCAACAAGTGTCATAAATGCCATACCATGCCTTCTTTCAGGCTAGCTCTGATACCATGTTAGTTTTTCAGAATTTACTTCAAACTGATCTAGGATCTTAACTAAGAGAACAACATGTACAACATATCTACAGAATATCAATCATGGACACAATAAAACTTCTCCTCCTCCACTAGTGCGCCACTCTCCAATGAGTGTATGAGTGAGAATTGAATGATCAAATAGAGTGCCTCCCACACTCTATTTATACTTGACTTGACTTGCCTAATAACCTTTACTAGGTTGACCTTAACTTAACCACATAACATAATGTTGATAGGGCCGACCCCAAAAAGGGTGGTCTAATAACCCTTTAACCCACATGACTTACACAGGGCCGACCCCAACAAGGTGGTCTAATAACCCATCAAGTATAAGTTACGACGCTTAAAATATAAATGACGACACTTCTGGATAGAGGAATAATAACATCTCTATAGGAATACAAACACTTTTGTATAGAGGAATAATAACATCTCTATAGGAATACAAACACTTCCATATAGAGGAATAATAACATCTCCATAGGAATACAATATACATATATGAAATACATTCCGAAGTTACAAATACATCAACACTTTCCCCTAATTACACTCAGT
The DNA here is from genome assembly GCA_027924585.1 of Larix kaempferi. Classification (NCBI taxonomy): domain Eukaryota; kingdom Viridiplantae; phylum Streptophyta; class Pinopsida; order Pinales; family Pinaceae; genus Larix; species Larix kaempferi. The sequence continues at coordinate 783,556 of BSBM01001603.1, read as the reverse complement.
TTGCTTGTTTTAAGGAAATGGCCAACTACATTGAATAAGCATCCCATTTGGTCCAAAAAATTTCCTAGGCACCTCTTTGACTGAGTAAACTCATTCAATGCATGGGATAAGCCTCCTTAATGCCAGCATGTCCCTGTTCACACATTGGACCAACTCAACTAGTGTTTTGTGGACAAAACTTTGCCTTTGACCCAGTATTACTTGCCAATTAAAACTAGATGTGCCAAATATTACTTTTGAGGCAAATAATTAATTTTGTGGCCCATATCCACTTACTTAACTCATAATGAACCTACAACAAGAATATTCATTTTTACACTACTTAGGAGTTGTCTTCCTTGGAATTTTAATTGGGAATTTCTTCTTCATGTGACCCACCTTATCCATTTGGCTCTAATTTTTCATTATTACTAACTTGGACATCATGCTTAGCAATTATCTTAACCCTTAGAACCAATATGACAAATTATCATGAGCATGGCCAAGTGGCTTAGACCATTGTGATCCAATGCAAAGTTGGGGACGTGACAAGTCCTCGCCTCCCAAGATTGCTTGTCTTCAAGCAATATGGAACAACTCTCAAAAATTTTTGAATCCAACCAATGGCTTCTCATCTCATGCAAGTGAAGATATGTATATGTGCCAAGAACCCAAGTGATCCTCAAGAATAGAAGGTGCAATATATATTCTCCTATGCAATGAATAAGAGTCGCATGGAAGTCATCATAACACCCCACAAGAAAAGCATAAGTCCATCCAAAAATATCTTTCCCATGTAGGAAACCATCACCATCTGCTACAAAGATGAACCCATGGGGAAGAGAAGAGGCTCGATTCCTCAAGAGAACCAACCAAAATGTGCTCCCAATGAGCTTCCAATTATCAACAATTCCTAGGTCCCACTTCTTGTGCACTCTCCTAGTGCACAATGTCATCAAGAACCAATCTAGAAAGTAAGGGATTCCAAGGTACCAAAACTTTGCACCCCATCCATACATAGTGTGAATACATAAAAATTAGAATGTGGGATTCCCATGTCCCAATGCTTGTGCATTCCTATCATGCACAAGGTATCCCAAAAAAATACATCCAAAAAGGAGGTGTACAATATCCTCCAAATTATTTCAACCAAGTGTGGAATGTCAACATCCCATAACTAGCACATTCCATCAATGAGCAAAGTAACACAAAATTTTACATCAAGGTGGGAGATGATAGGATCCCACTCTCTAATGAGCATCCTCCCAAACATCATAAGTACAAAAGATATATCATCAAAGTACATAACAACATCATACAAATGTACATCAAGAAGGTGCCTCATCAAAGAATCATGAAAGTGCTTGTCCATCCAAGCAAGTAGACCACCATTTTCCAAGTGCACACATGCATCAAGTGACCAATAAAATCTTATCCAATGACATAGGTGAGGATCCCATGCCCTATAATGCTGCTCCAAAATAATTTAAGATGCTTCAAAATAATCAGCCATGTTTTTTTTCATCCAAGAAGTGAATGAAGAACCTCCACCAAAATTTGAACCAAATAAGGAGCAAAGTGAACAATGAACCTTCAAGAGGCTCCAAGGAGTACCATATGTGAATCCATGAAGATGTGTATCATCATAAGGTAACAAAGGATGCTTTTGAAAATGTAAAGAAGAATATTCTCTAGTCATGTCATCATCAAAAGGAGAGATAAGAGTTTTATACTCCTCATGTGGCACCATCAAAAGAAACCTTTCACCCATACTTCATTAGGATGAATGTTGCACAATGTGGAAGTGTAGGATGTAGGAGAATGAACCAACTCACACAAATGATTAGAAAGTGAAAAAATTTCATCATGTGAAGGCTCCATAGGGGTATGATCATACACCTTCCTCAAAAGTGCGAAACTTTCCTCATAGGTTGGTTCCAAGGTAGTGGAACCATGCACTTCTTCAAAAAGTGCGTAGCCATCATCAAGAGGAAACTCAAGTTCCTATTCCACCACAACAAGTGCCTGGCTCTCATAAAGATCGTATTAAAACACATCAAATACATGCACATCTCCATGTTTCTCATGATCCATCTTGTCATGAGAATCCCCCAAGCAAACTACCATACGAAATTCAGAAACATAGGAGGAAGAAAAAGTATTTTGCGACCTCTCAAGAAGTTGCTCATTTTGAATTTTGAGCTTATGAATATCCTCATTATTATTCAAGTATGCCTCATGTAACCATTCATTAAGCTTAACCAAATTGTTTCTATCAAAAAGAAAAGACATGAAATTACCTTCGATGTTGCACATTGCTCTTTTAATCTTCTCCATTTCTTAAAGGAAGGATGGCTCCTCCAATGAATAAATTCTCCAACAAGAATTTGACACGAATGCTTGAGTGTCATGTAGTATGCTAAGGGCCTCATAGATATTCCTTTCACTCATATTCAAATACCATTTAATGAAGGATGGTTCATGAGATCGAACCTCCTCCTTTTCTTTTTTCTTGGGATCAACTTCACATGGAAGCTCAAGTGTGTTGATGTATTTGTAACTTCGGAAGATATTCACTTGTATATTGTATTTGTACTTTATTGTATCCCCAACAAAGATGTATTATTCCTCCGATTGGAAGTGTCGTCAGTTGTACTTGCAAGTGTCACAAGTTATATTGTAAGTGTCGTAACTTATACTTTATGGGTTATTAGACCACCTTGATGGGGTCGGCCCTATATGAGTCATGTGGGTTAAAGAGTTATTAGACCACCCTAGAGGGGTTGGCCCGGTCAACATTATGTTAAGTGGTTAAGTTGGGGCCGACCTAGTTGAGTAAAAGTCAAGTGAAAGTAAAAGTATAAATAGAGAGTGTGACTCTCTCATTTGACACATTCTCTCATTCACTCACTTCGCATTAGTGAGAGAGAGGAGGAGTGCACACAAGTGGAGGAGGAGTAGCTGCTGCATACATTTATCTTTTGGGGATTCATCTTGGTGATCTTTGTATTTGTGCTTATTCTATCTCTGACGAAGTTGTGGGGTTTTTCACCTTCTTGGTTTTCCCCGGTGAAATGCTTTGTGTCTCTTATCTCTTGTCTCTTGTGTTTTATATGCTGTACATGTCATTCTCTTAGTTAAGATCCTAGATCAGATTGAATTAAATGATGAAAAACTAACAAAGTGGTGATTGGGAAGCCGATCTTAGTTCATATTTTGTTTCTACAAGGTCTTCTTCTTCGAGCTCAATGGAGTTGGGACTTGCAGCAACCTCATCAAGGCTGATATCTATGTCACCAATGTCAGTAGATGCTCTACTATCCATGTCCATACAGTCATCTGTATCTCTAGAATGGTATTCTTCAGTAGCATGGGTGGTGGTATCATCATGATCATGTGATGTACAATCCTTATCAGTAAGGACTGTGTCTTGGTCCTCCTTGCATTCTTTATCAAACCATGACTCCATAAACACATCTATCCTGGCCTCCTTTGGCCACATACTAGGCCCCACTTCTTTGCACACCTTTTCAACCATATGTGCAATCTTTTGTTTGTTTTCTTTTCTACAAGGTTCCTGAAAAAATCTCTTGATCTCCAAATCATAGTACTCTCTGAAAGATAATATCTTCCAAACCTATTTCTTCATTGCATAATACTCCATGAGGTACTGAAAGGCCTCCTTTGGATTCTCTTGTTCAACCATGTTAGACCTTGAAGAATAAGGTCCAATGTATCCATTATATATTGGGTCACAATAGTAACCATCAACCCTTGGCAGACCTCCATATATGTAGATGACCTCTTCATACTCATCATATTGCTCAAAATCATCCTCTTCTACTCCAATTGGTAACAAATTCATGGCTGCAATTCTTATTTCAAATTGAGATTACTTTTCACAGGATTAGAGTAAAGAGTTCTGATACCACTGTGATGTACCAAACTATGGATTTAACACACTAACTCAAAACTTGGGAAATACAAGGGCTACACTAGCACAAGAATCATTTGCACAATGTACTATGACCATTTATGTTTCGAAAATAGATATTGTTAAAGTATACTCCAAGGATACCTGGGTACACCAGAATATGAAAACTACATCCTTTAAACCAATAATTGCAAAATAACTAGGCTCACTAGCTTAATGAGACAAGTAAGACACAAAGATTTGACTTCCGGGAAGGTAGGAGGATTTGAAACTCAGGGGAGAGTTCTGGAATAGGTATCTAGTCTTTGTTATGATAGGGTATGCATTATGAATTTCTATATAAAATTAAAGAGGTATATTTGGACAATTGGACCTCCGAAAGTGAGATTTCCCAATTTGGGACTACGTAGTTTCCTTATTTTCAACTCGACTCAAACACTAGTAAAGGCTCCCAAATGTTTAGTATGAAGGTCAATTATGAACTAGTTTTCCATCTAGTTTTCGAATATGGATTCATATTTCCAAATAGATAAGAAAAAGACACGTTTTTATTCGAATTACTAAAACTGGTCAGAATTTGGCACACATTGAGCATATGCAAATAAGATTGAAGACATGAAACCAAAAAGTGCAGAAACAGAACTGAATATTTAATGCATAGGTACAGCAAAGAGTCCCATTACATAATAAATATCTTGTTACATCCCATGTGGCCCAATGGCTCTCACAGAACACCAATTACTACACTATATCACCCAAAATTGATCAGAATCACAATACTAGCAAAATGTGGCATATGCTTTGCCATATTCATACAAATATGAAATAAACTACTATAGGTTTTTGTAGCAAAGCTCTGTGAATGATGTTGGGATCTCCACTCCTCAATCAAAGTACATAGGGGCACATATCCCTACTATTTGCAATGGGCACATCTCCCAAGCACTGAAATTTTCTCAAGCAAACTCTCCATACAAAACAATACAAATACAATCCAAAATTTAGAAGTGTTCTTGCTACTGCTTATATATATTTAGATAAACCCCAAAACCACTTGCAAATACCATGGATTGAAGAAAACCAGAGACTTGAGTAGCTTGCCCCCACTTAGCCAAAACTAGGGACAAATACCATGGTTCATCCCAAAACCATGCATTGAGTTATTAATGGTCCATAGTTGTTCCACTACCTCCATAAGTGCACCCTCTAACCTTCTTGACTATTTCCCTCCTTTTTACAACCACTTTGACCCCTTATTTCCCCTAATTACACTCAGTTTCCCTATTTTAAGGAAATGGCAAAATGCATTGAATAAGCATCCCATTTGGTCCAAAAAATTTCCTAGGATCCTCTTTGACTTAGTAAAATCAATCAATGCATGGGATAAGCCTCCTTAGAACCACCATGTCCCTGTTCACACATTGGACCAACTCAACTAGTGTTTTGTGGACAAAACTTTTCCTTTGACCCAATATTACTTTCCAATTCAAACTAGATGTGCCAAATATTATTTTTGGGGAAAATAATTATTTTTGTGGACCATATACACTTAACTCATAATGTACCTACAACAAGAATATCCATTTTCACACTACTTAGGAGTTATTTACTTGGACTTTGAATTGGGAATTTCTTCTTCATGTGACCCACCTTGTCTATTTGGCTCTAATTTTTCATTATTACTAACTTGGACATCATGATTAGTGATTATTTTTACCCTTAGAACCAATTTAACAAACTATCATGAACATTTCCAAGTGGATTAGGCCATTGTGATCCAATGCAAAGTTTGGGGACATGACAGTCAGTATCAACAAAGCAAACAATTATTAACTTCACCCTAAAATATGATCACATTTGACAAGGTGGAAAAATATTCAACACAAATTAGTAATATTGATTATTTATAGATATTTACGGATGGAGCTAGCTCACTTTTAGGTTCATTCAATCACTTTATGAAATGATTCATATATTGTTTGGAGAAGTTAATTTTAAGATTAACTTCTCATAACTTACCTTTGATTTGTAGGTTGACTATCTCCCCATTAGATAGAAAGATGCTTTCTTATGAGGGATGAATTATGTTTAAGATTTGACATGAAGTATAATTCATATTGTTATAGCCAAATTTGGCACTTCTCTGTCTGTGACGACACTTACACCTTTTGGTTGCATGTAGACATTTCATGAGGTTACTGTGAGTCACACAAAAGGAAAGTAGGGATTGAAAACCATATTTGGGACTTTAGTAGGATGGCCTTACCTCATTGATGGCCCATTTGATAGTTAGGAATCTTAGGAACAAGTTTGGAGACCAAAACGTCTCCTGAAAACCCCCATAAAATGCAGTTTTTGCTCATTTTTCCACAAACCGGAGGTTATACATGGTGAACATGCATATCTTCCTCAAAAAAGTTGGTGGAAGGTTCTTCACATGCATGTTACACATTGGTTCTCCCTTGTTCACTAGCATGTACCTTAAAAATACCAAAAAATATATATATAAAAAATCAAAAAATAGTGGTCTGGGTGGTTTTGGAACCATCTCCTCGGTTGTAACTACTTCCTCCTCAACCCTACCTTTTTCATTTTCTATATAAGAGAGGGAGAGGAGAAAATATTTTTCTTCTTTGTTGTATTTGCAGAAATATAGATGTATTTCTTTTACCCAAGTACATTTTCCATGTCCCCTCATTGATGTTGATTGGATTGAGTTCGTAACCCAATCAGTCCCTTGGGTTGAGGATAAAATTTCATACACTTGGGGTTAATTTTGAAAGTTAAGGCATTAATTAATTAGAAGGTGTTAAGTTTATTTTCTTAAGTTTGAGATAGAATTTATTTTTCATTTAATAGATATTTATTTTAAATGGAATAAATTGGATAATGATCCACAAGGGAACATTAGAGGATAAGGTTTGACCAAGAGGTAGCTTGCAAAAGAAGAAAAGATGAAAGCAACCAAAGCTAGGAAAGCAGGAAAAAGAAAAGAAAAGAAAAGTTGGCACAAGGAATAAAATCAGTAAAGCTAAGGAAAGGAAGAATCAGTAGAAAAGAAGATAAAAGCAGAAAGCATGATAAGGCAGAAAAGTAGGATAAAGACAGAAAAGCAGGATAAGGCGAAAAAGTAAGAAAAAACAGTCAAAAGCAAAAAAGCAGGATAGAAAAGAAAAAGGAAGATAAAGCAAAAGCAGAAAAGTAAAGCTTGAAATCAAGATATCCTTATCCACTCCATGAGGGAGAATAAGCCTAGGTGAATTTCTCAACGATACACCTCCAATCTATAAAATGAGGAGTGTGCACCACTTGTCCATCTTTTGACAGTTTGAGAATTGAATTGATAGCAATTTTGCCTCTGTGACTTGGGAGATGTGCCCCTAGTTCAAGATTGGAGATGTGCCCCTACTTCTTTTGAGATGATGATTACATCTAGTCTTCTTCATTGAGTTTATTGCAGGTATTGAAGTCTAATCCAGTGAATTTCAAGCTTGTTTGCATAGATTGGAAAGCCTCCCATTCGAATTCCTCATGATTTTTAGTTTTTCTATAATGGCGAGTTCCTTCTCTCATGTATTTATTTATTGAGTATTATATGATATGTATTTAAACTAATTATGGATTTCATTAATGTAATTTTGAACCTATGAATTCCATGATGCAAATTTAATAAAGAGAATTCTAATTTTCATACCAATTTCTTGCACCTGGTCTAGATTTCCATGAAAATTAACTAGTTTTCAGTGTTTGATTAATAAATAAAGATATACAAATACAAATTGGTTTATTTCAGTTGCTTCTATCAATTAAAATTTCAATCCACTAATTCCATGTATGAAACCAAGAATTATAATCCTTCTCCCCTGTTTGGAAAATCCCGAAGTTGAACTAGTTGTGCAGTCCCAGTAGACAATTTTGCTTGTTTTCTTTTGAAACCTCCTCATAAATTTTTAAAACTTACTGTAGTGAACCTGAACTGATATTTGATATTAATTTAATATTTTTAAGTGTCCCTACGGCCAGTCAAGTCATTTGTTTCACTATTTTTCCTTAAGTCTGGTAGGAGAGTCAGTTAGTGTACAATCAAAAATTATTGGTACATTACACTGGTATCATAGCATGGTTCTCTAAACCTTCTCTTGTTATTCTTCTATGATTCCTAAAATAAATTCATATCCAAAGAATAAATATCCTTTCACGGAGGAATAAGGAGATGAAGAAGTTAATTCCACTGAAGGGAAGATTCAAGGAGAATAAGAGATGTCTCACAATGAAGAGAGGGATGAGTTTCAGCTATTTGTTCAAAGAATGATGAAAGGTATCCAATATATCTCACACAAAATAATCCAATCCGGGAAACAGAAAAGAGAATTCCTTGCTAAGAAGCATGGAAGCAAAGATGGGGAAGCGAGCAACAATGGCTCCCAACATGGTGAAAATAAGATCACTAGTGGATCTATTTTCTCAAAGACTAGGACTCACAATAACCCTCATGAATTCAAGATAGAGTCTTAGTACAAACCAAGGCCTACTATGCCCAGATTCACTGAAGAGAAAAGGGAGGAACCTGAAGTGCGAAATGAAGGCCTTGCTTCATGGGAGGATAAGTATGTTGAATATCTTACACTAAGTGAAGAATGTAGAAGAGCTTTGCCATTCAAATATTTATGTGATGCTCAGTACAATACCAATCCAAGAGGAATATTTCATATTCCTAATCAAAATTATGAGTTGAAGAATTCTATTGGTAATATTTCTCTGCCATACATTGATGGCTCATCAAAGTGCACTGCTAGTTCTTAGATCCAGAAGCTAGACACCTATTTTTAGTTGAATCCAATGGTGGAGAGATTTTCCAACAAGATAGCTACTCTACACTTGGATGGTGAATCCAATGACTGGTGGTTTCATGGCATGAAGACACCTGGACATGATAAAGTAACGACTTATGAAGAATTCACAAGAATATTGGCTAAAATATTTGAAAGAAGAGACCCTGAAATTACTTTCAGAGAGATGGCGCATGTGAAGCAGACTGGAACTCCTAAAGCTTACATCTCTAAGTTCTAGAAGTTGGTTATGATGGTCACTGATATCTTTGAAGCTTGCTTGATCCTTTTTTTCATTGAAGAATTAGAAGAGCCTTTGAAAGGTTTTGTGAAAGCCTACAGACCCTCTACCTTGCAAGATTCCCTGAATAGAACGAGAGATTTGCAAGATGCTATTCCAAGGACCAGATTTCCTCCTAGAACTATTGTTCCTTCTCAATTAAAAAATCAAAGGCTACCCATGAAGAGTCCCTCTGGAAATTTCAAGAGGGACAATTTATCCAAATATCAGGATGAATTTAGAAGAAGGAAGTTGTGTTTCACCTATCAGGAACCATGGGTTCCGGGACACCATTGTGCCAAGTAGAAAGCTCACTACATTGAATTCTATTAATAGAGTGAAGTTGAGGAGGAAGAAGAAGAGGCACTGGTAGATGCAGAAGTGGCCCATGAGACTGCTACAGAAGAGCCTCCTTAAGAGGTTAGAAAAATTGCAGTATTGTCAGGAGTGTCTCGCTTCCACACTCTTAGATTCAAAGGAGTGGTGCAAGGGAAATCAGTCACCATGTTGGTGGATGGAGGAGAAACACATAATTTCATTGATTCATATTTTGGGGAAATAAGAAAGTTGGCTATTGAGAAGTTCGAAGGACTCGCTATCATAATCCCAGGTAATCATTCTATCAATTGTTTTAGATCGATTCCTAAATTGCAAGTCGCTATAGGAGATTACACTGTGACAAATAGATTTTATTTTGTGAATGTGGTTGATACTAATATGGTTTTGGGAGTACAATGGTTGTATTTTATTGGGAATCACACCATAGAATACAAATTCCCTGAGATGAGATTCCAAGATGAAGGTGGAAAGGAGGTTGTGTTGAGGGGGATCAACACCTACCCAAAGCAAGTAGTGTCTATGCATAGTATGAGATCCATGTTGAGGCATGGAGACATTGAATTGGATGTAGAGTGCCTAATCACTACTAAAGGCACCGGTTTGGAGGTAGCATAGTATCTGAAATACATTCATAAGTTGCTCCAGAAGAATAAGAAGGTGTTTGGGGACCTTCCTCATGGTAGGCCACTTGATAGAGGAGTGAAGAATAAAATATAATTGGAGATATGCACATCACCTATCAAATTCCATCCTTACAAGCAACCAAAAATATTCAAGGATGAGATAGAGAAAACCATCAACGAACTGCTTGAATGAGATTCATCAAACCGAGATCAAGCCCTTTTGCATCTTCTGTAGTCCTTGTTAGGAAGAAATATGGGACCATGCGCTTGTCTATAAATCACTACAGATCCCTCAACAAAAATACCACCAAGAATAGATATCCTATTACAAGGATTCATAAACTGATGGATGAACTACATGGAGCCAAATACTTTTCAAAGATTGACCTTCACTCTGGTTAGCATCAAATCAGAATATTGGAGGAGGACATTCAAAAGACAACCTTTCGATGTCATTATGGACACTTTGAATTTTTAGTTATGCCTTTTGGCCTAGCGAATGCACCAACAACCTTTCAATATTGCATCAACAAAATGTTCAACAAGCAGCTCCATAAGTTTGTTCTTGTTTTCTTTGATGATATTCTGACTTATAGTATGACTTGGGAGGAGCATTTGCATCATTTGGACATTGTGCTAACTATCTTGGTAGATCAATATTTTTATGCTAAACTTTCCAAATGTGAATTTGGAATGACTAAGATTTTATATCTTGGTCATGTGATTGGGAAAGAAGGGGTTAAGGTTCACATGGAGAAGATCTAAACAATTTTGGATTGGACAAGCCCAAGAAATGTTATTGAATTGAGAGGGTTCATTGGGTTGCGTACCTATTACTAAAAGTTTGTCAAAGTATTTTCAAAGTTGTCATCTCCCTTAACATATATAACTAAGAGAGGAGCCTTCAGTTGGTAAGAAGAAGCTGAATAAGCATTCAAGATGATGAAAGAGGTAATGCGTAGTTGTCTTCTTCTTGTACTTCCATATTTTTCTCAACCTTTTGTTCTTGAATGTGATGCCTCAGGAAATGGCATTGGAGTTGTATTGAAGCCAAAAAAGCATCCCATAGTCTTTGAAAGTAGAAATTTAGAGCCCATGAGAGGCTATACTCAGTTTATGATAAATATATGCTATCCATCATGCATGCGCTAGTCAAGTTCAGACAATATCTTGCGGGGGGTAAGTTCATCATCAAAACTGATCATAATAGCTTGAGACACTTCCTATCACAAAAGGAGTTGAATGATAGGAAACATAAGTGGGTAAGTAAGGTCCAAGATTTTGAATTTGACATTGAATACAAGAAGGGTAAGCTGAATATTGTAGCTAATGCACTCTCTAGGAAACTAATACTTGCATTGATGAAGTTTCATGATGACTGGAAGGCATAACTAGGAGTAGAGTATGAAAAGAATCAGTTTTCTTGTGATTTATTTGATGGACTAATTCATGATGATACTTACAAAATAATTAATGATATCATCTATCATAAGGATAGGATTTTCTTGGCTCTATAATCCTCATTAAAGAAGAAGATCCTAGAGGCTACCCATGATGCGCCACTAGTAGGAAATCTAGGGTTTGTGAAGACATATGGGAAAGTGAGGGAACGTTTCTCTTGGAAGGGCCTAAACAAGGAAGTGATAGAGTATGCTAGAGCATGTGTGGAATGTCAGCAAAAAAATGTAGAACATACACATCCAGCTGAACTCCTCCAAACCCTTCCTATCCTTGAGCATAAATGGGAAAGTGTATCGATGGATTTCATCACCGGACTCCCCAAAATCCAAGGTAAAGATAGTATTTTTGTTTTGATTGATAGACTTACCAAGTATGCAAATTTATTTTCTATCACAACCAATATTGCAGCCAGCCAAGTGGCTGAACGTTTCATCAAAGAATTCTTCAAACTTCATGGCATGCCCAAGTCTATCATTAGTGATAGAGATAGCAAGTTCACTAGAAATTTATGGTAAGAATTGTTCAAGTTGGTGGGAACAAGTTTGAACATGAGTACAAGATACCATCCACAGACATATGGTAAAATAGAGAGAGTAAACCAGTGGCTCGAAGGGTACCTGAGAGAAACTATGTTACTGGTCAACAGAAGTCATGGACTACTTGCCTACACCTGGGAGAGGTTTGTTATAGCACCACTTTTCATCTATCAATTGGAATGTCTCCGTTCAAGGCCCTATATGGATATGATGCACCCACTTTTTATGATCTGATATTTGGTGATTGAAATACACAGAAGGAAAAGTATTGGATCCAAGAGAGTCAATACATACTCAATATTCTCAAGGACAACTTGATAGTAGCATAAAATAGGAAAAAGGTGAATGTAGATAGGAAAAGAGTGGATCGAACCTTCCAAGTAGGATATCTGGTTTATTTGAGGTTGTAAACCTATAGAAAGTCCTCATTGAAGTCTAAGGGATATGAGAAGCTGTAGCAAAGGTTCTATGGTCCATACATAGTCCTAAATAATATTGGTGAAGTGGTATATGTGTTAGACACAATGATCACTGAGAGGGGGGGGGTGAATCAATGAGCTTACACTTTATTCAATTTCAATTCCTTCTTCAATATTATATCATCATTCACACATTCACTTCAATATCATATTCATCAATAACCTATATCATCTAAGCACATGTCAAGTAAAGCATATAATCACCAACACATTGTAAGAGACACAAGATATAATTGTAATCTTTTATATTTGTTCAACCGGCAACAACTGTGAGGTAATTCAACTACAACTGAAATTAGAAGCACCAACTTCCATTCCAAGATCCTACTTGGTCTTTTCTTAGATCCAACTAAGAAAAATAAGTACAAGGCCCAACTTTTAATTGCATACAAATTCTTGTCACATCACATTTCATCAATCTTCCCTTACTATCACATCAACCACTATCATATGTATTCACTTTGTTGTTGTCATAATCAAGTCTTTCCATGCTCATCATGCCAAGTTATCCAATAACTGTCATAAACTTGTTACTAACATCGGCTTATCAAATTGTCACTTGCAAATCAAAGACTATCACTCAAGTCTATCTCAATAATGCCATCAGTCACTGTCATTACATATCATTGTCACAGTTCATCCTAGGCTATCACTGTCATATTTATAACTTAATCGGGCCATCAATGTATCACCGTCACTGTCATTAATTCTATGTCATATCCTAGCTTTCTTGTCGAGTGAAGCTTTCATTGCCATCATCATTGTCATGTCAAGCCGTCAAGACAAGCCAAGGCTCACAAAAAACCATTGTGCTGTGAATTTGTTTACTGTTGTGGCTTAGTTACTGAGGTCAATACAATGTTTTGCTACTATAAGTAATGCCATTTTAATATCATTTCAAATCTATTTAATATTTCAACCACCCGTGGATATACTAGCCTTGAATTAGATCAAGCCTTCATACTTTTTCTTACTGATGCACATGTTTAATATCAAAGTTAAAAACAATGCTACAATTTAGACACCAAACAGAGATTAGAATGCTTAGCTTTCTTACTGCTTTTGTGGTATGATCAAAGCTTCAACAACTCCATGCTTTTGCTATTGCTGTTCTACTTTCTGTTGCTATTGAAATTGATATGAAATTAGATATGTCTACTGTATTTCCACTGTGGATTCCTTTGTGATTAACCCAAAGTCTACACTTAAACTTTATACTGTGGCCGCCTCAGTCACCCAAAAATACAGAGATAAGAAATATCAGACTAAAAATGTCTGCTGCTGCGTTTTTCTCTGTGGCTGCCACAATACCCACGAATTTCAGATAGTGAGCAGTCTGAATTTTCTCAGAGCCAACCCAAATTTTTCTTGTCATTTTGAGTGGGAAATCAAGTGTATTTATACTAGTTTATTTTTTAATTTTACTAAGCCGACTTAGTAATGTTTTTATTTATTTATTGTTTTTTAAATTAATTCTCTTTTTGCATTATTTGTTGAGCCGACTTATCATGATTTTCATGGCTATAATGAATCTTTGTTACGGTACAAATGCACTTCTCATTGTTTTAGGGTCTTCTTCAATATTTACAAGGATAACTTCTTATCTCATCATCCACTTTATTAGCAAGCCAACCTTGTAGGGACTTCTTCAATGTAACTAGGGCTTTTTCATTATGCAAGAACTTCAACTTCAACTTCAATGATTTTACGAACTCCATGACATCTTATGGGATTATTCAACATTTTTAGTGCCACGTCAAGGACCCATTAGCTTACATGAACAAGAGCCACATAATCTTCAAAAAAAGACCATCATGAGTGGGTTCCAAGACCCAAGTTTCTATTTGCAAGACATGACCATAAATGTTTCATGGTCCGAGTTACCACAAGCAATGGGCTTATCATATGTAATGTCAAGGTACTCCATATACCTATGAGCCACATCATACACAAATGACCACATATTGGGTCATTTGGCCCATTAGGTGTTCCAATGGATTCAATTCCCAAGATTCCATGTCCAAGAGATCCAATGCCCAAAATGCCATGTTCTTTTGTCACTCCTTGCAAAGTCATTAACCTTTATTTTACCTTTGTCATTAATGGTTTGTCATCAATGACAACCAATGCTCAACAAACTCCCCCTTTGTCATTGATGGCAACTTTCTTCATCAATTTCTCTCCCCCTTTGACCTTAATGACAAAGGGTGAACCTCTTAGCCATTTAAAAACTTCACAATGCCCAAAATACTTGAATACTATTTGACATCATGCTGAACTAATTGCTCCCCCTGAGATGATTATTTCTCATCGTTCATTGTACAAGTATTACTGGATGCTCCCCCTTTGGATGAGCTTCTTGGATAAGATTTGACTTTGAAATCTCATCTACTGTTCATGGCCTTCCTTGAACTGTTCCACTTGGATTCTACCCTACCTGTTCTTCAAAGTTCGACTGTGTACTCATGGAATTTTTTCCTTGTAAATCTATGGTTCTTAAGGCTGCTCCAATGTGTTACTCTTGACAACTTAATTTGAATTCTTATTTTCATATGCTGCCACTATCAATAAAATAGTTTACAATTGTTTCATCTTGTCCTTCTATCTACAACTTGTCCCAGGTTCTCCACCTCCTCAACAATGTCAATTTTAATCAACTGCTTTAAGATGCCTTTCTGAATTTGATAATGATACCAAGAATTTGTCAAATATTTAGAAGATCAGTTCTTTAATATAACCATCTTCACTCCCGTGGATTTGAGTGTTGTAGATTAACTAATTCACTTTAGCATGAAAGTAGACACTGATCACTGTTGTTGAAGACCCGAAATTCTCAAATTAAAGGATAGATCAAATCCTTCAAAAAGACATGACAGTCTAAGAAAGAAAGATAAAAATATTGTTGAATATTTTTGAGAAGTCTGCTCTGAATTCAAATATGCTCTTATTTCACCTTTCTGTACCAATTTTCATGTTCATAAATTCTTTGTGATTGCCACTAAACTAACCATGGTCAAAGATAAGAGGAAAATTGTGTATTGCTGCTGCAAAAGATTTTTTGATCTTCAAATTTTTGTCATTATCAACCTTCAGATCAGACATAAGTAACTTTGGCTTATTTGACAGTGATCTGACCTTAGGTACTGTGGCTCCTCAAACTCCTTAGTTAAGCTTCTTTTTACAAGGAATCCAAGATAGTCTACTGATTAGTGCATCGGTGCTTAACATCATCAGTCCAAGGCTTCAAGTTTTTGTTTCTTCAAACTATGTCTAAAATAGTCCTCAAATACAACTCTCGAGCATACTTCAAATATGCATACACATCCTTATAAACAAGGCCAAGAAAGTGTCCTTCAAATTTGTCCTCGACTGCTATACAATTTGATTTTAGCAAAATTCAGTCTATTTTGGAAGGATTCTCAAATATGATCTTAAGGACAATTCCTACTCTCGAGGACTGTGTTTTGATGACCAGAAATATTGGTGCAACTATGATCCTAGGAGCTGTCCTTCTTCTTGAAAGAGCCATCATGTCTAGAAATCAAGCTTTTTGCTATAGATGAAGATGAAACCAACACTTCATATATGCAAGGACTTGATCACTCCCACTTCTTCACTATTTGTTAGCAATCCAATCCTAGGACCTATTTATTCTTGGAGATTCATCATTTACCACTTGAGTTCATTCTCCAATGATGATCTCGTGGTATACTCAAAGAATTTAGAAGAATTCAAGTATGGCTTGCCATGGAAACTGTGATAATATACAAGAGATCTAGCAACTGTAACAACTCACAATCAAACTCTCAAGTATGTTGCAAAAAAGAAGAGAAGAATGCACTCAATAATCACTCACAAACACAGAATAACAGACAATGTCAATATCATACAATGGAATTATGAATGTAAAGAATGTGTTACAATGAACTGCAAAGGAGCTTCATATAGGATTCGAATTAGCTAAGTAGGTCATTCGAATCTGAGCTAAGAGTCTAGCTTGGATAACAATGGAGACATCATCCAGTCAATAGGTATCAATCATAAATGGTAATAGTCAGTCAAGTGTGTCTAATTGAGTCTAACCGAACCATCTAGGCATAAATCGGGGAAGGGCGACTCCAAGGGAGGCACATGAGGTTGTCATAAGGACAAGTGGCACCCCAAAACTAGCTAACTATGAGTTACAGGTAGTTAGGATGAGCAATCAGTGGAAGAACTACTAATTCCATGCACTAACTGAGTGATAACTCCTGGTAGGTGAGAAAAGATGCCCTAACTGAGTGATAACTGGTGGTAGGTGAGCAAAGGAACCAAAACTAACCGTGGTGGGTGGGAAAGGTGCACTAGGCATGTAGAAAACTCAAGGAAGGAGCATTAGGTAGGTGGGAGGCCAACTGGGAGTTGTAGACAAGCTTTGGAGAGCTAGGAACAAGCTCTAGGTGTTGGGAGGATCATTAAGGTGATGACTGGATGCATGCAATTGCATGCAGAAGACTGGATGCATGCAAAAATGCATGCAGACATGCAAAATTGAAAAATGATGGGGAGAATATTCCAACACCCCCTCTCAAGCTATACTATGAGGAAATAAATAAAGAAGTAAAATAGGGCCCTGGTGACTAATACCAAAGGTCACCCCGTACAATCAATCTAAATAAACTAAGTGAGGAAAGAGGGAAAACCTAGTGGGAAGAAATCCCTCCCTCAAAGTAGACTGAAGGATGCTAAAGTAGCATGTCATTACTCACCCCAGAAGCAGGAAAGTGCCCTTATTTTCAAAAGAAGGGTTGATCGATCTGAAATGGATCAGCAATGTGAGAAGGATGAAAACCTTCCATGCTAAAGATCTGATCTGGTTCTTCTATGATCATGTGGATCACCAACCAAATCACCGATAGATCGAAGTGTAGTGGCTTCCCATCGAGGAAGAGGAGGGATATCAGGTGAGAGATCTTTAGGTTCTTGTGGATCTGGATCTCCCATTCGCTCATATTCATCACTAGTTGATAGATCTTCAGGTTCTTGTGTATCTAGATCTAGCATTCCATCATCATCATCTCCATCTTCATATTCTGAATCTAAAATATCATGTGAATATGCATCTGTAACTGGCTCATCATCACATCCAAACTTTGAAATCTTATGTGAAGAAGCAAGTAAAACTGGCTCATCATCACAAACAAACTCTGAATCTGAAATCTCATGAGGAGAAGCAAGTAGTACTGGCTCATCATCACATGCAAACTCTGAATCTAAAATCTCATGAGGAGAAGCAAGTAAGACTAGATCATCATCACATACAAACTCTGAATCTGAAATCTCATGTGAAGAAGCATGTGAAGCTGATGTCTCATACTCCGAATCTGAACTATCATGTGATGGAGGTTCGCTCTCTTGAAACTTATCATCACTCTCAAACTCTGAATCTTAAAACTCATGTGAAGAAGCAAGTGAAACTGGCTCATCATCACTTCCAAACTATGAATCTGATGAAGTGGGAACAGAATCAGAAATGTGAACATCATGAAACTGCTTCTGAAGGTGCATGTAGATCTCTGATATCTCCCTTGAGTCATCAGAGGTGAGATCACTACCAAAAGGACTAGAATATGATGATGATGGATCTTCAACAAGATCACTAGTTGGTGTAGTAGTGATGGCCCATTTGGCCATAGGAGTTGAACCAATAGGTTCTAGATCTTCAGGTTCTTGTGGATCTAGATCTAGCATTCGCACTTCTTCAAGAGTCCTCTTTTTCTCATTATTCTTACATCAATCCTTTCCTTTCAAGCAACCTTTGCAGTTGCCATGAGAAATATTTCTATTTGGAAGACTTTCAACCACATCTTGAGCTTGCAAGTTTTTCAAATGCTTGTAGTTGAGATGAGATATCCTACTCCCTTCATGAGTATGAGAGTGAAGATCAGACTCCTTTGAGAGAGGTAAGAAGTGTGAAAACTCATAGAATTTTGTCTCGTGATTTGAAAATCCTTTTGCAATGATTTTCCCTCAAACCATGTGTTGTACCTCGACTTCATTTGGGAAAAAGATCACTCTTTTGGGCTCTCCAATATGAGTCATTTGATACACTGAAAGTAAATTTGCCGCAAGAGAAGGAACATAAAGCACATCAGAAAAGTAACCATAGTCAAGATTGATTCTTCCAATCCTCTGAGAGGAGACTTCTGAATCATTGCTCAATCTAATGGAAGGGCCAACTGAGCTTTCGAAACTAGAGAAGAGATATTTGGAGGAAGACATGTGTCTTGTGGCTCCTGAATCTATAATGAAAGAAGAATCTGTTGATGCTCTTGCCATGAGGGCATGACATATTTCTTTGCCTTCGGATCTAGAAGATTCAGTATTAGGATCTTTCTTCCTTGTACATGCAGGCACCAAAAGATTGTTCTTCTCAAGTAACTGAGCCATCAAATCTATAGCTTTCCTCATACAAGCACTCTCAGGATGGAAACCTCTAAGACAATGGGTGCACTTCGATCTTCTCTTCTGAGAATGCTTGGTCTTCCTTGAGTTCAAAGCCCCATCTGACCGGTATGGCCTATCTGTAGGCCTTGTATCATTCGATCTCTTGTCAGAAATATTTTGCTTGCCTTTACCATTCGCTCTCTCTACAACTGTAAGAGCTGAATCCAATTTGGGTTTGACCATTCCCATGGAGATCAAATTTTCTTCCTCTTGAGTAAGAGATTGGATGAAGTCATCAAGTGAGGGAAACTTCCATCTTGGAATGGACAAATTAGATGACTGGAAAGTAGAGACAAAAACTGAGAAGTTTTCCCCCAACTTTGAGAGAATGGCAAGTATAAGTTGCTTGTCTTCTTTCACTATCTCATATCTTTTCAACTGTGATATCAAGCTTTTGAACTTGCTGAGGAAGGCATTGATAGATTCGAAGCTGTTAGGACTCAAAAATATGAGCTCATTCTCCAATTTGTGTCCTTTCATATAATATTTCTGTCCAAAAAGGGATTCGAGCTTGTCCCAAACCTCTTTAGGAGATGTAAGATCAATGACATGGAAGTGAAGATATTTCGAAATTGAGAGAAGGAGGAGTCCAACTGCTTCATCAAGCCTTTCAAGCACTTGGACTTTTCAACTGCACTGAGAGGTTCTACCATCATTCTGTTGAGTATTCGGATGAAGCTCTTGGATCTCATGAAGAGAGCCATCCTAGATTTCCACTCAACATAGTTGGAAGATGTGAGCTTTAGATCCATCTGAATAGAGAAAGTCGAATAGTTGAAGAAGATTCCGAACGGGTGAATAAACCTGCAAAACAAGAAGAGTTTTTGCTGATGGAGAATGCTACACTTCGACTGAACACTACCTTAAGAAAAATTGGCACATAGACTAAGTCCTTCACACCTAGCTAGACCTCACTGGATTTCTCCAATGAATTCAAGTAATAGCACCAGGATTTGCTGTGGAAACTTAGAGGCTTTTGGTGCACAAGTGAAAGATAATTGCTCAAAGAAATGTTGAAACTACTGCAATGGCTGCAATTCGAATAGCTAATTCCTTCTCTGATACCATGTGATAATATACAAGAGATCTAGCAACTGTAACACCTCACAATCAAACTCTCAAGTATGTTGCAAAGAAGAAGAGAAGAATGCACTCAATAATCACTCACAAACACAGAATAATAGACAATGTCAATATCATACAATGGAATTATGAATGTAAAGAATTTGTTACAATGAACTGCAAAGGAACTTCATATAGGATTTGAATTAGCCAAGTAGGTCATTTGAATTTGAGCTAAGAGTCTAGCTTGGATAACAATGGAGACATCATCCAGTCAGTAGTATCAGTCATAAATGGTAATAGTCAATCAAGTGTGTCTAACTGAGTCTAGTAGAACCATCTAGGAATAAATCGGGGAAGGGAGACTCCAAGAGAGGCGCATGAGGCTATCATAGGGACAAGTGGCACCCCAAAACTAGATAACTAGGAGCTACTGGTAGTTAGGATGAGAAATCAGTGGAAGAACTACTCATTCCATGCACTAATTGAGTGATAACTCATGGTAGGTGAGAAAAGGTGCCCTAATTGAGTCATAACTGGTGGTAGGTGAGAAAAAGAGCCTGTTGGCTTGGTTTTGCAGCCAAGCTTAGTGCAATGGGAACCTATCAACAAGTGATAGCAGTTTCAATATTGAAAGCAAAAACAATTATAAATTAAATCTAAATCTAAACTAAACTAACATGTGCATATAACAAATAAATTTTTTCTGAAAACGATTCAAGAACAAGAAATAAAAAGAATGAGTATTGTATTAAGATACCTCAAATGGTGAGGATTTGTGTTGAGCAACTTCCAAGGTGAGTAGCTCCAAGCTCCAATGGTCTCTTCTCCAAGATTGATATAATGGTCAAAAGCTCATGAGAGATTTTGATAGCATGAGGATAGGATGATGGATGGATGGAAAGTGAGGAGCCCCTACCACCTTTTTATAGTTTTTGGTGGTGGGGAATACCATTATGGTTTTGAGGAAACCAATGGTATTGACCAACAAGGTTTAGGTACCTTTTCCCTCCTTTTTCCTTTTTTGAATATTTTGAATATTTTTATTCCCTTTTTAATATTTTTGAGAATTCTGGACCCTTTTTGAGGGTTTTTTTATGCTTTTTGAGGAAAAATATTCATTTTGAGTGGAAAAAGAGGTGTATTAAGGTCTTTTGGTGACCTTTTGGTGGCTTTAGAGGCTCAAATGGTGAAAAAGTGGACAAATGGGTCATGTGAATAAGGAAATGATCTAGTGAGCACTTTTTGGGTGTTAACAGAGCACAAACTGGATGTGGTAAGTGCGCAAGGGGCACTAGGCATATAGAAAACTCAAGGAAGGCGCATTAGGTAGTTGGGAGGCCAATTGGGGGCTATAGACAAGCTTTGGAGAGATAGGAACAAGATCGAGGTGCTGGGAGGACCATCAAGGTGATGACCGGATGCATGCAATTGCATGCAATTGACTGGATGCATGCAGACATGCAAAATTGAAAAATGATGGGGAGAATATTCCAATAGCAGCCACCTTCATTTGTGCATTGATTGTCAACTTCATTTAAATCTAGCAAAATACCCTTTCTTATCCATACCTTAGAGCATCCTTGGTTGAGATTGTTTGTCTTATGATCTTCAATTCTGCCTACGTTATACTTCTTCCTTGATTCATTGGTTCTCCTTGCTGATGTATATGATGGGATCTTCATTTGTTGTCTTCTAGGACTTGTACAAGTTTGGGCTTTATGACCAAATCCACTGCAATTGTAGCATCTTAAGGTGTGGCAGTTGGCAGTTATATATCCACTTTGATTACATGTCCAACATCTCACTGTATTCTTTGGAATTCCAACACTTCTTCTTCCATAGGTTCTACAATCCATGGCCTTGTGACCAAAGTTAGAACAAGAAAAACAATAACCATTGAACTTGTTTTCATACCTTGGACTTTGGTTCCATCTTGGATTTGTTTCTGTTCTTGGCTTGCCTTGAAGACTGGGCTTAGCTCCTAGATGCATTCTTGAACTTTCATCTTCTTTGTTGTCATGTGCAGGTACATGAAGAGTTTCTTCTTTGGAGGATGTGGATCCAATTTCAGGAGTCTTGGGGGAATCATTGCCTTCTTCCAATTTGTCTTCTACCTTTTTATACCCAAGGCCAGATTTGTCAAATGTGGACCTTTGACAATCTAATATTTTATCTAGGATAGTTGAGCTATTTTTAAAATTGACAAAGTCATTTTTCTTTTCATTCTTCTTTCTCAATTCAACTTCCTCGATTTCAAGCTTTAGACAAAGTTTTCTCTTTCTTATCTAATTGATTTTTCAAGACCTCTTCAATTCTCTTGTATTCTTCCAATTGAACTTTCAAATCAAGATTAACCCATCTTGTCTCTTCAAGTTCTCTAGGATCTTCAACAATTTTTTCTTGTTCTTTTCTTAGTTTCATCCTTCAACCTTTTGACCTCAAGATTTTGTTTTTCTAACTCATCTTGCAAGTCTTTGTTCTTGAGTTTCAATCTCATGAACAATTCCCTTGTCTCCCATTGGTATTTTTCAAATGATCCCAAAACTATCTTTCTAATCCTTGAATTGTATTTGATATCCTTATCCAATAGGGTACATGCAAATGTCTCCTTGTATTTCAACAAGTCTTCATTTTCATCTTCTATAAGTGGAATATCAATATCATTATTTTCAGAACTATCACTAATAGAAAAATCCTTACATTCACTGACATTTGACGCTTTTCCTTCTTCTTGCTTCTCTTCTTCAGAAGACTTGATTTCTGATTCATCTACATTTCTCCTTTGATATTTACCTTCCAGCTTGGACCAAAGATCATTGGCAGAAGTGCAATCTCCTATACTTTATTTTACAGTGCTTGAATGTCCATCCATTAGAAAATTCAGGGAAATGATGGTGTATCTGTATGATGTTGTCTTTGTCTTCTTGCTGGACTGAGTACATGGGTTAACCACTATTTCCCAAACTCCGAATTTCTTCAAGTAAGATTTCATTTTGTTTCTCCAACCAAAATAACCCGATATTTCCAAAACTGGATCTTCATTGTTGACAAGCTTTGTTGGTCCTTCCATTTTGTGTCCACAGATCCCTTCAAGCTTGTTAGGATTATGCTGAAGGCTTGCTCTGATACCAATTGTTAGATACAATGCTCACTGAGAGGGAGGGGGTGGTGAATCAATGAGCTTACACTTTATTCAATTTCAATTTCTTCTTCAATCTTATATCATCATTCACACATTCACTTCAATATCATATTCATCAATAACCTATATCATCTAAGCACATGTCAAGTAAAGCATATAATCACCAACACATTGCAAGAGACACAAGATATAATTTTAATCTTTTGTATTTTTTCAACCGACTACAACTCTGAGGTAACAGCTACAACTGAAATTAGAAGCACCAACTTCCATTCCAAGATCCTACTTGGTCTTTTCTTCGATCCAACTAAGAAAAATAAGTACAAGGCCCATCTTGTAATTGCATACAAATTCTTGTCACATCACATTATATCAATCTGCCCTTACTATCACATCAACCACTGTTATATGTATTCACTTTGTCACTGTCATAATCAAGTCTTCAAGTCTGTCAATGCTCATCATGCCAAGTTATCCAATAAATGTCATCAACCTGTTACTGACACCAGCTTATCAAATTGTCACTTGCAAATCAAAGGATGTCACTCAAAGCTATCTCAATAATGCCATCAGTCACTGTCATTACACATCATTGTCACAGTTCATCCTAGGCTTTCACTGTCATAATTATAAATTAATCGGGTCATCAATGTATCACTGCCACTGTCATTGATTCTGTGTCATATGCTAGCTTTCTTGTCGAGTGAAGCTTTCATTGGCATCATCAATGTCATGTCAAGTTGTCAAGCCAAGCCAAGGCTCACAAAAAATCACTGTGTTGTGAATTTGTGTATTGTTGTGGCTTAGTTACTGAGGTCAGTACAATGTTATGCTACTATAAGTAATGCCATTTTATTATGCTTTCAAATCTATTTAAGATTTCAACCACCTGTGGATATACTAGCCTTGACTCCGATCAGGCCTTCATGCTTTTGCTTACTGATGCACATGTTTAACATCAAAGTTCAAAACAATGCTACAATTTAGACACCAAACAGAGATCAGAATGCTTAACTTTCTTACTGCTTTTGTGGTATGATCAAAGCTTCAACAACTCCATGCTTTTGCTATTGTTGTTCTACTTTCTGTTGTTGCTGCAATTGCTATGAAATCAGAGATGTCTACTGTATTTCAACTGTGGCTTCCTTTGTGATTAACCCAAAGTCAGCACTTAAACTTTATACTATGGCTGCCTCAGTCACCCAAAAATACAGAGATAAGAAATATTATACTAAAAATGTCTGTTGCTGCGTTTATTTCTACTGTTGCGTTTTTCGCTGTGGCTGCCACAGTACCCACGAATTTTAGACAGTGAGCAGTCTGAATTTTCTCAGATCCAACCCAAATTTTTCTTGTCATTTTGAGTGGGAAATCAAGTGTATTTATACTTGTTTATTTTTTAATTTTACTGAGTCGACTTAGTAATGTTTTTTTTTTTTTTGTAAATTAATTCTCTTTTTACATTATTTGTTGAGCCAACTTATCATGATTTTCATGGCTATAACGCATCTTTGTTAAGGTGCAAATGCACTTCTCATTGTTTTAGGGTCTTCTTCAATATTTACAAGGACAACTTCTTATCTCATCATCCACTTTATCAACACGCCAACCTTGTAGGGACTTCTTCAATGTAACTAGGGCTTTTTCATTATGCAAGAACTTCAACTTCAATGATTTTACAGACTCCATGACATCTTATGGGCTTATTAAACATTTTTGGTGCGATGTCAAGGACCCATTAGCTTACATGAACAAGAGCCACATCATCTTCAACAAAATACTATCATGAGTGGGTTCCAAGAACCAAGTTTCTATTTGCAAGACATGACCATAAATGTTTCATGGTACAAGTTACCACAAGAAATGGGGTTATCATATGTAATGTCAAGGTCCTCCATATACCTATGAGCCACATCATACACAAATTACCACATAATGGGTCATTTGGCCCATTAGGTGTTCCAATGGCTTCAATTCCCAAGATGCCATGCCCAAAATTCCATGTTCTTTTGTCACTCCTTGCAAAGTCATTAACCTTTATTTTACCTTTGTCTTAATGGTTTGTCATCAATGACAACCAATGCTCAACAATATGAACTAGAATTGCCTCCAGAAAGAAAAATTCACAATGTTTTCCATATGTCCTGTTTGAAGAAGGAAATATGGAAGCAAGTTAAAGTTTCAAAAGAGTTGCCTCCCCTTGATGATGAGGGAAATTTGGTGTTAGTTCTAGACAATATTTTGGAGGTATGAGAAAGGAATTTAAGAAGCACAATCATTAAAGAATATTTGGTACAATGGGAAGAGCTGCGTAGTGAGGATGCTACTTGGAAAGGAGAACACATCTTATAGAATCCAAGTTTGAAGTTGCTTGGAGACAAGCAATATTGTTAGGGTAGGAGTTTCATGTCCCCTCATTGATGTTCATTGGATTGAGTTCCTACCCCAATCAATCCCTTGGGTTGAGGAGAAAATTTCATACACTTGGGGTTAATTTTGAAAGTTAAGGAATTAATTAATTAGAAGGTGTTAAGTTTATTTTCTTAAGTTTGAGATGCACTTGATGGAAGTTATTTTTTATTTAATAGATATTTATTTTAAGTGGAATAAAGTGGATAATGATCCACAAGGGCGCATTAGAGGATAAGGTTTGACCAAGAGGTAGCTTGCAAAAGATGAAAAGATGAAAGCATCCAAAGCTAGGAAAGCAAGAAAAAGAAAAGAAAATCTAGCACAAGGCAGGAGAGTAGTAAAGATCGGGAAAAGTAGATAAAAGCAGAAAGCAGGATAAGGCAGAAAATCAGGAAAAAATAGGATAAGGCAGAAAAGCAGGAAAAAGTAGTCAAAAGCAGAAAAGCAGGATAGAAAAGCAACCACATAAAGCAAAGCAGAAAAGTAAATATTGGAAGAAAGCTATCCTTATCCACTCCATGAGGGTGCATTATCCTTTGTGACTTGCTAAAAAATTCACCTAGAATATATAAAATAAGGAGTGCGCACCACTTGTCCATCTTTTGACAGTTTGAGAAATGAATAGAGAGCAATTTTGCCTCTATGACTTAGGAGATGTGCCCCTAGTCCAAGCTGGGATATGTGCCCCATCTCCGATATTCATCATTGAGTTTATTGCAGGTTGTGAAGTCTGATCCAGTGAAGTTCAAGCTTCTTTGCAGATATTGGAAAGCCTCCCATTTGAATTCCTCATTATTTCTAGTTTTTCTATGATGGAGAGTTCCTTCTATCATGTATTTCTTTCCCGAGTCTTATATGAGATGTATTTCAGCTAATTATGGCTTTAACTAATGTAATTTGAACCTCTAAACTCCATTATGCAAATTTAATAAAGATAAGTCTGATTTTCATACCAATTTCTTGCACCTACTCTAGATTGCCATGAAAATTAGCTAGTTTTAAGTGTTTGATTAATAAATGAACCTCTACAATTCCAAATTAGTTTCTTGAAGTTGATGATGCCACTTAACATGTCAGACCACTAATTCCATGTCTAATACCAAGAATTTAAATCCTTCTCCTTCTATTTGGAAAATCCTGAAGTTGAACTAGTTGTGTAGTCCCGAGAGACAATTTAGCTTGTTTGATTTTGAAACCTCCTCATAACTTATTCAAACTTTCTAGCGTCAACCTAAAATGATATTTGACAATCATTTAATATTTTTAAGACTTCCTATATCCATTCAACTCATTTTTTTCACTGTTTTTCCTTAAGCCTCGTAGGAGAGTCAATTAGTGTACAATCAAAATTGATTGGTACATTACAACGTTGGTGGTATCACCCCAAACATAGGGAATTTTCCCTAAAAATAGAACGGGTGATTCCACTGTGGTGGATCCTATCTTCTTTGGGGTCTCCAAGGCTATTTTTGCAGTATATTTGAAGATCTGGGTTTGATTTAAAGTTAGGAACAATCATTAAGATTTGTTAGACCCTTCCTTTGTCGGTTTTTTCGTAGGATTTTTCATTTTTGGGGAATTTTATACATACATTCTCTTTCTCCCTTTTACACCAATGTGTCCCTCTTCTAGATGAAAATTTTCACTTTCAGGGCTATTTTGGGGGTTTTGGTTGCATTTTTTAGAGTCTCTAGTGATCCTAGGTCTATGTAGGACCCCTTATAAGTGGTGTCTTATCTTTTGATTGATCTTAATTTGATATTTGGGATAATTTTGAATCAATTTGGGCTTGTTTGGAAGAATTTGGGGCTTGTTGACCCAAGATGGGGGTTTGTGAACTAGTTTGGTGTTTTTGACCCAATTTGAGTCTAACTAAACCTATTTGCTCGAATTTGATTTGATGTGGAACCTATTGAATGTATTTGAGCCTATTTATACCTATTTGAGTTAAAATCCTCTTTTGGTAGGGTTCTTGTACTTGTTTGTTCCTTTTGGTCTTTCCTTTGGAGTGGAAGCTCAAGTGTCGTTTATGTGGTTTAGGACCTTGATTGTATCGATTGTTTGTAGACCTAGATTTACCAAAACATATTTCTTAGTAGTTACTTTGCTTTGATTAGGTATAAAAGTATTTGTTATATGATTTTCCCAATTTTGTCATTCTTACATGAATAGGAAGCTCAAGGTTTATGGATGCTTTCACTGTTTGATAAGGAGATCATATAGCTTTTGCATTTTCTTCGGTTGTGTGTTTATTTGAGTTTATTTTTGTTTCTCATACTGAAAAAGGATAAAAAATTGGTTCATTTTAAATGTTAGTGTTGGTAAAATTCTTTTCAAGTGGCTTAAAGGATTTAGGATTGCTTTGCATAAAAAAAAATGAAAATTTCTTTTGCATAGCTAGTTGTTTCAGTTGTTGCATGCCTAAGTTTTAGTTTAGGTTTTGCACATTAGAATTTAAATTTTTACCTTTTTTCATTAGCAAAGACCAAAAATTGAATTGGATACAAAAAATTTGCATATGCATCCAGAATCATCTCTTTAGGACTTACATTGGAAAGAAATTGAGAGTGAGAAGTACATATTTGTTGTTATTAAGTGCTTCATATTTCAGTTAAAGAATATATTTCTTTAGTTTCACTTGTTTTACTTCTCTTGAAAATTTTTGAAAGTACATTTTAAAGAAAGCAATCAGTAACTTGGATAGAATCTTAGGTTTTCTTCTAGTTTAGAAACACACCTAATATCTTAAGTAGGATTGTGTAGGTGGGGATTTGTGAGTTAACTACTCCACGATCACTTAGACTTGTCAAAACGTAGGTGTTATTCATTTGGGGAGAAAATCCAGTTTTGTAGAAGGTGAACCGAGAAGCTCCACTCACATCAGATTTAAGTATGAGGTCGTTTGAGATTGAGTAAAGGAGATAGCCCTCTAATATTCAATTAAGCATATACCAGGGTTGGTGCATGTACGTGGACTTATCAGTAAAGTCGGCATTGTTTATTTTTGGGCTTTGTTACCCTACCCATGTGTATTGACTCGACTTATGACTATCCCTCGGGACCCTATTTGCAAGGTTGGTAGCCTTAATATCCTGACCTTTAGGGATCATACACAGGTGATGGTAGAAGGTTATTTCTACTGTACCAGTTAGGACAGATGTGGGAGGAAATCCCTTGTAGCTCTTTGGGAAGGCGGTTGGTGATTCAAATGCTTGGCCCCAAGGTAATTGTATTGTGGACCCCGGGTAACTACCCTTCATCCTTCATTGGGTTGTTCTAGGCCCTGATCATCCCATAAATTCCTTTGGAAGGAAACTGTTTTCTTGTTTGACATCTTTCAAGGACTTTTTAGTGTGTGTTGTTTGATTTTTACTTTTTATAGATTTTCTTCTTAGTGTCTTATATGAGCTATCATGGACGATCAACCTTTGCGCAGATCTAGAAGGATTCAAGGAAAATATATTGAATAGATAGAAGTCCCTACACCGAGGTGAAGAATGGATTATCCTTATCCACCCCCTCGAGGGACCGAAGAGGAAAACCAGGAACATCAAACAAAACAACCACTAGAATAACACAGTTCTAGGTTAGGTGAGTCTGAGAGACCTTCTGATGAAGGACACTTTAGAAAACTGAGGATCAATTATATAACTCCCCTATTCCATTCTCCTCAGTCTAAAGAGAATTTAGTTCCCATTTAATTTGAGGATCTCATATCCATTTGGATTTTTGAACCTGCCACAAAGTCCTAGTTTTTCTCAAATGGTTGGTATCAATGTTCCTAATCCATTGTCTAGGCAGTTTAATATGGAAAACAAAGAACAAATATTTAATTCAAGGGACATGCCTACTCCAGTTAGTACTTTCCCTACATGAGGATTCACTTTTAATACACAATCCACAATAGGATTAGGTTGGTTTCCCCCGACCTCAATGGTGCTTACAGGTACTAGTTCGTTAACTCAAGTGAGTTCGAACCCTTTCTCTTTTGGATTCCCTTTGTCAGATTGTCAATCTATGACTACCAATATTCCTCCTAGTTCAACTTTGACCATTACTTCAGGAAGTGGCCCATCTATGCATTTCCATACTATCCCACCCTTCAGTGGAAAAATGTCTATGTCTAACCCACCCTTTACTATATTTGTTTCTAATTTCACTCTACCCCAGTCAAGCTTTCCTTTCCAATTTGTTTGTGGTATGAGTTCAGGTCACCCCTTTGGATTCAATGTGTCACAAGGTAATCCTAGGGTATTAGGGGGCACCATCACTAGATGATCATGGGGGCATCCTGCCACTCAAGTAAATATCCCCTTGTATGGTATGGGAGGTTCTAATATGGCTAACCCTATTATGACAATTGTCATACAAGGTAGGAAACATTTTGGAGGGATCAGAGGAATTTTTGGAACAACTAATCCTTCATTTCAACACTAGTTTGGTCAGACTTTGGACAACCCACTCCACCTTTCACTAACCCTGGAAATTCATATATTCTAGGACAACCACATGCCAACACCAAGCAATGGGAAACTAATGCTCCTAGAAACTGGAACTCAATGGATCAAACGAAGCTACTATTTTTGGTTACTTTGAATTTTCGTGATCTTACAAAGTTGACCAATGATCCAATGTTACATGACCCGAGATAGCCACCCCTACCCACTGAAAATCCTTTAGAAATTCCTAAGTTTGAAAGTAATTCCAAGGAATACCCAGCTACCCATGTGATGACTTTTCATCTATGGTGTGCATCCAAATCTTATATAGATGATTCTATTCGTTTGTGTCTCTTCCAAAGGACTTTAACTGGTGCAGCAGAGAATGGTGCATAGAGTTACCACGAGCCTATTTTCAAACTTTTAACTCAGTTGTGATGGTATTTCTTAACCACTTTCAGCTTTTGGTCTGTTATGAAATTGGAACCGAGCTATTAACATCCTTTCGTCAAGACAAATCTGCCCATATCTTCTACCACATTCATGAATGGTGGAGGAGATGTAGTTTTATCAAGGCTCATATCCCTGACGAATTCCTTACCGATTGGTTCATCAAGTCATTGCAAGTCATGAATGAAAAATATGTGGTTCTTTCTGGGGTTTAGACTGAGGAGCATGTTATTTTTAAGGCCCAACAATTGGATTTGGTTTATTCACAATCCAGGATGCTATATGAAATTATGCCCAATGCTCCTAGAGCAGAAGTTGACCCAATTAAACCTATCTTGACACCTCATAATTATGGAGTGATTGGTGCAGTTAAGAACAATCCTGTTATCCAGGGTACCATCTTTTCAAGTCAATATTCATCGAAAAATGGGCATATTAACACACAGAACCTTAAACCCAACCCTCCTTTAGATGTTTTGTCAGCACAGAACTCTCAATGCAACTAACATCCCGTAGGGAATAAAAATAAGAATAAGGAAAATGGGATTAAGGGGATGAACAATGAAAATAATAACAACAATAACAATTATGTTGGTGGGGCTAATGAAAAAGCTAAAATGAAATTCCCTTGCTTGTTATGCGAGGAGGATAATCTAACTTATAAATTACCTAAGATGGAAGTGGCATAAAATCTCTTGGCCTAGTGGGAAGGGTCCTCCCAACCCATTTTTGTATCCAATCCATTTCCTCAACATCAGCAACAAATGATTGTTGGTGCTTATTCAAACCCTACAACCTCCCAAGGAGGCAACCAAGGAGCCTCCTCTCAAGGGGGTAGTTTAAGATTAGGAGAAGTTTTCATGTGTGAACGAGATTTGTATCTCCATACTAGGAAAAAGAATTATGAGTCTAATTTCATTACCCGGCTTTTCCTATAGAGCTAGGGGGAAAACTAGTCAAAGTGGATGTGGAAGTGGTTGATTCCCCACTTGATTACAATTTGTTACTAGGGATAAATTGGACTCATGCTATGATGGTAGTAGTCCCATCTATATTTCACGTCATTAAGTTTCCACATGAAGGAAATATCGTAACAATTGACAAACTACCCTTAAATAGTAATGAGTTCAATCAAGATCATGGATCCAATATTCCTTTGGTTACCCATTCCACGAGGAGATGTTAAAGAATTGGTGTGGGGATGTATCCTTCATTAATGGGAAATTTTAACTCCCCCCACATGATTTGCATGCTAATGCATCACTTGTGCACACAATTTCAACAATTGCCACCCCTTCCATAAATAAGGAGTCTCAATTTAAGTCTTCAAACTTTACAAACCCTTGGAAGTGTTCATCCTCTAAAGTTGGGTGTACTCAAATAAACTAGACTTTATATCCTCTGGTTTCAATTTCTAATGAGGAGAAACCTATGAGTTTATGCTTACCTCCTCGGGACTCGATTTCGATAGTTGACTAGAAGATCCATCCAATAGGGTCATCGGAGCTTGCTCTCGACCTTATTAATCCATATGAATGTGTAGATATGTGTTCCATCTGGGATGATATACTTCCTTCTGATGAAGTTTTCCTAGAGTCTATAATGCAGTTTACCATTCATTTGAATGTTTATCTAGTTTTAGTCATGCCTATCCCCGATTTGAATTTGGAGTCTGATCTTACAATTGTTGAGTCTTTAGACTCTCTCATAGACCTGCAAATCGGTGGTCTTGCTAGGTTTGATTCTTCTTCTAGAATTTTCAAATCACATGATGATGAATTTGTTCCTGCGAATTCCATCACCTCCTTCAAATTTGATCTTCATCCTAAAGTTGATCTTGTTGATTGTAAGTCCTCAGGGTTTGGTACTATAGAGTCTTCATTGGTTAACTCTACCTTAATTACACCTATTGTCGATAATAGTGAAGTTGAAAGTATTTCTAACATAGTGAGCTATATTAGATATTGCTTTGCATATTTCTTAGATATGATCTTGTACTATTGTTTCTTGGAGACATGATTCTTAGATGGACTCATAATTATTTACTGGTCCTTTTCGACATTTTGTTCAATAATGTCATGTATATTCAGAAATTTGAATATAGGTTTAGGCTTCCTCGCTGTTATGATGCATTTGAACCTTTTGCTATCTAAATTTTCCATAGGGTTGAACCCGTTGGATATTTGTGTGCTAACCATATTTATATGCATTTTGCACCAGTCCGACAACAGATCCTACCTAACATGGTTCACCCTAGTTAGCACCCTTATTCCATTTTGGTGCCCATGCTGAGTTTTTATCATAGGCTCGGGAGGCTTTCTAGTTTTACCATGACTTTGAGAAGAAGCATCATGTTTTTATTCCTCATATATTGTTGGCCATTCCTTATAAGGCTCACATTTTTGTGTTTAATTCGCTTATGCATTCACTTGATACCGCTTGTGTTAATGAGCCTGATGTTGAATTCCACACTTTGAGCTCGTTATATAAGGCTCCATATCTGATCTCATTTCCGTTAATCCATTTATCATTTTTCATTTGCGATTTGAAACCCTTTACTCGGAGGAGAAACACCCTGAGTGTCCTTATATTGCTCATGTTCCTTGCATTATGCATAAGTTTGTTCTATGCGCTTGGAACTAGCCTCGCATTCCTCTGACACTCATATCCTCCCATTATGAGCATTCTTCCACCCTTCCTTCGAGCTCATTAAAAATAGTAAAGAGGTTATGAGAATTATTCTACCTTTCCTTCGAGCTCGTTAAAAATAGTAAGGAGGCCACGAGTTTACTTTTTCAGGCTTGTTAAACCTTTACGGAAAATATTTTTATGGAGTCCTCTTTAAGCGCTTTTTAGACTCCTTCAATAGGAAAATATTTCCAAGCCAACTTGTCTCTTTCATACTTGTTAAATTACTTGAAAGGTCGTCTCTACGGTATAAGTTTAACCCTTTTCCATACCGTTTAGACTATGTATGGAAAATGAATACTCTAGTCATACTTGGCTAGAACATTTCTCTCTCATCATTTTACCCTTTTTCGAGTGAGGAGACTAACCTTACGAAAAAGGATCCTTTGGAGTCTTCTTTAGGATTTTCAAACTCTCTAAATATGAAAACTCATACGGGCATCTACCAACTCGGGCTCGATATAAAATCCAGGAGTAGGTGTATAGATTTCTTGCCTAATTTTTTTAGAGTCTTTAAAGATGAAAATACCGATGAATAGATCTGGGCTCGATATTAAAATCCACAAATCAGTACTTTATTGAGTAATATTCTACCTTGTCTTCAAACTTGTAAAACAAAGAAGAAAGTGTTGAGTTTCCCTTCCATGGACTCATAAAATTACACATGGTTGGATACTTATTGAGCATGCTTTAGTTCTTTTGCAATCTCATTAAAAAATGAAGAAGGTACCTAAAAAGAGAAAGAGAAGGGAAGAGTGTGAAATGTATTTCAATATAATGGTAACAAGTCAACTATCTCCTTCAACAAAGCACCTTTTTTGAGTCTCTCAAACAAGTTGGGTTCTAGTTTTGGCCTTAGGATAAATCCGATCTCATAGTTTTTACTCCTTTGATTGGTTACTCTTCCATTCTTAGGGAGAATTTGCTAATGTATCTTACATTGAAGATTTATATCATTGGTCCCTTTGTGTTCAAATCTACCTAAGTCACTCCTGTGTCGTGCTCTATGTTCAAGGATAAAACTTGTGTCAGCCATTCCTTGATGTCAGTATGTTTCAACATGTATTCAGTCCTACTCCAGATCAAACCAACCTCTGATTGTTTCTTGTGTTGGATGATGGAGAATGCCTTAAGGCCTCCCTTCCAACGTACTTCTTCCCATCAAATTCAACTTATCTTGCTATGGGAATGAAGTTTAGAGTTTTTCGGTAGTACCTTGGGGATTGCAGTCATCGGTGGAAATTTCCCTCGCCATCGAGTTATGGGAATGCATCAATGTCTCTTACTCGATGGATTCTGCAAGTGTTCGACTTCAAGAACATCTATTCACACATGTTAGAATGTACTAGGTACCTTGGGACCCATTTTAATTATCGGTGGGATACCCTTGTGTTATGTGGAATTCTGCCCTACGGATAAGTCAAAATTCCCTTAGGCTAGAGCAGACTTAAACTAACTCTAGGCTAAGAACAAAACGAAACAAATGCAACCTTGAATCCCTAGATCTAACAAACATTCCAGTATTAAAATGCTGAAGAGAATAGAAGGAGTTTAACTGACCTTATATCCAAACGCTTGTTTTTGGTATTTGCTCCAAGCTCCAAGTCCTCACAAGTAAACCTGTTAAGATGGAACCAAAACACAAGCATGCACTATTCTCTAGCAATCTGAAACATGAGTTAGAATCTAAATCTATGAAAGATACAAATCATATCATTAAAACAAGATTAACACAAATGATTTGGGAAAACAAGACAAGTTATTCCATTACAACTTGAAGATTACTTACAAAGGGTGCTTGATGTCCAAGCCAATCCTCCAACTCCAAGTGTCTTCTCCTCTAGCTATCTCCACAATGCTACAAGACCATAAGTTTGGTGCTCTCAAGAGTCCTCCCCTTTTCCAATGGCATACCTCTCTTTTATATTGAATGGTGAGGTTAACCAACAAGAGAGATGGGTGGATCTAAGGAGAGA
This sequence comes from Larix kaempferi, assembly GCA_027924585.1. Lineage (NCBI taxonomy): Eukaryota > Viridiplantae > Streptophyta > Pinopsida > Pinales > Pinaceae > Larix > Larix kaempferi. The sequence goes on along the minus strand of BSBM01001603.1, from coordinate 748,438 downwards.
TAAGTGGATCAGGGTTTCTAATTGAAGGAGATGAGGTGAGATCGAATCAAGGAACCCAATCTTCCATTATCTTCGAAAATCCAAAATCCCACAAGCTAAGGGCAAAAAGCTATTAAAAGGGTACCGCGTTTTGCAAAGTCTGCAGAACGCGGCACTGCCGCGCTTTGAGGAAAAAGCAGAACGCGGTAGTGTCTAGTACCGCATTTTGGGAAGATAGCAAGGCGCGGTAGTGTGTAAAAATAAAGTCCAAGGTGGGTCAAAACTTGCCAGGGTGGATTCACCTTCAAGGTTGACTCATCATCTGTCTCTTCTGGATGGTCTAAAACAGTAGGGAAAGTGTTGTCAACTTGTTTTGTGATGGGGATGCGACACTGTGAAATATAGAGGTATAACAGATGCCCCCTAAAGTATGAGGTCAGAAGGGACTGATGGCCGAAAGACTTTACGAATATAATGTGCAGAGATAGCATCGAGGAGAGCGACACGGAGCTGAAACAGAAACAAAGTGTTAGATATACCACCGAGGCGGGCATTCCCATGCTCGGAAACAAATGACTCAAAGCATGGCTGCCGACCAATACATTGCAGATCCATGAGTACTGAGATAATGTAAACTGTGGACAGATCATGGCTACTATGAACAATCGTAGATCCATGAGACAATAATGACACAGCCACGACCAATACAATAAGTGGATCTGTGTGACAATACAAGAGACATCTCCATCGCAGCCTGGACGCAGTCAAGATACAGTGATGCACCCAGGGTCTTCTACCCGATCGCATAAGGATACGAATCTAACCATGTGATTACAAGGAGTTGAAGTCGAACATGGAAGAAACCATTTGATTACCGGTCAATGATGTGGACCGTTAACAAATGCGAGGGAGATCATCAATAAGGACAATGATTCCCAAGGTATCAATAGTACATCTCAACGAAATGCGAATGAATGAGTTGATGTCGAGCATTCGAGAGATCGCTTGATCAGAGGTCAATGAGGTGAACTTGCTGTCAAACACGAGGAAACCTGCCATTGAGGCATGCAGGTACCAAGGTACTAATGGTTGATTTCTAAGTCTAATTCCTGGATAGTGATTTGGTGTCGACAGGAATAGACTCGTCGAAGGTGGGCCATAATGATTCCCACATCATCGACACGAAATCGGCACATATGATGGGATGATGAAGTAATGGAGTATGTACTGACACAGCGGAGGCCTGACACAATGAATGACTTGATACAATGCAACCCTTTGAACATATAACGGCATGTAACAAGACTTGGCAGCAGGGATTATTGATAAATAGAGAATAGACACCGGATGAGTGGACTCGTGGCCAGGGAGATGACCCATGATGATGACTGTGACTCAATGAAAGACGGATACCCAAATATAGACAAGAGATGGACACATGCCATGTTCAAAGGTAATGACTGACAAGCTGCCATAGATAAACTTGACTTGTTTCCCCATATTTCCCTGACATGATGGACGAGTACCTCTTTCTTGTTTTACGAGCTTGAAGAGGATAACAGATGCTCGATGTAGCTCATCTTGTGGATGAGTCCAATCTCACATGTTTTACGAACCTGAGAAAGGAGGGGTTCGTCCCAAAGTGGGTCCTTCGATGTTAATATTTTAACGAGCCCAAGGAAGGAAAACTCGGTAGTTTTTCATATTTAGAGAGCCTAAAAAACTTAAAGGAAGCTCCATAATGTACTTTTTCGTAAAATTTAGTCCCTCGATCCCGAAAAAGTGTAAAACAATTCCCGAGAGAACTCTCCCAGCCGAGGTTGACTGAGGTATACCTTTCTCGTAAATAGTCTAGACGGGCCGAAAAAGGGGTAACCTATCACCGAATAGACGACCTTTCAAATACTTTTACAAGTGTGAAAGAGTCAAGATCACTTGGCAATCTTTTCAATTTTAAGGAGTCTGAAAAGAGCTTAACTATGGACTCCTATGGTCTTTTTCGTAAATTTTAAATTATTCTGGTCCGAAAAAAGAATAAAATGCAACCAGGATAATACTTTCCTCATCGTTTTAACGAGCATGAGTAAAGTTGACCGTACTCGACACCGTTTACTTGCGTTTGACAAGCACGACACAGGTGTGAAAGCGCTTGGAATCTTTTTCAAGTTTTAAATCCAGAGCACGAAAAAGATAAAGTGGGCTCAATATGAAGGTCAAATTATGTATAACCACCAGTGTGAATGCATCCCATTTCTACCGCAGATCCTGTCAATAAATGCTCAATAACCGGGCATTAGCAATGTGAACAAGGGTTTACTTATTTGAAATAGTAATTAATTAATTAAAAAATATGAAAAATGCTATATAAGGCATGGTAAAAATAGAATTTACTATTCATTTGTGTTTTTTACCCAAAGGAGGCATTTTTACCCATTTTGGAGCAAAACTTCAAGGATCGATACCGAGAGTTCTGGGACACCATTTCGACCGCCGTCTACGCCAGGTAAGAGTGCTTGAGCCCCTCTTTCATTTCATGCAAGAAATTTTTGTTTTCACCGGGAAAAATTTAATTTTTTGGCAAGCCCTTTTAGGCAAGAATCGCCTGCCGTACTACCGCGCGGGTACCCTATAGAAAAACGCGGCACTGTTGAACAGTGCCGCGCTGTAACCTCAAAATGAGGCGCGGCACTATGGACTGTCGCGCGGTAGGGTGTCCTCCAGGCGCGGCACGTGCGAAATTTGAGTTCAAAAAATCAAATTTTCCTCAATTTTTTGCTGGAAGTAAGTTGTTAAATAGTTACTAATTACTTTGTTTGCCCTTTTGCAGGGATTTGCAACTTATTTGGAGCAAAATGGTGAGTTGGAAAGAGAGGGAGAATGAAGCGGATGATTTTGCAGCCGAAAATGACCTACCAACCGTGACCGCATTGCGAGAATGTGGTTTGCTAAAGTTTTTCAAGACCAAAGGGATCCGCCAACAACCTAAGCTCCTTACTCACCTTGTTCAATTGTGGGACCCCGATATCCAAGCTTTCCGAGTGGGAGAGCATGTGCTTGAAATCCAACTTGAAGACATCTACTTCCTCACGGGCCTTTCGAAAAGAGGGGCCTGGCCGAATTTTACCGGGTACACTGCTTCAGAATCAAGCACGGATGATTTGATTGCTCGATACTGTCAGGCAGGTTCGAGTAAGAAAAGCAGGAAAGTGGCCATAAAAGAGGTCACAAATCTTCCTTTCAAAACTTTGCTATTCACTATTACACGTGCAGCAGGAAGCGTGAGTCCACATCAGGCAACCCGCACGCAGGTAAATCTCGCAGCAGAGTGCATGGGAGGAACAGTCTTCAACTGGTGTGATGCAGTGTTGTCCAACATGAAGGAACAGGTGCACAAATGTAGAACTGGGAAAAATACCCAGTTTGGGTATGGGAGCATCCTGGTTACTTTCTTTCTGGCAAGAGTGCCATTACTGCGTCCACAGATATCTATGCGTCCTCGTCCACCTACTGAGCCATGGATGGCTCGATGGAGTGACTACGCTGGACGCCTTGGGGGACCTCAGCGGCTAGCCTTTGGAGAGGACTTTTTCTCTTGGCTAGAGGAGCAGATAGTCATGATAGACGACTATCCCTATTCAGGGGTAGATTTCCATGAGGATATTGACTTGGCTTTGCCAGAAGATGATGACTGGGACAACTCTGGTATGACCTTCATGGACATGTATTTTTCTTCTTGAATATTTAATTTTTTAATGCTTTTTTAGAATGTGTAAAAGACTTCTAATGTATACTCGCATGCATGTTGCAGATCGTGGACCACAGAGGCCAGCTGGATACTCTCCACTACGTCGTGGCGGTGTAGATCGTCAAGCTGATCCTGTCGAAGAAGAAGATGAAGATGAGGCAGGAGGTGTCCGGGACATTGAGAGGAACCTGCAGGGATTGACCCATGGTATCCCTGCTATGCGGATGGATGATGTTCCCTACCACCTCCAGCGGCATACTGTGGGTGTACCTGGACGTATCAGTCGACTTCTTCGGAAGGTGGTTCGAGCTGTGATGTGTTACCACCAGCAGCGGGAGGAGTCCGATGAGGGACATGATAGGTCTCCTAGGTCTCCATAGATGGTCTTTCGATCTTTTTGCGGCATGTACACGATATGTAGGCTTTGAGGGCCAATTTTTGTATATGGGATTTGATCCCCAATTTTGTCTTTGACACAAACTTTATGTATTTTTGGAACAAACACTTTTATATACAGTGATATGGACCTATTTATGATCTAAATATTTACAATGACTTGTGCATTTTATTTTTTATGATGTGTTTATGTGTGGGCAAGATGCCAATCCAAAATGTAATTAGCCAATGAATCGGCAATACAATTGAATTCTCTCGGTATGTGTTGATATGTGATAAAATCAAATGACCTTTCCAAGAGGCGTACTCTTCGAAATAAACGAAGTAATGTAGGATCGCGAACTGTGTAAACACAGTTTAGATGAGAAACCACGAGTTGGGAGTCTAAAAAGACCGATAAGGAATCAATCCCGAGTGAGGCAACCCTTGTCAAGAGACCAATGACTGCATGGTACTCTGCGATATTGTTGGTTGCGGGACCTAAACAATTGGCTCCTGAAGAAATCAACTCGCCAGTGGGGGAATAGATCACCCATGCTGCGGAAGCGAGATTCCGGGTATGTCGGCTTGCACCGTCAGCGAATCCAAAGTAGGTAGACATCTGCGCATAAAGGCACGAGTCAAAGTAAGAGTAGATACATAAGGTTCACGCGCATACTAAAAAGAAAGCAAAAAGCAAACTAAGTACATTATGTACAAGCAGTAACCCGCGTGGGGTAACCTCAGGCGTAGAAACGCTTGAGGTATAGCCCGTTGCGGGGCCGTGCCAATGGCGTACCATCACAATCGACTAGTTCATAGGCTCCTTTTTCTAAGACACGTTTTACAATGAAGGGGCCGTACCACATAGATTCAAGTTTACCTTTTCCAAGCTTATCATGCATCTGATCATATGTAAGTACGAGGTCACCTTCATTGAAGATCCGAGGTTGAACGGATTTGTCGTATTGAGCTTTGATGCGTTTTTTGTGAGCTTCATTAGCCAAAGCGGCGTCGCGGCGGGTTTCATCTAGCTTGGCTAGATATAGAAACCGTTCTTCTTCGGAAGTAGTGTGTGGAAGTAGCTCTATGGCTATCTTGAGTGATGGAATTTCACATTCAATCGGGAGAATGGCTTCCAGGCCGTACACCAATTGAAATGGTGTAAACCCAGTAGCACTTTTCACCGAGGTTCGGTATGCCCACAGTGCTGAGAACAGAGCTGAGTGCCAATTGGATTTTTGGGTACCCACAATGCGCTGAATCATTCGTTTCAGGACCTTATTGATGGCTTCAACTTGGCCATTGGCTTGTGGGTAATACGGGGTTGAGTTTTCGTGGCGAAAACCCAGTTTGGCACTTAGTTCTTCGATCATATGATTCCTAAAATGGGAACCATGATCGGTCACAATAGACTGTGGGACACCGAATCTAGCTATGATATGATTGAATATGAACTGCGCTGCTGTTTTGCCATCTTCAGCATATGTAGGCATCGCTTCAGCCCATTTTGTAAAATAGTCCACAGCTACTATGACATAGCTATGCCCCCCGGCTGAAGTGGGCTTACAGTGCATAAAATCAATGCCCCATTTGGAGAAGGGGCCGACGGCAATGACAGGATGGAGTGGAGCAGGATGCGAGCGCGTTTTGCTATGGAAGAATTGACATGGCGGACACTTCTTGACTGTTTCAATGCAGTCTTTGAAAATTGAGGGCCAGAAGTATCCTGCTCGCAGTATTTTCTGGGCCGTAGCCATCCCAGAAAGATGACCACCACATGCTTCAGCGTGGCAGTCATTGAGAACGCGTTCCGCCTCATCTAAGGTCAAACAGCGTCGAAGGACAGTGTCGACACCACGCCGATACAAAGTATCGTTTACGATAAGGTAATATTTCGCGTGATGTCGAATACGTCGTCGTTCATCGCGGGTGAGATCGGGACGGAAGCGTTGGGTTTGGAGATATAAGAGGATATCCCCATACCATGGATCAGCCGTGCTAATGAGGAACAATGATTCGTCGGGAAGAGAATCAATGGGCTCGGATTGCTCAGTAGCACGGGGCAGGTGACAAATTAACTCAGCGAAGACCAGAGATTTTTTAGACTTGGCTTTGACAAATTCCAATTCAAACTCTTGAAGGATGACAATCCAACGAGAGTACTTGCCCCCAAGCACTTGTCGTGTGAGGATATAGTACATTGGATTGAAATCGGCGATAACGGTGGTCCGACGGAGTAATATGTAGTGACGGAATCTCTGGACAGCAAATACTGTTGCCAGATCCAGCTTTTCAACATGTGAGTAGCGAGTTTCAGAGTCGAGAAGACTCTTGCTGAGATAGTACACCACATGTTCTATGCCGTTGTGGTCTTCCTGGACTAACACCATACCAATGGTGGAAATCGAGGCTGCGAGATAAAGGATGTAGTCCTGTGTGTAATTGGGGGGTTGAATCACAGGATCTTTGGTTAAGGCTGCCTTTAAATTATCAAAGGAGCGTTGGGCTTCATCATCCCATATGAAGGGAACATTCTTCTTGAGAAGCCGCATGTAGCCTTTTGTTATCTCGGACAGATTACAGATAAAACGGCGTAGAAAGTTTGCATGCCCTTGCAAACATTGAAGTTCTGGAATATTGGTAGGTGGAGGCAGGGCTATGATAGCTGCTACCTTTGCGGAATCTAGACGTATCCCGTCTTTGGAGACTATGAAGCCCAACAGTTTTCCGGCTTCTACACAGAAGACGCACTTATGCGGGTTCAAACGTATATTGTAGCGCCGGCACCTTTCAAAAATGGCACTCAAGTGATCTGGATGTTCTTCCCGAGTTCGAGAATGAGCGGGAAGGTCATCGAGATATGGCTCTACGATATGTTTGATGTCATGAAATGTGTAGGACATCGCCCGTTGGAAAGTTGCCCCGGCATTTTTGAGGCCAAAAGGTAACTTCCGATATGCAAAGATCCCCCAAGGGCAGATAAAGGCCGTTTTGTGCTGGTCGGCTGGGAGGATATCGATCTCATTATAGCCAGAAAAGCCATCCATAAATGAAAAAATAACACTTCCGCCACAGTTATCGATGATCTGGTCAATAAACGGAGTTGGGTAGTTGTCCTTGGGACAAGCTTTGTTCAAATCACGGTAATCAACACAGACTCTGATCGTTCCTTGTTTCTTGGCTACAGGGACGATGTTCGATACCCATTCTGTCAATGGGACAGGATAGATAAAACCAGCACGCAAAAGTTTTTCAACTTCTGCTTTAATGGCGGCTGCCTTACGAGGATGAACGGGTCGAAGCTTTTGCCGAACAGGTCGGGCGCCAGGGAAAGTTGGAATTTCGTGGACCACAATCGACGGGTCGATTCCTGGCATCTCTTCATAACTCCAAGCGAAAACATCGCGGAAAGTTTTAAAGTAGGAATTATAGAACTCCGCCTCGAGAGGAGTACATGTTTTGCCAATGTGTACATTTTCCACGATACCAGGCTTTACTGAAATGTCGATGGGAGTGGTTGCCATAAGATTGGCCAAGTTGCCTTCAGAAAATACTTCGTCGAGGGAAGTGGGGAACTTGGTTTGAACCATCCCAAGTGAAGCACTGGATTTGGTGTCAGGCTCAAGTGACTGAATGGTGGGGAATGAAGATCGATGATGAAAATCTCCCCATGGTGGCTCATTACCGCACATAACCTCTATGATTGATTCGTCGGTGGGAAAAATCAAGTTGAGAGGATCAAACAATGGTGGGTGTGTATGAGTTTCAGTCGAGAGCTGTGCCACTGTGTGATCAGTAGAACAGTCGACCCAATCTGTGGCTGATTGGATCGCGTCATATGCTGCAAGGTTTCTGTTCAAAGGCATGGAATTGCCATAGCCTTGGATCTGAATAGGACTCGGGATCACCCATGAGTCATCGGACGAGGTGACATGCGACGAAATCATGTTGACTGGTTGAAGATGGGTTCCCAGCTCTGGAAAAACTCCAATGAGGGATGAATCCTTCATGAGACCAACACCTATGTCTTGGAACCGGTACCGAGGTTGATCCAATAACGGAACGGTATTGGCAGAGTTCGGATGGGAGTCTGGGATACAGTAATCCAATTGATCAATAGTGACAATTTTCCCTTCATGAGGAAATTGTACAATCCGGAAGACTGTAGATGCTATGGCAGTCATGGCATAGAACCAGTTCCGACCAAGTAGGAGGTTGTAATCCAAAGGTGCATCTACGACTTCGATGTGTACGGATACTGTTTTGCCCCCCAGTTCAACACCGATTGAGGGGATGAGTCCATATGGTTGAAACCCATGTCCATCAAACGCTCTAAGAGTAGTGGGAGAAGTTGTGACCTCAGGCGAGCCGAGGGCTCTCCAGCAGTTCAAAGACATAATCGACGTGGAAGCACCCTCATCTAACACTGTGCGGTGGATAACATTTCCACGGATTTTCGTATGCACCTGGAAGGCTAACTGGTGAGAAAGCCTAGGTTTGGCGTGCTCCAAGTTAAACATGATGGAGTTTGAAGTATCTGGGTCCAATGCCCCCAGTGCTGAAAGTAGGGTTCTACGCTGCGTGGGGCAGTGTTGGAGAACCTCGAGAGTTGACATAGCGCAAGGTGCTTGAGCCAAATCTTCAACAATGTTGTAGTTTTGGGCAGCTCGCGCATTCGGATTGAATGTCGCCTTTCGTATGGTTCCCTTGGGTGGGCGTAGCACTGTGTCCATAAGTGGTCTCTCGATATGGAGATGACCATTAGGGGGGGGGAATAGGAATCGGATCTTCAGCAGGAGATTTGCCTTTGGCTGTCTCCGATTGTTTGGTTGAACTTGGAGGATTGTCATACGTCTTTGAACGAGTGGTGATATTAATCTCCTCATTACTTGTCATTAGGATTTCGCGGTTTGTGGACGTCTCTCCACGGGAAGGATTGGTCGGGTTTCCCCCTTGTGGGGTTTCTTGGGCAACCATTTGCTGTTGCTGTTGGGGGAAAGGGTCAGTTAGCACTGCCGGTCGAGAGGATCCTTTAACGAACTTATGGACCTCGTCCTTGTAGGGACAGTCACGCGTATAATGATCATCTTGACAAATCAAGCAGGGAAACTTAGCTTTCCGACGTGGTTTTTGGTCATTCTGGGTAGGTTGTGGTTTGGGGTTCTCCTGCTGGTTCTTTTTGGGTTTCCCACGATTGTTTTTCTTCTTTCCTCTGGATGGTTGTGATGTAGATTGGACTGCATTCACTTCGGAGGAGACAGCAGGAGAGGTGGAAGCTTTTGAAGCAGCCTGGGTAAAAGCGGGGGAAGCAGAAGCTTGTTGCCCCGTCGAGTTGGTAGCAGGCTGAGCCTTGACTGAACCAACGATACCATCAATGGGTGGTTCAGTAGTAGGCTTTGTAGGATCAGTGTGAACGCGGGAGGCATGTGGAAGAAGTTCATGTAAAGTACCGGATTGAGTATATACTAAATCCATGTATTGTGCTGCCGAGATGGCTTGTTCTTCCGTAACTGGTCCGCGCATAGCAATGTCTCTGGCTATGGGAGGCAAAAAGGATTTTGTAAACCAATCAGCAAGTAGCTGATCTGGAATAGGTGCCTTTATTAGCCTACGGCGTCTTCGCCACTCATGGATGTGATCCGAAATGTGTGTGGAAGTGGTTTGACGCAGTGAAGTTAGCAGTTCTGTTCCAGTCTCATATCGGATGGGAAGCTGGAAATGTGTCAGAAACTGCATAGCCAAAGTGTTGAAATCACGAAAAGAGTGCTGTGGCAGCTCGATGTACCATTTTGCTGCCGTTCCGGTAAGCATACGTTGGAAGAGCCGAAGTCGGATGGAATCATCCATCAAGGAGTTTGATGAACACCAAAGATGGAAGGTCATCACGTGGTTTTTGGGGTCTTCCCCGGGCTTGGCATCGAACTTGGGAATGTCCGATGGTAGTTTGGCTGGGATAGGTGGCCAGTGAGGTTCGTGCCATATAGGATCGTTGATAAGCCTCGACAAATCTGGTAAGTCAAGTGTGGCCAAGAAGGGAAGTTGACGGTTGGTATGCGGGTATGAGTAATAACCATGCGGTGCAGAGAACCCTGGAGGGCCCTGCATAGCCTGCTGCTGTGTGTTATACCCATATGTGTTTCCCGCGGGATACTGCTGGAAGTTCTGCAGATAGTAAGCCATCTGGTTAACCGGTTGGTAAGTGTTCTGCTGAGTGGGTATAGTACCCTGAGGCTGTTGATGCCCAGGAATGGTTGCTGTTCCTTGTTGGGGAAAAGTTCCTTGGAATTGTTGTGTTCCAGGGATGTTGCCACCATACTGTGTAAGTGGAGGATTTCCCATAGCAGGGTTGGGGGGTGGCTGCGACGGTGGTGTCCATGGAAGACTCGTTCCTGCTTGAGGAACGAGTGGAAATTGAAGTGATGGGTTCCATGGAGTTGTAGCAGCCGAAGGGTAAGGGAAACCAGAATTCAAGTTGGGGGAAATCTGAGATTGCCCCCCAGCTTGGTTCCAGTTTCCGAAAAGTGAGTACCCCCCACTCTGTGGGATTTGATGATCCCAAGAAGGAAGCATGCCTGACGGGGGTTGTTGGGAGTAAAGCCCGGTTGGAATACCGGAATGAGGTTGTCCACTGCCAGGTGGATTGTACATACCAAACTGAGTAGACACTGCTGGTTGGGAGACATGTTGGATCAAGCCAATAGGTTGTCCACCAGCAGTTAGGTTGGATGGCCCTATATGAGGAGGCTGTAGACTGGGAACTGGGTTCCCAGCAAAAAGTTGTCCTCCGACTGGTTGGGTTGATGGCCCACCAGTTGGAGGTTGTTGACTAACAATGGGGTTCCCTACAGAAGGTTGCCCCCCAGCTGGTTGGGTTGATGGCCCACTAGGGAGGGTTTGGATGTTGGAGTTAGGGACCATTGCAGTCGGTTGTCCACCTCCTGAAATAGTATAAATGGTGGCTAAAGGTGATCCTCCGGTCGAAACGGAAGATCCAGCAGTATGACTAGGTGTTCTTCCACCGCTAGTCAAATATGATAGCATGGATTGGCCAACGGCGCCAAAAGTACCGATTTGCGGAGGAGGTCGTCCATACTGGACAGGTGAGGACGGAGAAAAAACTGGGTTATCCCTCATAGAATGTGCACCAAACATTGGTGATGACAGCAAATGTGGGGAATTTAGCCCAGGGGTATCAGTGTCGTCCATCACGTGTTCAATGATAGGAGGACCAACGAGAACTGGGTCCGAGTTCATATCCTGAAAAAGATTTTGGGGATCCGGCAGGAACCTAGGTGTAGTAAAGTCCGAAGGTCCTGAGCCGTCTGCAAAGGAGTGATGAAATTCTGTGCTAGACGGAACGTTGGGATCCCTATAGTCAGAAGGACGAGAAACAGGGGGGTATCTAGACGCTGTCGAAAGCATTTGCTCTGTGTTGCGTCTAAATTGTGCCGATGCTAACGGAGAGTTCGCTAGGCTAACCATGCTAGACTGGATGGAAGCCATGATTTCGTGTCCCGGTGGGATGTTGGGTAGATGTAAAGTGCGAGGTACGTTGCTAGAAGAACTTGCCTCCTGAGGATGAACACTGGGTGACGTAGTAATAACAGGAGGAAATTCCGTCTGGGAAGTAATGAAGCCATAATCAGGTTCAAAAGGTGTGTCAGGTAGACGAGTATCTTCAATGATCTCAACGTATCCGCCTGGGACTGAAATTAAGCCAGGTATGTCCTGGTCAGACCCTTCTGTGGTGCCAATAGATCCGTCTATATCGTCGTGGAAAGTATCTGATGGACGAGAAGTGTTGGCATCTGGTAGAAGGATGACCTCTGGTCTAGTACTCTGGGTTGTGCTAGGTTCAGCTGCTGTAACTGTGTCCACTGTAACAGATAAATCTAGAATGACAGTGGGTGAGGTGATAGTGGAAGTCTCAGACATGCTAGTGGTTACAGAAGCTGTCATAGATTCTGAGACTGTGCTGTGTGTGGCAGTTACGGGCGTAACTGAAGATGTTGTACGTATCGGTGGTGGGATGTTGCCTCGACCAGCACCGCGGCCAGGAGGAGCAGGAATGCGTGATGCAGGCGGACCAGAAGTCCGTGGCGGTGGTGGTGGTGGAGGGCTTAGGCCCTGTTGTCTTCGTGATCTTCGTGGTTGATCTGACATGATGACAGGAAAATGAAAATCGGGGGCAGTACCGTAAACAAAGAACTCAAAAAAACTCTAATGTAGCCGAGTGTGCAAAAGAGGAGCTAGAAAAAGCAAGGCTCACAGGCCAAAAAAGCAAGCTCTAAAATCTATACTGAGACCGGTGTCTCAATAAGCGAGCTAATCAACAAAACTGGCCAGAATGCCAACAAGCAGTCCCTATAAATAGAAAATGACCCTCTACAAAGATGAGATAGCAAGCAAACTCCTAACTAAGAGCTGGAGACCTCAACAGGCTGTATCCTTCGCAAGGTGATGAAATCCAAGTCGAACAATACAACATGAGAGACCGATATAAGAAGGATATCCCTCTACCGAAAGGGATCCTGGGTAAAAGAGCCCTAGTAGAATAGATACTAAGCCACCTCGTTCATGACACGTCGGAAAAGGTTTTGGGCACTTCAGCCTTCCGAAGAAGACAACGATCGATGTTTCCTTAGGGCTAAGTGGAGTGCGGTATTCCACAGAGTCCGTCCGGTTCTCAATCTCGCGGCCGTTTAACCCCTGAAAGTTGGAAACAGTCAGGAGGCCCCTCCACAAACTAGCTGTGACCGTGTCAATAAGTACTAGAGGATTTTAGTTCCCTAAAGACAACGACTATGTCTCAGATGAAAGTGACAAGGGGGAATTATTTTGATGCCTATCCCCGGTGTCCTACCTAACTACCAAATTCTTTTGATTTCCTCAAGTGAGGTTAAAGTTGGTTTAATTAGGGTGATTAATTTTAGTGGCTGCCTTACTCAATCGGGTAGTGGACATGAAACTTGATGGTGTTATGACGACTCAAACCATGCAAATGAGAATGAATCACAAACAAGCCTTTGTCTTCGATGAAATCTAGCTAAGGTAAAGATAGAGGTTCTTCGATCAAATATGCATAACAATTTTCACAAGCAATCAAAGTAAAAGATTTTTCTTTTCTTTTCGATTTATAAACTAAGCCAAACTGAAATAAACACTCTCTTCAATGCACTGATTTTACAATCTACAATGCTTCTATAATGAGAATTTCTATGGCAAAATTAATGGTTCATTTCCCTATGCAAAATACCACTAGACTTTTCAATTTAAATAACAAAATTTGCTCTCAACCAATGATCCTTTTAATTTACTGAAAATGATAATGAAAATATGACTGTAAAACTACAGTGTTCAGTAACAGAAGACAGTGGTGTTGAGTTGGTTGTGGGGAAAAAGTCAAGTCAATGCAATCAAATTGAAAAATGACCAATATGTCAAAAGTGCCACTTAATTCAATCAATCAATCAAACTCACAAACTAGGTAATAAGCAGACCATACAAACTGGAAATTAATCAGGATGCTAACAGGCAACAGTAAAGACTACTTAAGGCAGAGAGGAACTCAGGAAACCAAGCAAAGATAAAAAAAAATTTACACACTTGCAGACACTACCGCGGTCTATAGCTTGACTAAAGCGCGGCACTGTGTAACTACCGCTCTGGTATTAAGGCCTAGGACGCGGTACTACCGCGCTGGAAGTGGTTATGAGGGCGCGGTACTGTGGCAAGAGGAAAAAAGCGCAACTGTAAAAGAAAAAATAAAGTTTTCAGGGTTGTTGCTAACCCAGGGGACTCAGTAATTAAACAGGGAGATAAATCCTGCGAGGAGGGGTGAATAAGGGTCAAAAAAGACCAAGATTCAAGCTGGTTTGAAATGCAATAAAAAATCACAATTCAAAGATAAATGACTGTGAATTGAACCAATCAAGCAGTAATCAAACCTAGCGGAGTCGCCATTCTTGTTATGTGGAATTCTGCCCTACGGATAAGTCAAAATTCCCTTAGGCTAGAGCAGACTTAAACTAACTCTAGGCTAAGAACAAAACGAAACAAATGCAACCTTGAATCCCTAGATCTAACAAACATTCCAGTATTAAAATGCTGAAGAGAATAGAAGGAGTTTAACTGACCTTATATCCAAACGCTTGTTTTTGGTATTTGCTCCAAGCTCCAAGTCCTCACAAGTAAACCTGTTAAGATGGAACCAAAACACAAGCATGCACTATTCTCTAGCAATCTGAAACATGAGTTAGAATCTAAATCTATGAAAGATACAAATCATATCATTAAAACAAGATCAACACAAATGATTTGGGAAAACAAGACAAGTTATTCCATTACAACTTGAAGATTACTTACAAAGGGTGCTTGATGTCCAAGCCAATCCTCCAACTCCAAGTGTCTTCTCCTCTAGCTATCTCCACAATGCTACAAGACCATAAGTTTGGTTCTCTCAAGAGTCCTCCCCTTTTCCAATGGCATACCTCTCTTTTATATTGAATGGTGAGGTTAACCAACAAGAGAGATGGGTGGATCTAAGGAGAGATAAGTGGATCAGGGTTTCTAATCGAAGGAGATGAGGTGAGATCGAATCAAGGAACCCAATCTTCCATTATCTTCAAAAATCCAAAATCCCACAAGCTAAGGGCAAAAAGCTATTAAAAGGGTACCGCGTTTTGCAAAGTCTGCAGAACGCGGCACTGCCGCGCTTTGAGGAAAAAGCAGAACGCGGTAGTGTCTAGTACCGCGTTTTGGGAAGATAGCAAGGCGCGGTAGTGTGTAAAAATAAAGTCCAAGGTGGGTCAAAACTTGCCAGGGTGGATTCACCTTCAAGGTTGACTCATCATCTGTCTCTTCTGGATGGTCTAAAACAGTAGGGAAAGTGTCGTCAACTTGTTTTGTGATGGGGATGCGACACTGTGAAATATAGAGGTATAACACCTTGTGTTGGAAATATGGTATGTTAGGTTGGCATTGATGAAAATATTGTCTTCATTGTGAAAAAGAGTAGTCTTGAGAGAATGCACGCCACAACTTGGGTGTTGGAGAAAATGCCTGTCACATATGGGGGTCTTATAGTTTAGAGGCTTACCCACCTGGCCATGTCTTCAGAATGTCTTGAAAGTCTGTATAAGTGATGGTAAAATAATTAGAAGGTATAATCATGCTCCTTGATGAACTAGCTAGACAGCCATACAGTCAGAATCTGCTAAAATGGGAAAAAATATATTTTGGTGTTTAAAAGGAGTGAGAAGTTGTTTTTCAAATACCCGCGAGAGGTTCAGGATGTCTCGGTAATTTTAAAGGATGACATGGTATTATTTCCTAATGATTTGGCTACCCAGCCATGAAGTCATATCCTTACTTGGCCTTCACTTGAGCGAATTATCAACTTGCCAAAAGAAAGAAAAATGTTAGCTTGCATACTGAAAATCAAGAAATGGCTAAGTGTTAAAATAAAAAGGAGGACTGAGGACTAAATGCCTATAAGGAGGCCTAAAAAGCTTGTAGTCATGAAGAGAAGGGAGATTCCCGCAAGCTTGAAGGCTGGTCAACAAAGGAGTCTATGTTAAGAGAGAAAACATGTTCAGAAACATGAAATCCACATCATAGAAAGAGCCAAGAAAAGAAATGAAGCTCTCAATAAACCTGTGAATTAATTAAAAGACATAGATTCAATTAAATAGTTAATTGAATTATAATAGAGATCTGAAGGGACATGTTTGATCAAATAAATTAATAAAGAAACATAATTATAAATCAGAAGATTTGAAGAGGTGTGAAGTCAAAGAACATGAGGCAGATTTGAAAAAGGCGTGTCTTTGAAAAGCCATGTCTTTCCAAATCAAAGAAGTGTGAAGTCAAAGAGCATGAGGCAGATTTGAAAAGGTGTGCTTTTGAAAAGCCATGTCTTTCCATATTGAAGAGGTTTGAGTCAGAGACTTGAAGAGGCATAGAAGGAGTATTTAAAAGAAGAATAAAACCAAAAGAAAGGTGTATTTGTGTCTTAAATTGCAAAAGAATCCAAAAGTAACCAAAGAACAAGTCTTGATATTCTAGAATTGAAAAAGTAATTAACATAAGGGTGGAAGGGAGGAGCAAGGGCAGGTTGGTTCCTGCAGGGGAGAAAATAATTCCTTTTCAATTCATAATTGACTAAACAAGGGTGTGGGTGCATCTTGATCAGTAGGTGCTGATTAAAATGGAAGAAGGATTCTTCCATCTATTGTACATGTAAAAACCAATTTTGCAGATAATAGAAAAAGCTTTGGTGGTTTACCTTATTGGGTTCCACGATACATTGTTGTGTTCAAATTTATTCTTACATTTACTAAAGAAAAGAAAATTATTGTTTAATGCTTAGCCACTGATTCAACCCGCCCTCTCAGTGACTGAACCTGATCCAATAATTGGTATCAGATCCAAATCCTTCACTTAGGTTAACCATCGGAAGGAAGATCCTATTAAACACTATGGATCAGAATATGAAGATGTCAATAAGAGTTCCCATATTTGATGGTGAATACTTTGTATTCTGGAAGATCAAAATGAAAATTTACCTAATGTCCATTGGACTAGAAGTTTGGGAACTAGTTGAAGAAGGATATGATGTTCCAAAAGTCACTCCCACAGAAGCAAAAGACATGAAGAAGTATTGGGAGCATGCAAAAGCTTTAAATACATTGAAGGATGGAGTAAGAAAAAAGATCCTTTCAAAAGTACTAACATGTAAAAGTGCAAAGAAACTCTGGGATAAATTGGAAACCATATATGCAGGAGATTCCAAAGTAAAAATGTAAAACTTCAATCCTTCAAAGTACAATATGAAGGTCTGAAAATGAAGGATGATGAAAATCTCTCAGAATACTTTGAAAGAGTGGAAAGCATTGTTAATGCAGTCAAAGGATTGGGAGCAGAAGTATCAGATAGTGAGTTAGTTGAAAAGATATTAAGAACAATTCCTATGGCATACAATCCGAAAGTATCTACTCTTGAAAACAGAGAGAAGCTAGAATAACTTACCATAGATGAGTTATATGGAATCCTCACTGCCTATGAATTAAGACTGGGAATTGAGAATTCTCCAAAAGAAGAAGCATCTTTCAAAGCAGTCAAGAAAACAAAAAATCAGAAGCAGCCATCTCAAGACAACCATCATGAAAAAACTGATGTAGAAGAAGCCAATTTCATTAAGAAGCTTAAGAAAGGATCAGGGAAGTACAAGGGTAAACTTCCCTTTAAATGATTTAATTGTGGAAAAATTGGGAACTTTCAAAGCAAATGTCCTTATCCTAAGGAAGGCTCCGAAGATGAATATGAAAAAAATAAACATTACAAGAAAAAGGGAAAATCTCACTTTAAGAAAAAGAACTACAATAAGAAAACAAAAATTACTCAAAAGAAGAAGATAGCAGCTCATCCGAGATCAGTGACAGTGAAGATGAAGTCCTCTTTCTAGGTATTGAAGAACCCAATGAGATAGAAGAGATTGAGGATGATAAAGATCAGGAAACGAAGTCGAGGATAATATGGAAGAATAACTGCTCAATGCCTTGGGTGAATTGAGAAGATACAAAAACAAATGTAAAAAGATGAAACATTTTGTATTTGAACAGAAGGAAGAATATGAGAAGAAAGAAGAAGAGATGAAGAAAATTATAAGAAAACTAAAACTTCAAATTCTAGATGCAAATGAGATGGAATCGAGGCTAGAGAAGTCTCTCAAAGAAAAACAATTATCCTATGAGAAGGAGGAAGCAAAATTAATTCATTTAAGATAAAAACTTGATAAAACGTTTATTCAAACAAAATATGAAAATAGCTGCAGAGTCCTAGATAAAATTCTAACCACACAAAGGAATCCAAGTAACAAGAATGGAATAGGGAACTCTGAAAGAAAAAGTCAAGATATCCCAAAATCTTATGCAGCTGCTCTTCTCAGTACATCCAAGAAGAAAGAAGAAGAAATAAGAACAAGCAATGATCAAAACCTCAGAAAGTCATTTCCACCCATCAAGAAGGAATTCAAGACAAATCCAAGGAAATCTTATCAAAACAGGTATCCTCACATCTTTCTTGGTTATTATTTTGCATGTTCTAACTTTGGACACAAAGCTGTGAACTGTAGAGCTTATGGAAAGAAAAAACCAAAGGTTAAAAACTATAACATCAAGGATAACCAAATGGCTGGTGATCAAGGTAAGAACAGAAATCAAAATTCCTTTGCACCTCTACAAAGAAAGAACTTGGAATGTTTTAACTGTTATAACTATGGACATAAAGCGAGCAACTGCAGATTAATGGAGATCTCAAAAAAACCAAAAAATATTAGAGAGCAAAAATTACTTTGGATAGAAAGAACATTAAAAGAAGAATGTATTATTGCTCTAAAAGCACAAGATGAAAAAGATCTATGGTATGTTGACAGTGGTTCATTCTTGGAAAAGGAACTGAGAATGTGGGAAGGAACAAAGCCAAAAATGTATTACTTGTTGAAAACCTGAAACCAAGTCTATTAAGTGTTAGCCAAACATGTGATCAAGGGAATATTTGCATCTTTGATTCTCAGAAATGTGAAATAAGGAGGAAGAACTAAAGAAAATTAGTTGGAGTTGCTTCTAGGACCCTTGAAAACGTATACATACTAAATACAAGACAGTCTAAGAAATTTCATTTGAATTTAGTAGATGAGAGTTGGCTATGGCATAGAAGGTTGGGGAACATTAATTTTGATAATCTTGTGAAAGTTAGTAATCTTGGGGCAGTGAGAGACCTACCAAATATCACAAAACCTTCAAACCCTTTGTGCATACATTTCCAACTAGGAAATCAAACTAGAATAAGATTCAAAACAAAAGAATATTGAACCTCAAAACTTTTAGAGTTGGTTCACACTGATATCTATGGACCCACAAGGACTAAAAGTTTGCAGGGAGAATATTATTTTATGTTATTCATTGATGACTGTACTAGAATGACTTGGGTATTTTTCCTTAAAGAGAAATCATAAGCATTTAACAAGTTCAAAATTTTCAAAATTTTTGTTTAGAATGAAAAAGAGGTAAAAATAAAATGTCTTAGGTCAGACAGTGGTGGTGAGTTCACCTCAAAAGAATTTGATCTCTTTTGTGAAACTCATGGATTCAAGAGACAATTCTCTGCTTCCAAAACACCTCAGTAAAATGGGATTGCTAAGAGAAAGAATAGGACAGTCCAGGAAGTTGTGAGGACTATGTTGAATGAGGAAAAACTGTCTGATGGATACTGGAGGGAAGCTATAAGCATAGCAGTATACATACTGAACAGAGGACAACTGAGAATAAATAATAATAAAACTCCTTATGAGTTATGGTTTGGGAGAGCATCTTCTGTAAAATACTTCAAAATTTTTGGAAGTAAATGTTATATCAAAAGAATTGATGAGAATCTTGGAAAATTTGATGCTAGATCTGATGAAGGCATCTTTCTTGGATATTGTCCTACAAAAAAGGCATATACGTGTTACAATTTCAGACTACACAAAATTGTTGAGAGTGCAAATGTTAAACTAGAAGATTTGGAAACAAAGAAGCCCAAATATCAAGAGACTATACTTGATAGTGAAGATGAAGATGATGATGAGCTAGTTGGTATACAAACAAAGGTAGAATAAAATAAAGGTATGCATGAAAAGGAAGAAAACACCAGATAAGAAGAAGTAGAAGAAGAGGAAGAATTTCCAAGGATAGACATTAAGATAGCTTCAAGAATAACTCAAAAGAATCATCCTGAAGATCTGATTATTGGGAATAAAAGCACATGAGTGGGTGATTCCATGAAGGTGGTTCACCATTTTTGGCGGATGGAAGCTAAAAAAATTATTTTTCGAACCCTCGATCGAGGTTTTAAAAGCTCGATCGAGGGTTTTGTCAAGCACTCTATTTGCAGATAAATTAATACCAAACACACAGAGCATATGAAATTTATTGTCAACCCGAGAAAGTCTTTTTATTTCAAAGGATAAGTGCACAATATATGCTTAAACAAAAAACCATTAGAAGTGAATACTTTTATCTTCTATCATCCATGTTCATCCCAAGAATCTATGCAACCCCAATTGCCTTCTAACTACTATACTACAATCCTTTTCTATTATGCATCAACAAGAAATGGTACCAGATCTAATCAACGATTGCAAAAAGGAAATCTCATTCGCATTCTAAAATAATCACTTGTCTAATCTAATCAAGCTGGGAATCATAAAGCATGAACTGAACATTACTCTAGAATTTCAAATGAAAGAGATTGAAGAAACTGTTCTAAGAAACTGAATTGCAAAATAGAAATCAATCAACACATAATAGGAAAGCTAAATTGTAAGAGCTCCTGGGATCACGTCTCAACTGTAGGATGAACACGGCAGTGTGAACAGAAATTGAAATGTATAAAGCAACCCTGACTCAGTCGACTGTTATTCTATACCATTCACCAATCTCACAGAAATGTAATCTTTTACTGAGAAATCCACACAATAAATATTGCTGCTGCGTACAAAAGAAAGAACAAAGCATCACACAACAAGAAAGATGAAATCCTAATTTAACTCAGCAATCTCTGTGGAAGACGGGCCCAGTCTTCACACAGAGACGCTGGTTGAACAACACTCTCTTTAACTCAGAAGTAACCCCTTATATTAACAGAAGAATGAGTACATAGTTTGGCTTGGCTGCTAATACAAAATAAATTAATTGTTTGCTGTTCAACCCCTGAGTCGAGGCAACTCACCCTATTTATACATACAAATCGTAACATCTAATCCCATAATTGGGCAGCCATGAAGATCTCTGATCTTCAGGCGCCCTAAATAATCTAGCTGTTACAATGCGTGGCAGAACAGAAATATCCAAATATGAGAGAGTTATTAATTGCCCCAGGAGTGATGGTCCTTCCAGCTCACAGCTGGACTCGAGCAGCGACATACTTAATATAGCAAATTCTGTTACAGCTGCCCTGTCACGACTGTGCCTTGATTGATGATTCGAGCCCCAAGGAACCTTCTACAAGGAACGAACATCCCTTTCTTTATGACTTGTTCAGCCCCGATCTTCCTGCAATCCATTTGTCTCAACTACCTTCATAATATCGCAACATATTAGCACAATTTGGGAGATGCATAGCTTTAATTATCACCATCATAAGCATTAATAAAATAAAACAATAATCAGCCATACCTTGGTATTTTGGGGAATAAGGTAAGAATAATAGGTTTGATTGCCATGATAAATAGTGTAGGGCAGGGATAGGAAAGATGAATAATGATGACTAAAAAGGGCCAAGTCTGGGCTCAACATCTCCCCCCAACTACCCTGTTGCATGTCCTCATGCAACAACCTGCATCTGAATCATGAACTGAGCTCTATCCAGAAGAGAGGAAGGAATGTAGGAAACTCAGGCATCTCATCTATCTTTTGAAAGGCTTCTGTGAGTGACCCAGCATCTTCCAACCTCACTGTTTCCCTTCCACTGCTACTTGTTGATATCTGGGAATGCACTTGGTGTGGTGGGAATCTTTCTGCAGTCTCATTATGCTATGCCTGGGGGATTTGAAAAGAAATCCTCAATTTGAATCCAACTCAATGACATCTCTAGGAGGTGGAAGCACTGGTTCTTGTGGGACAGTGTCTTCCGGCGCATCTAATTTTAACAGGAGAGTTGCTGGTTCTTGTGTAATAGCAACATCCTTTAAACCTTCTTCAGCAGCTACCTTTATTGATTTTGGATACACTGGTTCTTGTGTAACAGCGTCTTCTTTGTCCTTCTGCTGCTGAGATAGGATCTCCTTCTCTTCGTGCAACCCTTCCTCCAAGATTTCGGTGTCACCTGAGCATGGTGTCTGTACCTGTTCATCTTCACTCCACTGTACTTCAGGAATGATATCCACTCCCAGGTTATCTTCCAACTGCAATTCAGGAGTTCTTGCTGCAGCTTCCAAGGGTGTTGGTTCTTGTGTAGCAACATCCTGGCTTACCTCTTCATCCTTCTTTTGCTGCAACTCCTCTTCTATGAGTTCTGTGTCATGGGAGTCCTCTGGGGTTACAACCCAGAGTTCATCATTAAACTCTAGAATCTCGTCTGTTCCAGGTTCTTTCCTCATCTGTTTGGCAGGTTGGACAAGTATATTCAGGTTTGCTAGTTCTTGTGTTGCAGCTTCCTGTTCCAAATTATCACTGTCCTGCCTTTGTATTTCTTCTTCTAAAATTTCTGTGTCCTGGGAGCATTCTGGGGTTTCATCATATTCCTTTAGAAGCTCCAGCGCATCCTTTATTCCAAGTTCTTCTCCCATCTGTTCTATAATCTCTGTATCGTGGGAACATTTTGGGGTTACCATACATTCCTTATTAATCTCCAGGGCGTCCTCCATCCCATGTTCTTCTTCTACTTGTTCTACAATTTTTGCATCATGGGAAGTGGCAGCTGCAGCAAGGATGTTTAAAAGTGCTGGTTCTTGTGTGACAACACCTTCTTTTTCGACTTCTTTCCCTACTGTGGCTACAGGCTGTTGTGCTGAATAAGTGCTAAGTAGAATTTTATGGCCTGCTTCCTCAAAGATTTCTCCACAGGTGGGGCAGAGTATTCGCTCATCCTTTTCTCCAGCTCCAGCAGAAGCTGATTCCTCCACTTGGTCTGCAGCCTCTATTAATGTGTACATTTTTCTTCCACCCTGCTTTCTGCAGGTTTCCTTCCAAGTTTCCAGCTCCCTTCTAAGTGCTTGGAGGTCCTCTTTCAGCATTGCATTCTCATACAAGAGTCCTTCAATTCCAGGTTCTTCCTCCACTGGCCTTTGTGGGGCATCCATCGGTCTTGGTGTAAGGATTGGGGGCTCAATCTGTGTCTCTGAGGTTGCCCATATTTTCCTAGCTGCCTCTGCTGCTGTGATTGATCGAGTTCGTTTCCTTCTGATTGGTGCTACTAGATCAAATTCATTGGTGGCTCTCTTCCTTTTCTGTGGCGTTTTCTTTTGTGATTTTTCTTTTTGGGGTGTTTCCTCTTGTGGAGCTGGAATATAGGGGGGCAAAACTGAAGTCAAAGGAATATTTCCCTGCCCCCCATGCTGCTCTTCTTCAATCACAGCTCCTCCTCCTACCAACTCAGGTGAAGACTCGATTGTAACCAGCTCAATGTCTTCTTCCATTGCTCTAGCTCCGTCATCTTCAGGTTCCATTGTCGCAGCATTTGATGCTGCTCCAATTTCACCTTCTGCTGTCGGAGCTATCCTGTTATCTAGGTTTTCCACGAAGGTTTCATCTACATTGTCGCCTGATGGCTCTGTTTGTGCTTCCCCTTGCTCTCCTTCAAATGCAGTGTCATCCCCCACTGGTTCTGCTTGTGCTGGGGATTCATCTACCTCGAATGGCTCTGACTGTGCCCCTAGTTGTTCTTCCTCTGTGGTTTTACCCACCCCGGATGGTCCTGCCTGTGCCCCTGGTTGTTCTTCCTCTGTGGTTTTACCCACCCCGGATGGTCCTACCTGTGCCCCCGATTGCTGTTCTTCTCCCATTTCATCCCTCACCCCAACTTCACTGGAGGAACTCCGGTCCTCTTGTTGTGGTGGAACCTGTAATTGCTGCAATGGGATGACCCTCAAGGGAACAGGTTGCTGTGGTCGGGTTATAAATTGTTCCCAAGTTATATTATGTTGGGCAAGGGTTCTTACAATAATTAACTTGATAAGGCCATGGTGGGTGAGAGAGGACAGTGGGTGCTTCGCAGACTGAACAAATGTTGCCATATGACGCAAGTCGTGCAATAAATAAAATGGAATATTCAACAAAATGCCATGGCGGAGATGAGAAAGCAAAGGAAGTTCAGAGTTATACACAGTTTGGTATCTACCTTCGCAGGTAATGTATTTCTTGAGGAATACAGCAACCTGGTCCCATGGCCGCGGCAGTGACTTCAGTGCAATCCCTTTCCTGGATGCTTCAACTTTCTCTCCTGGAAGTAAAAATTCTTCTCGTGCAACTGTTGCAGGGACTCGACGATTAAACCAAGGTTTTCCCACCATCGGGATGGCTGTAACCTCGGATATAATGACCTCAGAGACGTCTATACACAACCCCCACACCGTGGAGTGAGTTTTAGTAAGATTCAAGGCAAATTGCAGGGCTGCGTCCCGATCGAATCCGTCCAATCGCTCAAAGAACTCAACCCAGCCAGCAGCTTGAAAAATGGCAAGAACTTGCGGATTCCGTCTGAGTTCCCGGGTATTAAAAGGTTCATGGCGAACTAGAATGCCCATGGTCCTGGCTGCAAACTGAACCTACTATTCCACAGATTACCGGATCCCAGAATGGAGGTTGCAGCACAGAGGATGCACGAATCGCTGAGCGGAGATGTTGAGAGAATGACCAAATTTGGAAAGTTAAGCACAGAACAGTGTTTGAAATTTTCATGCCGAATTGGGGAAGGTGGCAGTTATTAGCATTTACGTCGTACGAGGGAAAGGTTTAATCAGGTATAATGGTGGTACGAGTGAAGGTACGACCAATATCGTTTAAATGATATGAATGCTTAATCACGTGATAAATGAAAGCCATACCTCATAAAACTGTGCGTCGGAAAGCTGCGGAATATGGTGGAGCATGCAGTTGATGACGTCATGGAGCCGAATTCGTGCACAGTCGGATGTGTGATCATGATGACTGGGATAAGGCAATAAATTCTTCCGCCGGTGAAACACAAACCGTCGCTTTCTCGGTGTCGGAATGATGAATTCGCCGGCACGACTGAGGTGAATCAGCACCATGATTAGCATGTTGAAACAATTCTTCTGTTAACACGGGAGTTACCACTGCAAGTTGCCAAAAAGAATGATAGCACGGCCGACGAAAAAGATGTTGCAGTCGTCAAAAAAAATATGTTGCAGCCACCGGGAAAGAAGTTGTGGCCACCGAAAAAGAATTCACGGCAGCCGAAAAAAATATAAAAGTTTTACGGTGGCGGGAAAGATTACAGCTGGTCGGGAAGAGTTGTTGCAGTGTTGTGACGTGATGTTGCAGCCGCTGGATTGAAGTCGCGGCTGTCGGGGATGATTTACAGCTGTCGGGAGAAAAGATTTTAAGGTCGACAGAAAACAATAACGGCGAAATGTTGTAGCCGCCAATGTTGCAGCCGCTGGATTGACGACCGATGGGAGAAAAATACTACGGCTGCTGAAAATGAGGTGGCAGTTGCTGGGAAATGAGATGGCAATCGTGGGGAAGATGAGGTGGCAATAGCTGGTGAATGAGGTGGCAACTGCGGGGAAGATGAGGTGGCAGCCGCGGGGACTGGGGTTGCAGCTGCCGATGTTGCAGCCACCGATGTTGCAGCCGCTAATGTTGCAGCCACCGATGTTGCAGCCGCTAATGTTGCAGTCACCAATGTTGCAGCCACTAATGTTGCAGCCACCGATGTTGCAGCCGCCGATGTTGCAGCCGCTAATGTTGCAGCCACGGATGTTGCAGCCGCCGATGTTGCAGCCGCTAATGTTGCAGCCACCGGAAAAAAATCGACGGCAAGCGGGAAAAGGGATTTTGCGGCTGCTAGGGAAAAGGATAATGTGGTTGCCGGAAAGGATATACAGCTGCCAGAAAATATGTTGCAGCTACCGGAAAATATGTTGCAGCTGTCGGAATTTTTTTTATTTTTTATTTTTTTTTTAAGCAAGGACGGCACAGGGAGATTTTCATCTAATGGGCCCAAACTGGTCGTTCTCCTGGCGCTTCCCTGAAAATTTTTGAAAGACGACAGCAAGCAAAGAGATCAAATGCAAAAAGAAAGAAAACAACAACTATACGCTACAGCAAGAAATTATTTATGTACAGCAAATACAATTTTCAGTTTAAGGTTTGGCAAAGGTAGAGAAAAGTTCCTGCTCTGGTGCCAATTGATAGTCTGGATCAGCAGCAATGTGTGAAATGAATGCATCTTTCGAAATGGGCTTCCGATACAGTCGCAGTCTGTGGCCGTTAGCAAGTAATGGTATACGGTTTTCATCAATGGTCACCAGGCGAACAGTGCCGTTGTCAAATACCCTGTCAACCAAATATGGACCGAACCATCTTGTGCGTAATTTTCCTTTAAAATCCTTCTTGAATCTGGAGTCGTATAATAGTGCCTAGTCTCCTTCACGGAAGATTTTCTTTTTGATGAATCGGTCATGCCAGTTAGATCTCTGTTGCTGAAGCAGCACAGTCTGGTCTACTGCAGCTAACCGTTTCTCATCCAATTCATTTAATTGATTCAATCTTCTTTTCTGGGCTTCTGTTACATCCAGGTTCATTTCAATGGCTGTTTTCAGGGTCTTGATCTCAAATTCAATTGGAAAGATGGCACTCTTTCCATACACCAGATCATAGGGAGAAAAGCCCGTGGTGTTGCGCCAAGTTGTGCGATATGCCCATAGTGCTTCTGGAAGCCTGTCATCCCAATCCCTTCGATGGCTTTTAACTGTTTTATTAAGGATTGCTTCGATAACTTTATTAGTGCTTTCCACCTGACCATTGGCCTGGGGATGATAAGGTGAAGCTATCTTGTGCTGCACATGATACCTCCGGAGCAAGGATTCAAATTGGTGTGAGGTGAATTGCGGTCCCCCATCGGTAACTACTTCCTTTGGTACCCCAAAGCGGGTAAAAACTTCACTGTACAGAAAATCAATCACCGCCTGGTCATTAGCCTTAGCCAAAGCTATAGCTTCTATCCACTTGGTCATGTAATCTGTACACACCAAAATGTAAACCTTTAGTCTAGAAGGAGGGTTGATAGGACCAACAAAGTCCAATGCCCATCTATCAAACGGTTCTAGTACCACTTGGGGCTGTAAAGGCATCTGATCTGTCTTATTAGGTTGGCCCATCCTTTGGCAGCTGTCACAGGACTGAACATATCTTTTAGCATCTCTGAACAGTGTCGGCCAATAATAGCCCATCCACAACGCCTTATGCCCTGTTTTTTTGTCTGCAAAGTGTCCTCCGCAAGGTTCATCATTACAGGCCTTCAGTATATGAAAGATCTCATCTTCCCTTACACATCTTCTAATCTCAAGATCAGGTCCTGTGTAAAAGAGATGGCCTTTGAGCCAACAATACCTGGCACTTTGCTAAATAATTTTTCTTTTCTCTCGTTTAGACATATGTGGCGGAAGCTTTCCTACAACCAAATAATTAGCAACGTCTGCATACCAGGGTGAATGAGCTGAGAGTGCGAATAAATGTTCATCCGGGAAAGCATCCTCAACAGGTGAACTGTCATCACTGTTAGTAAATCGTGATAAAAAATCAGCAACAACATTTTCTTTTCCAGGTTTATCTATAATAGTAATATCAAATTCCTGTAATAATAAAAGCCACCTGGTTACTCTGGCATTAGTGACAGGTTTGTTCATTAAATACTTAATGGCAGAGTGGTCAGTATGCACAAATGTAGGATACCCAGTAATGTAATGCCGAAACTTATTAATAGAATAAACAATAGCAAGGAATTCTTTTTCAGTAACAGTATAATTTAGTTCAGCAGGGGCTAAGTTTTTACTAACATAATAAATAGCATAAGGTACTTGACCATCCTGCTGTCCTAGTACTGCTCCAATGGCAGTATCAGAAGCATCTGAAGAAATGTGAAAAGGTATGGTCCAATTAGGTCCCCTTAGAATAGGGGCTGTGGACAGCTTCTCTTTAAGCTTATCAAATGCTGTCTGGCATGCTGTACTCCACACAAACTGTGCGTCCTTCATTAACAATGAAAACAAAGGAGAAGCAAGTTTGGAGAAGTTTTCTATAAATCTCCTGTAATATCCACCATGTCCTAGAAAACTTCGCACCTCTTTCTGAGTTGAAGGAGTTGGTATATTTTTTATCACCTTAATTTTTGAAGGATCCACTTGAATACCATCAGTAGAGATGAAATGTCCTAATACCACCCCCTCACTCATCATCATGTGGAATTTTTCAGTGCTTAGTGAGAGGCGAGCCTGTTCACAGCGAATTAAAACTTTCTTTAAATTTTCCAGTGCTTCCTCAAAATCCTTGCCATAGGGAGTAAAATCATCCATAAAGACTTCCATACTATCATTAACCAATTCAGAAAATATACCAATCACGGCTCTTTGGAACGTTGCAGGTGCATTGCACAAGCCAAAAGGAAGCACCCTGTAGGCAAACGTTCCCCAGGGGCAAGTGAAGGTGGTCTTATCCTGATCCTCCGGAGCAATCTGAATTTGATTGTACCCACTGAACCCATCCAAGAAGGAGAAGAACTTCTTCCCTGATAGGGTATCAAGCACTTGGTCGATAAAGGGCAGAGGAAAATGATCCTTTTGTGTAGCTTTGTTCAGTTCCCTATAATCGACACAGACTCTCCTTTTACCATTTTTCTTGGGCACAATTACAAGTGGGGAAACCCACTCACTATCTGAAATAGGATAGATAAATCCTGCTTCCAAAAGTTTATGGATTTCCTCCTTCACTATATCCCTCAAATTGGGGTTCATGCGTCGTTGGGGTTGACATACAGGCTGGGAGTCATTTTTAATATAAATATGATGAGTGCACAGACTGGAAGGAATACCCTTCATGTCTGTATACTCCCAGGTGAATGCCCCCTTACGTTCCTTCAAGAGATTGGTTAAGCGCATCTGTTCTTCTGAGGAGAGACCAGGGTTGATGTTCAAAGTTCTTCCAGGCTCTACCTCAATAGGAATGCTTCTCGAGTTTTTCAAGACTGGGATTATGTTTGTGTCATTGACTAGCGCTTCCTCCGTAAGTTGTTCTTGTTCTTCCTTACCAAAGGTACTGCTCAGGAGTTGATAAACTTCTTTATCTACTGAAGCAGGTTCGCTAATGAAATTATTAATGGCATCGTCTTCTGTTTCATTTTTGAAGGTTAGTGCCTTCCCTATTGTTAGTAATGGCTGAACATCCTCCTCTTCCTGTTCTATCCAAAGGGAAGTTTCAGTTTCTAGACTCGGCCGTGCTGGAGGATACAGGGTGAGGTTTTTGGTTTCCATACCATCAGATATAGTCATGGATCCCGATCGACAGCTGATGCAAGCATCAGCTGTAGCCAACCAAGGCCTTCCCAAGATCAATGGGTGTCCCCCCAGCTGTGATTTCGGTTGTAATACCAGAAAGTCGGCAGGGTATTCCCATGAATCTACCGAAATGACAAGGTCATCCAAAATCCCTTCGGGTCTGATGGTGGATCTGTCTGCCAATTCTAGAATGGTAGGGGTTGGTCTAATATTGGTGAATCCAAGCTTTTTTACAGTCTCCATTGTTATAACATTGATCGCTTCTCCTAAATCTACTAGTACGTTGGGTACCTGTGTTTGTCCTATGTGTACAGTGACAGTAGGATTGCCAGGGTCATCATACTTGGTTATAGGGGTTTTTCTGGTCATTAAAGCAGATAAATTCCCTATGACATGAACAGTAGGAGGATCTCTGGGTTTCCTTCCCGGTCTTTTAGTGCACAGGTCCCGAACAGTTCTAGCATAAATAGGTACATCTTGAAGAGATTGCAAAAGGGGGATCTTAACATAAAGGTTCTTCAATTCTCCTAAGAGATTGAACTGAGGTTGCCCCCTATTTTTGGCAGCATCAGTCTCTCAGGGTATGGTGGTTGCCTTACCAGCTGGGTAGGCTGTGTATTATCTGATTCATCATTTAATGTTTCAGCCATCCCATCTGAGGGATGCTCAGCACCTTCAGTGATAGGAACCGGATCAAATGGATGCTAGGAACTCTCTTCTTTGTCATGCACAGACGGTGGAATATTTTCTGAAATTACACGTTCTATTATCTTCCCAGACTGTAGGCGAATATCATTACAAGGTACAGGGGAGAGAGAGTAGGCCGGCATATTGAGAGCCTCCAATTGGTGGACTGTTTTATTATTTGGGTTAGGGTTGGGTTGGGCAGGCAGCTGAGGCCGCATTGGTATATTAGGAACATGATTATTTTGCAGCTGCAGCTGCGACTGCTGAGGTGGGTATTGAGGATATTGATGAAATTGAGGATATGGAGGAGAATACGGTAACTGTTGAGGTGGAGTTGGTTGAGGAAACTGGTTCCCAGGATGGAAGTTCTTCCATCCAGGAGACCATGATGTAGGTTGATGTGGTGGCTGTGTCCAAGGACTCCATGAATTATAACCTTGCATCGCAGGTTGAGGAGAATTCCACTGAGCATAATTTGAAGGGAATTGTGTATTCACATTTTGCATATTAGTATTCCAATTATTCAAATTATTCAAGAATGGAAATGAATCGGGAGACATACCTTGATTTCGAGGCTGCCAGGGTTTCTTCTGTGCAATGAAGTAGGTTGAATCCACTTCTGGAGTTGATGCCTGCAGAACAGCCTTCACTTGGGGCAATGTGGGACATTCTTTCATATCATGGTTCAGCTCGCACAGCTGACACACTTGTATTTTGTCAAGAGGGCATTCTTTCAGTGGATGAGTCTTTCTACATCGGGGACAAAACACACCTAGTGTGAGATCCTCCACTGCCTGTCTTTGCTTGGCATTCAAGACATCAATCTCTGAAGAGATAGAGCTCATCATTTCTGTTTTAAAATTTTCAAGAAGATTGACTATCTCCGCACGTGTAGCTCCCCCATTGGATGACTTCTGAGTTCTGTCGAAGACATCACGTTCCAGCTTATCTCGTTTATTCTGCTTGTTATGCCTAGAAGATCCCCTGGAGTATCTCTTACATAATTCCACAATTGTCTCAAAAGGTTCTTTAGAGATATCTCCCTTTCCTAATAAATTTAACATGTCTAAACAATCGTCCCTGATCCCTCGAAGCAGGATTATCTTAAGCACATCTAGTCCCATGTTCGTCTGCCCAGCTCTCTGCACATTGTACAGCAGCCTCTCTACAAAATCCTCCAAACTTTCATCCTCCTTCTGTACCATCTTGAATAACTCCTCCCTTTTGTCCCTGGTGTTGCAATATTCTTGATATTTTTCCAGGAACACTTGCTTCATCTTATTCCAATTAGCAACAGTTCCTCCCCCAAGGCTCATGAACCATCGTAATGCATTGTCCTTCAGGGTGGCAGGAAAAAGCTTCAACTTTTGGGCATCTGTGACATAATCATAGCTGCGACAGAGGATATCGAATTCAAAAAGGAATTCGTCTGGATCTTCTACCGCCATGCCATGGAAGCGAGGCAACACCGACAGTGAGATGTTTTTCATAGGAGCTGTCCCTTCTAGCTGCTGTATTGGGAATTGCAATGTAGCCATAGTTTCTTCTGGCAGGGAATCATTTTCTTGATGGTATTGTACCACTGCTTCTTCCTCTTCGTTCTCATGTCTGTTATTCATCTTTTCTTCTGTATCCTCTCCTTCGTTCGTTCCTGCGTTCCTTACCTCAGTTGTAACAGCTACGTACTCTTCAGTTGTA
This sequence comes from Larix kaempferi, assembly GCA_027924585.1. NCBI lineage: Eukaryota > Viridiplantae > Streptophyta > Pinopsida > Pinales > Pinaceae > Larix > Larix kaempferi. The sequence continues at coordinate 716,894 of BSBM01001603.1, read as the reverse complement.
ACGGCTGCGTATTCTTCAGTTGTAACAGCTGCTTATTCTTCAATTGTAACAGCTGAATCAGCCATTCCTTCTTTAGCAGGGGTATATACAGGAATCACAGCTGCTCCTGTATCTTCCAATGTGGATCCTGATGCTGGCGCTCTAGGATCAGCAGGGCCTCTTCTGATAGGAGTCTCCTGTTGACGAATCCTGACAGCTGAATCAGTTTTGTCAACAAGGTCGTCGATGAATGTTCTTCTACCCAGCGGTGGACCTCGACCATGACCCGAACCACCTGCACTGTTAGTAATTTGTGGGGTTTTGGGGGTTGGGAGGTGATCGCGTTTTACCCTCCTCGTATTCATGCGAAGCAGATCATTCAAAAACAAACAAAAAGACTGTCTAAAAGTGATTATCAAATACGACTAATGACTAGTGTTTAATTTTTATCCTTCCCCGGCAACAGCGCCAAAATGTCAAGCACTCTATTTGCAGATAAATTAATACCAAACACACAGAGCATATGAAATTTATTGTCAACCCGAGAAAGTATTTTTATTTCAAAGGATAAGTGCACAATATATGCTTAAACACAAAACCATTAGAAGTGAATACTTTTATCTTCTATCATCCATGTTCATCCCAAGAATCTATGCAACCCCAATTGCCTTCTAACTGCTATACTACAATCCTTTTCTATTATGCATCAACAAGAAATGGTACCAGATCTAATCAACGATTGCAAAAAGGAAATCTCATTCGCATTCTAAAATAATCACTTGTCTAATCTAATCAAGCTGGGAATCATAAAGCATGAACTGAACATTACTCTAGAATTTCAAATGAAAGAGATTGAAGCAACTGTTCTAAGAAACTGAATTGCAAAATAGAAATCAATCAACACATAACAGGAAAGCTAAATTGTAAGAGCTCCTGGGATCACGTCTCAACTGTAGGATGAACACGACAGTGTGAACAGAAATTGAAATGTATAAAGCAACCCTAACTCAGTCGACTGTTATTCTATACCATTCACCAATCTCACAGAAATGTAATCTTTTACTGAGAAATCCACACAATAAATATTGCTGCTGCGTACAAAAGAAAGAACAAAGCATCACACAACAAGAAAGATGAAATCCTAATTTAACTCAGCAATCTCTGTGGAATACGGGCCCAGTCTTCACACAGAGACGCTGGTTGAACAACACTCTCTTTAACTCAGAAGTAACCCCTTATATTAACGGAAGAATGAGTACACAGTTTGGCTTGGCTGCTAATACAAAATAAATTAATTGTTTGCTGTTCAACCCCTGAGTCGAGGCAACTCACCCTATTTATACATACAAATCGTAACATCTAATCCCATAATTGGGCAGCCATGAAGATCTCTGATCTTCAGGCGCCCTAAATAATCTAGCTGTTACAATGCGTGGAAGAACAGAAATATCCAAATATGAGAGAGTTATTAATTGCCCCAGGAGTGACGGTCCTTCCAGCTCACAGCTGGACTCGAGCAGTGACATACTTAAGATAGCAAATTCTGTTACAGCTGCCCTGTCACGACTGTGCCTTGATTGATGATTCGAGCCCCAAGGAACCTTCTACAAGGAACGAACATCCCTTTCTTTATGACTTGTTCAGCCCCGATCTTCCTGCAATCCATTTGTCTCAACTACCTTCATAATATCGCAACATATTAGCACAATTTGAGAGATGCACAGCTTTAATTATCACCATCATAAGCATTAATAAAATAAAACAATAATCAGCCATACCTTGGTAATTTGGGGAATAAGGTAAGAATAATAGGTTTGATTGCCATGATAAATAGTGTAGGGAAGGGATAGGAAAGATGAATAATGATGACTAAAAAGGGCCAATTCTGGGCTCAACAGGTTTTAAAAGCTCGATCAAGGGTTTTAAAAGCTCGGTTGAGGGTTTTAAAATACCTCGATCGAGGGTTTTAAAAGCTCGATCGAGGGTTTTAAAATATCTCGATCAAGGGTTTTAAAACCCTCGATCGAGCTTTTGAAAAGCTCGCAAAAGCTGGATCGATATTTTGAAAAGCTCGCAAAAGCTGGATCGATATTTTGAAAAGCTCGCAAAAGCTCGATCGAGCTTTTGAAAAGCTCGCAAAAGCTCGATCTAGCTTTTGAAAAACATAAAAAAGCTCATTTTAGGCCCTCAATCAAGGGTTTTAAAATACCTCGATCAAGGTCTTGTTAAACCCTTGATCGAGGTGTTGTTAAACCCTCGATCGAGGTATTTAGCTCGATCGAGGGCTTAAAAAACATGCCGAGAGCCCTTTTCACTGCGGAATGAAAGTTTTGTCTGGCTTCCACAGAGTTAAACCATGTCAATAAATGCTCATTAATGAGCGGACTTGATACCATTGGATTTGTCAACAAATCCTCTATCCAGATATATAAAATTTACGAATTTTTATCTTCATATGTCTTTTGTTTTTAAATTTCTACTAAAACTTGCCCTAAAAATCCCTGTCGGCAACTTCGATTGAGCTCAAAGATAAATCCACAAAATTCAAAATACACATCCAAAAAATTTGAAAAAATACACAAGCCCTAGCTAAACGTGCCCTCTTTAAAATGGTATTTTTACTTTTGCAAATTATGTAAAAAATCAAAACATTTTGTGCATGCACACACATGTGTGCAAAATGTGACTTAAATATTCACTGGTCATTTTCAAAAAAATAATAAATATATTTTTTCAAGAAAAATTAAAGGAAAAATATGTAAGCCCTAGTGCATTCTGTCTAGATCATGTTCACATATTTCATTTTTTAAAATTATTACTTTAACATTAAATTATTGTGCACGCACACAAACTACTTGTTAATTGCTCTTCAAATTTTTAAGTACACACGTTTAATTAAATGAAAATTCGACATGATATATGACATTAGTATATTTCGAAAAAAATATCATTGGAAAGCCAACATAATTCTCTACATTTCCGTTTTCAACCGCATGTCAAAATTCATGTGGCAAGTATGAGTTTCGAGGGATTCAATTTAATACATGGGTAAAATTTCTATTTTTCACCATCATATTTGGCCAAAAAGAGTTAGCCATCTTCATGGAATCACCCGAGTACAAACCAAAAGACAATTGTTATATCAGACAGAAATTGCACTTTTGTCACATATTGAGCCTAGCTCAATCAAAGAAGCATGCAATGATGAGAGTTGGGTCAATGCAATGAATGAAGAAATGGACCAAATTGAAAAGAATAAAACTTGGGAGTTGGTTTCAAGACCAGAAGACAAGAATGTCATTGGAACTAAATGGGTATTTAGAAACAAAATAAATGAAAATGGACAAGTAATTAGGAACAAATCCAGATTAGTATGTAAAGGGTATGCTCAAGTTGAAGGAGTGGATTTTGAAGAAACCTTTGCACCAGTTGCTAGATTGGAAGCAATAATGACGTTCTTAGCTGTTTCCAGCCACAAAAAATTGAAAGTATACCAAATGGATGTCAAGTCAGCATTTCTCAATGGTAACTTAGAAGAAGAGGTCTACATTGAGCAACCAGGAGGGTTTAAATTAACTGATAAAGGAGATTTTGTGTGTAAGCTAAATAAATCCCTCTACGGGCTAAAACAAGCACTCAGGGCATGGTATGCAAGGCTGGATTCTTATCTACAAATACAAGGCTTCAAAAAGGGATCAACAAACAATAATCTTTATTGTAAAATTGTTGGTGATAGCATGGCTATTGTGGAAGTATATGTTGATTTGGGAGTGATGATGAAGAAATGAGTAAGGACTTTTCTAGTAGGATGCAGCAAGAATTTGAAATGTCCTTACTTGGTGAACTAAAATTCTTCTTAGGATTTCAAATAGTTCAGTCCAAAAAGGGAATTTTTATCCATCAATCCAAATATGCTAAAGATGTGCTAAGAAAATTCCAATTTGAAGATTGCAAACCTATTTGTACACCAATGACAGTAGGATGTAAACTAAGCAAGGAAGATGAGTCCAAAATTGTTGATAAAAAACACTACATATCAATGATTGGGAGTTTGCTATATGTAACAGCTTCCAGACCCAATGTTAAACAAGTTGTTGGAATGGTGGCTAGATTTCAAGCTGAGCCAAAAGAGAGCCATGTTCACTCTATGAAAAGAATTTTTAGGTATTTAAAGGGAACCATAGATCTAGGGTTGTGGTATCCTAGTAAAAATTCATTCACTCTAAAAGCCTATTCAGATGCAGATTGGGCTGGTTGTATAGATGACATAAAAAGTACAAGTGGAGGAGCATTCTTCTTGGGAGAATCATTGGTTGCTTGGACAAGCAAAAAACAAACCTCAATTTCTCTGTCTACTACTGAAGCTGAGTATATTGCAGCAGCAGAATGTTGCACACAAGTGGAATGGATGAAACAAACTCTACAAGACATCAAAGTAATATTTGAAGAACCCACTATTATCTACTGTGATAATACAAGTGCTATAAGTCTCTCCAAAAACCCTGTCCAGCACTCCAAAGCAAAACACATTCCAATAAAATACCATTACCTTAGAGATTAGGATGAAAAGAAGAACATCAAATTAGAATATGTCCCAACTCAAGAACAATTTGCAGACATTTTCACCAAATCCTTAAGTAGAAGTTTTTTTGAATATCTCAGACAAAAACTAGGGGTGATTTCTCTTCCAAACTAAAAATGTTTTCAGTAGGCAATAGTTCAGGGGGAGATGATGATCAAAGTCAAGGGGATTTATTCAACCCTTTTCCCTTGATGTTAAAGGGGGAGAAATGAAGACAATATTGCCATCAAAGCCAAAGGGGGAGATTGTTGGCAATATGGCATGTTAGGTTGGCATTGATGAAAATATTGTCCTCATTGTGAAAAAGAGTAGTCTTGAGAGAATGCCTACCACAACTTGGGTGTTGGAGAAAATTCCCATCACATATGGGGGTCTTATAGTTTAGAGGATTACCCACCTGGCTATGTCTTCAGAATGTCTTGAAAGTCTGTCTAAGTGATGGTAAAATCATTAAAAGGTATAATCATGCTCCTTGATGAACTAGCTAGATAGCCATACAGTCAGAATATGCCAAAATGGGAAAAACATATTCTGGTGTTTAAAAGGAGTGAGGAGTTGTTTTTCAAATACCCACCAGAGGTTCAGGATGTCTTAGCAATTCTAAAGGATGACATGGTCTTATTGCCTAATGATTTGGCTACCCAACCATGAAGTCATATTATTACTTGGCCTTCACACGAGTGAATTATCAACCTGCCAAAAGAAAGAAAAATGTTAGCTTGCATACTGAAAATCAAGAAATGGCTAAGTGTTATAGTAAAAAGGAGGACTGAGGATTGCATGCCTATAAGGAGACCTAAAAATCCTGTAGTCATGAAGAGAAGGGAGATGCCCGCAAGATTGAAGGTTGGTCAGGAAAGGAGTCTGTGTTAAGAGAGAAAACATGTTCAGAAACATGAAATCCACATCATAGAAAGAGACAACGAAAGAAATGAAGCTCTCAATAAACCTGTGAATTAATTAAAGATAGAGATTCAATTAAATAGTTAATTAAATTATAACAGGGATCCGAAGGGACATGTTTGATCAAATAAATTAATAAATAAACATAATTATAAATCAGAAGATTCAAAGAACTGTGAAGTTAAAGAACATGAGGCAGACTTGAAAAAGGCGTGTCTTTGAAAGCCATGTCTTTCCAGATCAAAGAAGTGTGAAGTCAAAGAGCATGAGGCAGATTTGAAAAGGCGTTCTTTTGAAAAGCCATGTCTTTCCATATTGAAGAGGTTTGAGTCAAAGACTTGAAGAAGCATAGAAGGATTATTTAAAAGAAGAATAAAATTAGAAGAAAGGTGTCTGTGTGTCTTTAGTTGCAAAAAAATCCAGAAGTAACCAAAGAACAAGTCTTGATGTTCCAGAATTGAAAAAGCAATTAACATAAGGGTGGAAGGGAGGAGCAAGGGCAGGTTGGTGCCTGCAGGGGAGAAAATACTTCCTTGTCAATTCATAATTGACTAAACAAGGATGTGGATGCATCCTGATCAGTAGGTGCTGATTAAAAGGGAAGAAGGATTATTCCATCTATTGTACATGTAAAAACCAATTTTGCAGATAATAGAAAAAGATTTGGTGGTTTACCTTATTGGGTTTCACGATACATTGTTGTGGTCAAAATCTATTTTTACATTTACTAAATAAAACAAAATTATTGTTTAATTCTTATCCATTGATTCACCTGCCCCCCTCTCAGTGACTGAACCTAATCGAACACCTTGCGTTTGTTAATGGTCCACATAAATGATCGATAATCAAATGGTATCCTCCATTTTCGACATCATTTCATTTAATCGCATGGTTAGTATTCGTAACTTGAGACAGTTTGGATTGAATACCTTGGGCCTATAGTAACATTGTCATATTCTTTTATTGCGCAAGCTGAACAAGATTGAGCCACACTCTTTTTGGCTCTTGATGAGACATAGATCTAGTTTGTTCACTATGACTATGATCTTCAGTTTTGACATAGATCCACCTTTGTATTTTTGTTCCTATGTTCATACTTATGTTTCTCATGGATCCACAATTGTATTTTAATGCACATGATATATGCATCAGTTATACTTGTCACATCTCCTCCCATCGATCCAATGCAAAGAAGGGAACATGACTACAGATCTTGGGCTTTTACACAAAACTCAGCCCCATTCATCAATTTCGTAGAAAAGAAAACACATGTGTGTAGATGTATAATCAAATAAACATGCATAGTGGAAGTAAAATATCCACACACATTTCACATGCATTCAACATATCAATAAAAATAATTAAATTGATTACATTGCAGAAGTAAAACACACGGAGAATACTTATCTTTATTGTGAATTTTCCCCAAGAAACTAGCTACGAAAACTGCAACATTCCACCTAGCCATAGGCCAATTGTGTTCATCAATATCTCAACACAATTTCCACCCCCGAGCTACACATGATTCCTACAAGGAAAGGGGACACTCAAGGTCATACATAGCCAAAGCAATGGATACCCATATCAACCCCAAAATTCTCTTCCACACACAACAATCTTAGATATGGGGCATGGATACACATTTTCAACAAAGGGATTTACAAAACAGGGTCCATGGGTTTTCTCGAAATCGTGGGCACACCGAAACAGATCGTGGGAAGAGGAAATCAACCACAGGGAAGAAACCGATTTACCCCACGAGTATGTGAGCATTAAGATGGAAAAAATGACCTCTATGGAACCCCAAATCAATTTCCCCTCTTCCCCACTATTATACAATACAAAAACGCTCGTCCCCAACTAGAAAACAAAATGAAGGAAACCACAACAAAACATGGAGGAAAATGCCCAGCAAGCTCCAAAATCGTGAGAGAGAAAAACTAATGGGTGAAGAATGGGTTGGGGGGGGGATTCTTGTCTCTTTTCTTTCCAAAGAAGCGAAACACATTTTTCCAAAATGGTGGCTTTCCCATACTCAAATTTGGACAATCATACCTCCCCATTCCCCAAGGCATTAACTACCTCAACCAAACATTGGAAGAAATAATGATTGGTGAAAAGTCAACATGGGTAGTTGAGGGTTTATGGTTTCTCTCATTGACACTTGGCTTGACTTTATTGACTCCAAGGGTTTGAATATTTCTCTCCCAATTCCTTGTAAAAATCATGCCCCCATCTCTTGTTGCATTGCATTGCATAGCTAGTTGTGGGAATTTTATTAAAATGCATATTTACATGATATTTGCAATTCCATTGTGCTTGGCTAGCACACAAACCATATGGATCACTAAATCGATGGTGGGGCCTTGGCCTTGAGCTCCTCACCATGATTTTATAACAATATTACATCATTTACATTTTAATGCAATGGGGTCAAAATCGGGATATTACAATACTTATGTATTGGATCATTATTGTATCCTCCTTGAGGTCATGTTTCACCATTTGATCATGGAAATTTATCCCAAGGATGAGATTGTCTGACATTTTCCTTTCTTTCAGGTACTTTGTTTGAGCCTATGATTCTTGATTTCTCTAGTTTCTTCAACTCCATAACCCAACCGTTCATTATTTATAATGTATTTCGGCCATCTTCTTCCCCTCTAACCTCATACATTAGGGGGAATTTGTTATAGCCAAATGTTAGAATAGTATCATGTTCTTAGGTTAAGAAGTGAATCTAACTTCCATATTTGAGAAGAAATGAATAATATAATTGATAGATGATCTATTACAATTGATTGGCCACCCTTAAATATGCTTGGCCATTAAATATGAGGAGTCGCGTCCTCTTGTTACAATATAATTGATATTTTATTAAATATCCTAAATTATTATTAATTATTAATTATTAATTATTATCTTATTTATTTATTATTTATATTGATGAAATTTCCACCCCCTTTAAGGGAAGCTTTGTCCTCAAACTTGAGTTTGTTGGCATTGCCTTTTGTTCGGGATCGTTGTGGATGTTGATGTGATATGTGCGATCTAGACTTGTCAATTTAATTTTGACAATGATATGGATTCTTTTTGTGCCGAGAATCCTTCTTCTTAGGTCTAGAACCCTTCGAACCATACATTTGGTGCTTATTTCCTTTCCATCTAAATTCCGTGTATTGTTTTTGTAAATTGGTACAATACGTTCCCAACGATTTCAGATAGTCAACACCTAATATCATGTCTACTTCCTTGAGAGGTAAAGCATAACAGTCGATCTGCAATCTTAAGCTTTGAATATGCAACACTACTTTATGGCATTTTCCCACTTCTTTTATTTGTTGATAAGTGATAGTTGAGGCTCTGAGTCCTTTTGTGGTAAACATAGAAAGATTAAGTTTCCTAGCTGTATTGATATCTATTATATTGTGTGTACTTCCTGAGTCGACTAAAATTGTGATATTTTTATCTTTAATAGACCCTATAAGTTGTAACCTCTTTGGTCATGTTGTTCTGATCTTGTTGCTTGGAATACGAGTTGTTTGTTTTCAATGTTGTTGCAACTTCTTATTTGAGGTGGAATATATCCCCCTATGATTAGATTATTTCCTTTTTGTTGGGTGTTAACATTCTTGGATGTTTCCAAATCTTCTTTTTTACAATTTTGTTGAATACAAGTAATGGTCGCTATTGATACTTCGGATGATCTTGTGTATGCATCAGAATCGGATGTGTCCTCTTATGTAGGTACCTGAACTTATTTTCCATTGCTAATTTTGCAGTGTATTGTGTGATTGGTTAGACATTTATGGCCAATAGTCCAATCTTCACCGCATTGACGACATGTATTCTTCTTCTTTTTCCTATTATTGTCGGACCATCCAATGGATGTTTCATCAACTTCATAACGATATGATTGAGAGGTGTTTCATTGATGACCAGGTGACCATTTGTCTCCACAGTATCTGCATTGTGCCTCTTTTTCTACTCTTGTCTTGGGTATTCCTTCTAGTTTGAGTTCTGCCTCTTTTGCTTTTTGCCTTGCCACTTCGACATTTGGTATATCATGCATTTTTAATTCCTTGTGCATATATGGTTTTAGGTTTCCTAAATAGGTTTCTAGTCGTTTTTTTTTCCAGATAGCCCAAACACTCTAGTGGCGAGAGATTCCCACTGGTGCATGAACTCTTTGACACTTCCCCTTTGTTGTAACCTGGTAATTTTATATAAGAATTCATCCTCAGTGATTCCTTGAAACCTTTTTAAGAAGTTGTTCTTGAACAAGTTCCAAGTGTATGAGATGTTGTATCCCTTCCACCACATATACCAGTTGTTTGCATATCCTTTGAGGTGCATTGATGCATACTTGACCTTTTCTTCGTTTGTTGTAATGTTATATATGTCAAAGTACTCTTCTTCTTTATTCAACCAAGTGACACATTGGTCTTTCCCACCATTATATTTCATCATCTCTATTTTTTCTCTAGGAGGGTACATTATGAACAGTTGGTATCGAGTACCTTTGATCTGTTGCGCGTTGGTGACTCAGAGTTGCGAGATGAAGCGATCGACATATCAGAATCATGTTGTTAATGTTTTTGGTCCTTATTGACTTGTAGAGTTTGTAATATTTCCTTTATATCTTTCCGGGTCTCCGTCATTTTTTTATCTAACATTTTTTGTTCCTTGCTCATAATGTCAAACTTGTCATCAATCTTCTGCTCCATTACTTGAATGATTTCATCCTTGATTTCTTTCTTAAGTGCTTCCTAGCTCTTGGTAATTGTGTCCTTGAAAGCTTGGACATCCTTCTCCAGTTTTTCAATTTGGGATTTTAATTATGTCATCATACTTCTTAAATGCGGTGGTGAGTAATTGGACCCAATTTTGGTTTATTGGGGAGAGTGCCACTTAATTTTAATGGGTTGGAAAGGAGGAAATAACAACAACAACAACAACAACGATAATAATAATAATATAGATATTTTAATGATAATATTATTATTATATATATATATATTTTATATTCTAATTTGTTTCTGTTTTTTTAAATTGTTAATGAAAAATATTTATAATATTAATATTCTTTATTATTATTATTAAAATGATTTTTTATTAACTTTTTTTTATTGTTTGAACAAGGTTGGATGGTGATGGAAGGGAGGAGAGGATGACAGAGGTGGTGGATGGGAGGCCGCAGATGGTGGATCAGGTGGGAGCAGGTGGAAGTGGAAGTCGGTGGGGAGATTGCAGCATGCAGGAGAGGCATTGGAGGGTGTGGGGGTTTTTGCGCACAAATGGGAGCTCGGTGGATTGGGAGCCGATGCAGGTGGAAGGGGCGTTGGATGGGGAGTGGAATGGTGCGTGCAGAGAGAAACGTGAGTGGGGGTTAGGGATGTGAAGTAAGGAGTGAGAAATAATGCAGAGCATAGGTGGGGGAAGTCAGTGGTGAGTCGACGCAGGAGGAATGTGGCAGGGAGAGGAGGAATGGTGAGAGGATGGTTGAGAAAAAAGGAATGTGTGGGGATTTCACCGACGTGGTCGATAGACATGGAGCTAGAGGGAAGAAATGCATTCATATGGAATGGAGGAAGGGGAAGGAGTAGGCATGGAGAGCCGAGGTGGAAGTAGCGAAATTTACGAGCCTAATCTTAAAAGAGGACAAATGTATAGTCAAGATACTGAAATGGTTAATTTTACTCTAGGATATGCACATGAAAAGTTAGAGGAAACTTTTCAAGAAAATTTATGTGAATATCAAGTGAAATAAGAATGTGCGAACAAAATAGTTTCATTGTTGAGGTTTATAGAGTGTTAATATGTCCACTAGGTATCATTCTCATTTTGCTCTACTCCACCAATTGTGGGTTCTTTTCTTTGTTATAGATATAATTTACCCTTCATAATTTTCCTATGGTATGTTGAAATTATGCACATCTCCCATAACTCTCTAAGGATAGTCTTTATGCCAAAAATATAGCCAGTCTAATAACACCACCATTTTTGTATTACTTCTTTATACTAATCATTTGATAAATATACAAATTATCAATATTGTCCTCCTCTTAGTTCATACACACAAAGAATCATTTCAAGTTCTTGGTGAAAAACATGCATCTATTTCCAACATGCATGCATCGATCTAGGATTGAGCTTTTATTTATAGTATACATAGTCACATGCATGCATCTACTTCTAGTGTCAAGCTTCTATGTTGATTTATTGGATCTAAAACATAAGAAGATCAATGTTTATGCAAGTCCAAGGCATTTAACCCAACTTAATTGTGATAATGTTTAGTGTTATACATGTGTGTGTTGATTATGGACCTTCTAAAGTTTTTGAGACTTTCACTCAAGTGTGCTTAACCATGTTATTATGAAATTGGATCAAAAAGGACATTCAAATGATGCCTTAAGTCTATTTCATCAAATGGAAAGAGTCAGAATGAAACTTGACTCAACCACAAAACTATTTGTGCTCATAGAATGTGCCCATTTAGCTCATATGTATGTTAAATTTTTTGAATTTATTTCAATATGATCTAGGATCTTAACTGAGAGAACAACATGTACAGCATATCTACAGCATATCAATCATGGAGACAATAATGCAAGCACACAAGAGACACAACGATTTACTTGGGGAAAACCATAAAGGTGAAAAACCCCAATAACTTCCTCAGAGATAGATAGAGCAATGATACAACCAACCAAGAGAGATAGCCATAACCTAGCAGCAGATCCTCCTCCTCCATAGGTGCGCCACTCCTCCTTGAGTGCATGTGTGAGAAGTGAGTGAGTAAATAGAGTGCCTCCCGCACTCTATTTATACTTGACTTGACTTGCCTTTTTATCTAACTCATGTAGGCTCGAACTTAACCACATAACATAATGTTGAGTGGGCCGACCCCCAATAGGGTGGTCTAATAACCCTTTGACCCACATGACTTATATAGGGCCGACCCCCAATAGGGTGGTCTAATAACCCTTTGACCCACATGACTTATACAGGGCCGACCCCAAATAAGGTGGTCTAATAACCCATCAAGTATAAGTTACGACACTTACAATATAAATAATGACACTTCCGTATAGAGGAATAATACCATCTCTATAGGAGTACATACAACATATATGAAATACATTCCGAAGTTACATATACATCAACACTCCCTCTTAACTAGGAAGGTATTTCTCAGCACAGTTCTTCTAGCACAAGTCATCTTCTCTGGATCATCGTCACTAGATAATCGTCATCGAGTCATCATCATCGTCACTTCTGCTGCTATCTCAATCAATCTCTGAATCTACTCGTCATAGGAAGTTCTACAGAGCCAGTCCTTTTTCATACTGGATGTAGGCCCACCATCTGCAGGTCTTCATCATCACTGGCCATACTGTGGAATCCTCAGGACTTTTACGTGCGTCACAAAACCTCGAAAGAGCATCCCAGGCTGTTACGAGCACACAACTCTACCTATAGGATCTCCCAGGGCGCTATTACATGTGACCCTACCACAAAACCTCGCAAGAGCATCTCAGGATGTTACGGGTACACAACTCCGACCTGAAATCTCCCAGGGCGCTATTACATGTGGTCCACCACAAAACCTCGCAAGAGCATCTCAGGATGTTACGGGTACACAACTCCGACCTGAAATCTCCCAGGGCGCTATTACATGTGGTCATGGAAAAACCTCGCAAGAGCATCCCAAGACTGATTACGGGCACACAGCCCAACCTATCGGATCTCCCAGGGCGCTATTACATGCCATAGGACAAAACCTCGCAAGAGCATCTGCCAGATATCCCAGGGCGCTATTACATGCCATAGGAAAAACCTCGAAAGACTATCTGCAGATCTCCCAGGGCGCTATTACATGTCCTCCCAGAGCAAAACCTCGAAAGAGCATTTGCCAGATGTCCCAGGGCACCGATATTACATGCCATAGGCAAAACCTCGAAAGACCATCTGCAAATCTCCCGGGGCGCTATTACATGCTCATCTGCACAACCTGATCCACGGCCATAGAGTATCAACCTGATACTCACCATAGATCATCCTGATCATCATCACTGCAACGTCCTGCTGCATGTCATCTGGAGCAACATCCCGAAGCTCGTCATCCATGATCATCCTGATCATCACTGCAACATCCTGCTGCATGTCATCTGGAGCAACATCCTGAAGCTCGTCATCCATGATCATCCTGATCATCACTGCAACATCCTGCTGCATGTCATCTGGAGCAACATCCTGAAGCTTGTCATCTATGATCATCCTGATCATCACTGCAACATCCTGCTGCATGTCATATGGAGCAACATCCTGAAGCTCGTCATCCATGATCACCCTGATCATCAATGCATCTACCTGATGCATACCAAGTATCTACCTGATACATATCATCATACATGATCCTCCTGATCATACAATGTATCCACCTGATACAAATACATGATACATATCACCATACATGATCCACCTGATCATACAATGTATCCACCTGATACATATACAGATACATGGTCCAAGCATCCAACATGATGCATACATACATAAAATGATCCAACTGATCATATCCAACATCCACATGATGCGTTCATACATATAAAAATGATCCAACTGATCATATCCAGCATCCACATGATGTGTACATACATACATAAAAATGATTCAACTGATCATATCCAGCAGAAACTAGAACATCATCCTGATGCTCATCATCCAGCGCTTACATCCACAGCCATGTGAAGGATCCTCCTTCCAACATGCTTGGAATGGCTTCAGCAAATGTTTCCATCACTTCTTCCTCGAAGTGTCCTCGATCTGAAGAACGCCAATCCTCTCTCTGAAGTACTCGAACTTCAATCTGGCTAGCGGCTTCGTCAGCACATCTGTAATCTGCTCGTCTGTCGCAACATATAGGAGCTTCACAGCTCCTCTTTGCACCATATCCCTGAGATAGTGACATTTGATCGACCTGTCATGAAACACTGGGTTCTCGACAGCTTCACACGACTCTGGTTATCACAGAAGATACCAGTAGCCTCCAATGGGAGATCAAATAACCTAGACAGTAGCTTCCGTAGCCATACTGTCTCACAACTAGCTGAACAGGCTGCAACATACTCTGCCTCAGCTGTACTCAGTGCTACGCAGGACTGCTTCCTGCTAAGCCAAGAGATCACACCTGATTCCATACTAAAGCAACACCCAGATGTGCTCTTCCTGTCTGTAGCACTGCCAACCCAATCTGAATCAACATAACCCTGCAGGTTAAACTTTTGATTCTCCTCATACCTGAGTCCATAATCCACTGTACCCTTCAGGTACCTCAGAACATGCTTTACAGCAACCAGGTGAACACTCCCCGGATCCGTCAGGAACTGGCTCAATGTGTTCACAGCAAAGCAAATGTCTGGTCTCGTGTTCGTCAGGTACATCAAGGACCCAATCATCTGACGATACAAAGAGACATCAACCGGCTCAGATGAAGCATCACATAGAAGCTTCAGATTCGATGACATAGGTGTGTCCATATCCTTGCAGTCCATCATCCCGAACCTCTTCAGGATCTCTACTACATACTTCCCTTGTCCAAGGAAGATTCCATATGCACTCTGCCACACCTCCATGCCAAAAACAAATAGTGCATCATCCCCAAGTTCTTCATCTCAAACTTGGAAGAAAGCTTCTACTGCATGTCGGCAATCAATCTATCTTTACCTGTAACAAACTGGTTATCTGCATACAAAAGTAGTATCACTGGATTGCCTTCTTTAACCTTGTAGAAAAGTTTGGAATCTGCTTTACTCTTGGTAACGCCCAAACTGGATAGAAAGCTGTCTATCCTACCATACCAAGTTTTGCACACATATATGACTACACCATGCTGTCTTGAGATCCATCTGGTGCATCTTCTATTTCATCACTTTTATATTTCTCAATGTTGCCATCTGCAACATGCTTGATCTGATAGTTCCATTTGGAAGTCATAACAAACTTCCCTTCACATCTTGGGACTACATCCCAAACATCATTCTTCATGATCGACGGATCATGGAATTCCATTTCTTCATCCCAGATCCTGGGAACTTCAATATCTTCAATAAATAAATTTGTTGCTGAACAAATGTTGTAGTTCTTCTTTTGTAGGAGATGGCATACAATCTTTCCTACACAACAAGTTAAATTGCATGATTAGAAAACATCTCATAGTTTTCAGAACAAATTCTTACACATAAATAAATATGTCATACAGTCATGCAATTATCTTAGCCAATGCTTCAATACAACATTTATCCATATCCTGTAACTTTCTAGATGCCTTCCAATCTCTACCAGAACATTGTTAAGAGTGTGCACAACTCCCAACATGTCAGCAAAGAGGTTTCATTCTAGATAAGTAGCAATGGAATGTTGTACAGTGCCATAGGCCACTTACCCATGTATATTAGTAGTATACTCTTCATTAATGCAGCTATTCTACTATGCACAATACATATCCTAAATCTAGGAACATGAGCATATACATCATTGAACAATTTTATTTAAACAAACAAATATGCAAGAAATTAAAATACTTATCTTTGTTTGTTCGTTGGGTGGACTCCCTCTGAGTCTTTGCTTCCTTACAGGAGCTGTTGCAGTCCTAATCTGAAGTAGCTTCTTCTACACCTTTCTGTTGTGGAAAGATGGTCAACTCCCTCTGAATATCTGCATCCTTGCAGAAACTACTGAAGTGTGTTCCTTTGATTTCTTGCCGGAACAGCTGGAGTGTACTCCCTCTTGATCTTTGCTTCCTGGATTACTTGTTCTTGAACTCATATTCATCCTTGGTTCCTATGCATGCTTATTAGTATCATGATTGTGTTATCCTTGTGATCTCATATAAAATCATACATTCATTACTATACTATTTAAACACAATAATCTCAAGCATGTATAGTCATGATCATTTCAAACAGAAAGTAATAAGCATTAGCATTCAAGGTTTATGTAGGATTCGTATTGTTAGTCAAATCATAAGAAACATGACATGTCTAAGCCTATAATTACTCAAACCTATAACTCTTCAGGTTAGTTGAATCATCATTCAAGATAAGAGATATAATATGCATAAAACCTGTGATTATTCAAACCCATACCTTCATGATTCTTCTGGTTAGTCATATCATCAATTATGGTAAGAAACATAATATGCATACAACCATGATTATTGAAACCTATGACTTCATGAATAATCATTATCAACAATAGTATAAGATCCTAACCCAAGGTAGGATTCTATCTTGATATAGGAAAAACATACCTGGATTAGCATGCTAGTTAGTTATGTCTAACATACTCACATGATGTCTTCTTGTTCTTCTTCAATGACTTGTGCTAGTAACCTACATGTCTCATAAGTTAACCATTATAAAACCAAGTTATACATACCTCGAGAATGGATCTTCTATGAGATCCATGGCAATGGATGAATCTTTGTTCTCATGTCATCATGATCATATGTTCTTGAACCAGAACATGATTTGTCTTCTTGGTGTACCTTTCATGTTAGTAGACAACATAAAACTCATACAACATCACAATGTGTTAGTACAAACATAAGTTTCATACTCCTAATAAATGAATGACTTCTATCATGCATTCATAATTTTATTAAGGTGATATGACAAGTCTAAAATCAAGATTGTACTAACCGTGATAACATGAAGACAAACATACCATAAACTTAATTATGAACAAATCTCAAAACATACCTCGATGAGTCATACCTGTCGAGATCACTTGTAATCTTCTTATGTAAGGCCTTAGCCTCATCTCCCTGTGAAACAGGAACTTCTTCACTTATGCAAGTGACCAATCCATCTTCTTCTAGGATTAACCCAATCCACTTGATTTGCAAGAACTGGACCTGGAGCTGGATATGGGTTTGTCAAAGAAACCCCAAAAATTCAAACTTTGAATTTCAAACTTCCGAAAGGATAGAAATATGCGCCTTGATGAGCTGATCAAACTGGTATATTCAGAATTTGAAAACTGCAAAGTTTCACTCCTCAATTTTGCCTTTGAAACTTTCGGATTCACTGGACGTGACCCTAAACTGGGGTTTGATGAAGCCCACTCTTCTGCCCAATCAAAAGGTTTGAACTAAAGCTCTAAGATTCTATTTTTCTGAGGAGCTTCCAGCCGTGGTCACAGATTTCAAAAATTCCCATTTTTATAGAAGCCCTAATTTTCCACTTTTCTGATCAAAGTCCCGAACTAGGGTTTGATCAAGCCCGGCCTTCTGCCCAACCAAAAATTCTTATCTTGGTCTCTAAATTTCTATTTTGATGGGTAGCATCCAGCCGTGGTCTCCGATTACAAAAATTCCAACTTTCTTCAAAGCCCTAAATTCCGGAAGCCATGAATGAAGGTACTCAAAAATAATTCTGTTTTGACAGAAATATGTACCTGATTGTTTTTGGTGTAACTTCGAACTTTTCGATTCACAGGGTCTGAAAAAGTTTCTTGAGATAGCCTGACCTGTTATCTTTCCATCCTGACAGGTCTGACCTCAATTGGATTCTCTGAGAGAGAGTTATGCCAAATGTCGCAACGTGACCTGTTTTGGGATAAAACAGGAGAGCGAACTTGTACGGCATGCCACGTGTCACTGGTTCAACTTCGGCCTCTGAAAAAGTTTTCTGAGATAGTACAGACTGTGTACTACCTATCACTTTTTACTAAATTTCATTTGGAGCTTCCTATCCCAAGATATGACCTTTTTCCCAAGGTCACCTGATTTTGACTCAGATCTGGAAGAGGCAGAAACCCTATATTGCACAGATCATAAATCACAAAGTACAACGAATTAGAGGTTTTCCTTTGGAAAAATGGTACCTGGATATCTTAGCTTCTTCCTGTAACAATTTCATAACCAAAAAATTCTCCAAAACGGATTTATAGAAAAAGTTCTACGATGACTGGTTTTTGCTATATCAAGCCCTAGCATCGTAAGTGCAACAAGTGTCATACATGCCATATCATGCCTTCTTTCAGGCTAGCTCTAATACCATGTTAAATTTTCTGAATTTACTTCAATATGATCTAGGATCTTAACTGAAAGAACAACATGTACAGCATATCTACATCATATCAATCATGGAGACAATAATGCAAGCACACAAGAGACACAACGATTTACTTGGGGAAAACCATAAAGGTGAAAAACCCCAATAACTTCCTCAGAGATAGATAGAGCAATGATACAACCAACCAAGAGAGATAGCCATAACCTAGAAGCAGATCCTCCTCCTCCATAGGTGCGCCACTCCTCCTTGAGTGCATGTGTGAGAAGTGAGTGAGTAAATAGAGTGCCTCCCGCACTCTATTTATACTTGACTTGACTTGCCTTTTTATCTAACTCATGTAGGCTCGAACTTAACCACATAACATAATGCTGAGTGGGCCGACCCCCAGTAGGGTGGTCTAATAACCCTTTGACCCACATGACTTATACAGGGCCGACCCCAAATAAGGTGGTCTAATAACCCATCAAGTATAAGTTACGACACTTACAATATAAATAATGACACTTCCGTATAGAGGAATAATACCATCTCTATAGGAGTACATACAACATATATGAAATACATTCTGAAGTTACATATACATCAACAATGTAAAGTGTATCTAGTGATAGAGGCCTTCTGGATAAGAGATGACTATATTTTGATTTCATGACAAAATATTATATTATCATCCCTAAGATCATGAAGCACTATCCATGTATGGTTAACTTCCTTGGTCGAACTAGGCATCATGTGGAGGTACATGACTTCATAAAAAAGATTTCATTAGAATTGAATGCTAATGTGTGGAGAAATTGTTAATGCTTGTAGATTTAGTAGAAATGTTGAGTTAGGACATGTATCAAAACACCTTTTTTAACTAGAGACTAAAAATGCCAAGTGTTATGTAGTACTCAAACACATATATGCTAGGGATGACAAGTTTGTAATGAAAAGACAACATTAAACTAGAAAAGAGATTATTGAAGATCATTTTGGCTGACTAAACAAATCTACAGAACAAGCAAGATTCATTAGTGCTACCTCATCCCTAAATCTTAACTTGATTGATCTTGTTTGGTATATCTCTCTTTTCAAGCATTGTTCAGGCCTAATATTTTCACTATTTGATCTAGAATTAGATATTATACGTTTGATGAAAATTTTAATTTAATAATGTAAATTACAATAATATTCAAGTAAAATAATGGGTAATAAGAGTTCACCCGAGGAAACATGGCGAACACCAAAACAAAGTATATAATACCGCTGATCACATCAAAACGCCAATTTTTCTTCTGAAATTTCAAAATGTTGCCCAAGGGATGAGTGAAATAGCCATAGAAAAATTTCAACACTACAATTATACACCAGAAGAAATTTTATAAGTCATGGCATACATTCTATGAGAATAATGCATCAAAGAAATAACTATGAGAAATGAATAATTCCTTACCTTGTTAGAGGCTTGGAAAGTAGGATAAGATGCTTTAGTTTCATAACAAGCCCCAAGAAATTGTCAAAATTTAGAAAACACACTAGTGGGATGTAGAAAGACACCACCATAGCCATTCATGCTCATTTTGCATTTTTGGAGGCATTCTTTTCAGCAACATTGTGCGAAGAGATTTGGACTTTGGCAGTTTGGTATGAGTCATGAGCATTGTATGGGAAATCTTCTTTGAGCATCATCTTGTTTTTCATGCATAGGAGTGATAGTGTTCGAGATTCATGTGTTACCCTTCTTTCACTTTTTTTTTTGAGTTCATATGTTTGGAGGCACAATTGCATAGGTTGTATCATCTCACCTATGGGGAACTTTGCTTCATATTTTTATGCATATTTATCCATTGAGGATACCTTTCACATTCCCCAAGGAAGATTTGCATATTTGGAGATGTGACTCATCATCATCTTATCGACATTGAAATGTTTTACAAAAAATGTTTGGTGTTTATAGTAGGACATCATACTTTGGAGCTAGATTGTTATCCTCTAGCTTCCACCATGGACATTAGTATCCTATATGCTGATCACAAGATTCCCAAATTGCACCAAACTGGCCTCCACTTCATTGTATCCCCTTTGTCACTTGATCCTTGGAGGAATAAAATAAAATGGATGCTCTCGTGCATTGTTTTTTTCATGATCTAAAACATGTTTCTGACTATTTAAAACCATGTTTCCAACTGTTAGTAGACCTATGTGGATTCTAGAATGTAACATTTTATTTGTGAGACACAATGCCTTCCGATGAATGTTAAAAAATACATATTCCTAAGTGACCTCGGGACTAAACCTCTACTCCAGATTTATCTTATAAAGTATGAAATACCTTTGCTCGTTATTGGTCTGAATATAGCATATGAGAAAATGTTGGCAAACAACACAATAGCACTATTGAAACTATGACAAGTTTCCATTGGGACAAATTGTAGATGTTTTCAAACTAGAGCATATGATAGGTTACAATGATATTGCGAAAGCTTGATGTTGTTATAGAGGCCTAAGTGCAAAAGGAATTACACTCCATTAGACATTTTTTTTTGTCTTATTTTGTTAGGAACCCATGTCAACCCTTCTATTTACTTTGTTAGTATATTGTTGTTGGACGCATATGCTTTGTAAGTCGTCTCATAGTATTTGTTGATACATAGTTTGTATTATTGTTGTTGGACGCATATGCTTTGTAAGTTGTCCCGTAGTAATTGTTGATCCATATTTTGTATTGGCCCATGGTTTGTATTGACACATGGTATTGACCCATGGTATTGGCACTTAGACTTAGTATATAAGTTTGTGTTGAGACCAATGAAGGTACTGTGAAGTTATTTGTATTGAGCTTGCTCAAAGGAGGTTACCCCCTCGAAGTAGCCTGCAATCAATATAAAAGTGATTCTAAGTTCTGTTATTTATGCTATCTCGTGTGTTTTCATTAATTAATTATTGCAGGTTCTTCACATCTGGTATTAGAGCACTTTCTTGGGATCGTTGGGTGAAATTTCTGCCAAATTTTTTTTTGCATCTGTTGTGGCTTCGAATCTGGGAATAATCCGTGTCCGCTTAACTGTGGGAAGTACTTGGGCATAATCCCTAAAAATCATTGTGAGGAGTACCACATGAACCCCAAAGTAGCTGGCCCATTGAGAGGACCTGCCAGCGAAAAGGGAAACGACCCCTACTTGATTGACTAGTTTCCACCCGTGAGGTAAACCAAGAGCTGTCATTTGTGGCAAAGTGGTTATCAGTTTTACCTGAGCCATGGAGTGAGGGGTACTGCCCCAATACGCAAGCTGTTAGACAACATTGGTGGCCGAGTGAAATCCCTAAACTATTAGGAAGCCGCACATACTTAGGCTCCATATTTATTTTCAGTTGAACTGTTGCCAATCACTGTCGTGCTGTTTCAGATCAATTCTGAAAGTCGTTCCAAATCCAGTCGTTTCAGATCTATTTCAGATCCTGCCGTTTTTGATCCAGT
This sequence comes from Larix kaempferi, assembly GCA_027924585.1. NCBI lineage: Eukaryota > Viridiplantae > Streptophyta > Pinopsida > Pinales > Pinaceae > Larix > Larix kaempferi. The sequence continues at coordinate 694,885 of BSBM01001603.1, read as the reverse complement.
CGGCACCATTTCAGATCCTTGTGTTTCTGATCACTTCTACGCCATTGCAGATCTATCTATTTCAGATCCCTTCTGCGTCGTTGTAGATCCATTCCTGAAATTCGATTTTTTGGCCATATCTCCCTTGTTTTCACTTCGTTTTCCTTGAAAATTCCTTGACACCCTGGTAATCCCATTTTGCATATTTCATTCTTGAGGACCCTATCCCAAATTCCACTTCCCAAAGCCCAAAATCCCACATTTGTCTATTTTTAGGGTTTTCCATAACTTCTTCGGATTTCACCCAATCGCCTTCAAATTTTTCCACTGAGTTCCTTTCCTAATTCTAATTCTTTGTCCCTCTCTGCCAAATTTTCTCATTCTTTCACCCCGCTTTTGAAATCTCGATTTTTTGTTTCCCTGTCCATCAGAAAGTGTCCAAAACCTAGTCAAACCCCAATTACCCCTCTGAGTTTTTCCCAAATACAAATTTTCCTTTTACTAAATAAGCTTTGGTTTGTGTTTTTCTATGCATTCCAAAAATAAAAAATAAAAAATCCTGGTTATGATTGTCACCCGCGCAGGAGCAACAACCATGGACGAAGCACTTGCATCCATCCAAACCAAACTCCAAGATCTAAATGATAAATTTCTCATCCTCCATCTTCAACATTCAACCATGAACAATAACCGACAGCACGAATCTTCGACAGCCAATGGGTTTTCTTCTTCCCGCAATTTCCATGGTCCGAAGCTTGAATTTCCTTTTGTTAAGATTTAGTATGCTAAGACAAAAAATGGCAACATTACATTCCATTTCACAATAATAGCATATACAGGATCACTGAAGAAACAACAAGCACAACATAAACACAAGAGACACAGATTTATCCTGGGAAACCCTCATAGGGTAGAAAACCCAGCAAAGCTTCCTCAATATAGATGACCAGCAATATACAAAGATTAAAACCAAAGACACGATCTCCTCCTCCACCATAGCATACCTCTCCTCCACAAGTGCACTACAGTCTGAGTGATGGAAGTGTGTCAAATGAGAAACACACCTCCTCTATATATACACATCTCTGACTTGTACTTTATATTAACTAGGTCGGCCCCAACTTTACCACTGGGTTAAACACCCCACTACAACTGACTGGGCCGACCCCACTAGGGTGGTCTAACAACCCTTTGACCCACATAACACATACAGGGCCGACCCCCACTAGGGAAGTCTAATAACCCAAGTGACCACATTCCGACGGAGGAATAAACATCTCCAACTATACAATAAGATCTTCACGAAGGAATGAAACATCTCCGGAATAATAAAGTACAAATATAATATTCTTAGAAGTTACAATATCTCAACACTCCCCCTTAATGAGAAGGATATTATAACAACATCTACAGGAGAAAGGAGTCATCAACATGATACATCTATAAATCATTGGAAGCTTTCTCAACATCATCAGTAACTCAACCAGTTACTGGAACATCTTCAATACTGGGTCTTTATCTTCTGTAGCACTCAAACAACTATAGCAACATCAACATCTGAATCCTCACGATCATCAGCATCGTCATCACATGATCATCAGTATCATCATCATACGATCATCAGTATCGTCATCACCCGATCATCAGCATCGTCATCACACAATCATCAACATCGTCATCACACGATCATCAACATCGTCATCACACAATCATCAGCATCATCATCACACAATCATCAGCAGCATCATCAACATCATTGTCATATGATCATCAGCATTGTCATCATACGATCATCAGCATCGTCATCTAGATCAACACGATCAACAGCATCGTCATCTAGATCAATACGATCAGTAGCATCATCATCTAGATCATTAGTATTAGTATCCACACCAATACAAGTATACACATCATAAATACAAGTATCCTCATCATTACAAGTATACATACAAGTATCCTCATCAATACATATAATCAATACAAGTATCCTCATCAGTCAAGTATGCATAATAGCAGCATACCCTGCAACACACATGATCATATTACAGGATGATCAATCCTGCTCTCTTTAGGACATAGGTCCATGGATGATACAATCCAGATCAAGTTCCAGGATGATCAATCCTTATCACTTTAAGACAAATCTCATGTCTAGGGACGATGCAATCCCATCACGTACATTTTGAACCCAGTTCACGAACGATGCAGTCCTCTCACGTACATTTTGAACCCAGTTCATGGACGATGCAGTCCTCATGTACATTTTGAACCCAGTTCACAGACGATGCAGTCCTCTCACGTACATTTTGAACCTAGTTCATGGATGATGCAGTCCTCACGTACATTTTGAACCCAGTTCATGGACGATGCAGTCCTCTCACGTACATTTTGAACCCAGTTCATGGACGATGCAGTCCTCTCACGTACATTTTGAACCCAGTTCATGGATGATGCAGTCCTCATGTACATTTTGAATCGAGTTCATGGACGATGCAGTCCTCACGTACATTTTGAACCGAGGTCTAGGGACGATGCAGTCCTATCTTCAATTCTCAGAGACATTAGTCTACGGATCAATTCTGGGACCAAAGCCCAGGGAAGATACAATCCCCTACCTGTTCATTCAGAACTACATTCTCGAAGACCCAGTCTACGGCTCATTTCTAGGACCAAAGTTCGGGGATGATACAATCCCCAACCTGTTCATTCAATACTTTATTCTCGAAGACCCGGTCTACGGCTCAATTCTAGGACTGAAGTTCGGGGACGATACAATCCCCCACCTATTCATTAAGGAATTTATTCTCGAAGACCTAGTCTATGGCTCAATTCTGGGACCGAAGTCTGGGGATGATACAATCCCCCACCTGTTCATTCAGGACTTTATTCTTGAAGACCTAGTCTACGGCTCAATTCTGGGACTGAAGTCCGGGGACGATACAATCCCCCACCTATTCATTCAGGATTTTATTCTCGAAGACATATGTCTACGGCTCACTTCTGGGACCGAAGTCCGGGGACGATACAATCCCCCACCTATTTATTCAGGACTTTATTCTTGAAGACCCAATCTACGGCTCAATTATGGGACCGAAGTCTGGGGACGATACAATCCCCCACCTATTCATTCAGGACTTTATTCTTGAAGACCCATTCTACGACTCAATTCTAGGACCGAAGTCTGGGGACGATACAATCCCCCACCTGTTCATTCAAGACTTTATTCTCGAAGATCCAGTCTACGGCTCAATTCTGGGACTGAAGTCCGGGGACGATACAATCCCCCACCTATTCATTCAGGACTTTATTCTCGAATACATATGTCTATGGCTCACTTCTAGGACCGAAGTCTAGGGACGATACAATCCCCCACCTGTTTATTCGGGACTTTATTTTCGAAGACATATGTCTACGGCTCGCTTTAGGAATGAAGTCCAAGGATGATCCAATCCTCACATGTCCACGAAGGACTTCATTCTCGAAGACATCTGTCTACGACTCTTTTTAGAACATGTGTTCAAGGATGATGCAGTCCCTCTTTTTTCTCAGAGACACCTGTCTACGGCTCCTTTTAGAACATGTGTTCAAGGATGATGCAATCCCTCTTCTTTCTCGGAGACATCTGTCTACGGATCCTTTTAGAACATGTGTTCAAGGATGATGCAATCCCTCTTCTTTCTCAGAGACACCTGTCTACGGCTCCTTTTAGAACATATGTTCAAGGATGATGCAATCTCCTTGTCACCTTAGACACTGTCTAAGGACCATCCACCAACCTCTCTGTCAGCATCACCAATATAGGTATCCACATCATCGACCTCACTGTCGATGCAAGCAATCTCATCATAACTGATCACATCACTCCCCCTTTTGAGGAGGGTCCTTCTGAACTATATTAAGTTTGTCTCAAAAAATTTACTTGAGGTAGAGGTTTGGTTAGTACATCGAATCGGTAGAGGTTTGGTTAGTACATTGGTAACTTGTTACAAATTCAAACTTTAATTCCTTTCTGCACCATATCTCGTATATAAAAATGTCAGATCTCTATGTGCTTTGACTTATCATGGAACACTGGATTCTCTGCCATTTTGGTACAACTCTGTTTGTCACATAGGATCACAGTTGGGTCCATCTCTAAGTCAAACAATTATGAATCCATACCGCTTCACAACTAGTAGAGCAAGCAGCCATATATTCCGCTTGTGCTGAGAGCCACACTAGATTGTTTCCTGCTAAACCATGAGAACATGGCTGATCCCAGACAATAACATCCTCTCGATGTGCTCTTCCTGTCTGATACACTTCCTGCCCAATCAACATCTGTGTAGCCATCTGAAGTCATGATCTCCAAGATAACATAGATCAAAGTCTATCGTATCCTTTAGGTACCTCATCACATGCTTTGCAACTAACAGGTGAACACATCTAGTTTCCACTAGATACTGACTCAAGGTGTTCACAGCAAAGCATATATTTGACCTAGTATTCATTAGATACATCAATGACCCAATAATTTGTCTGTACAGAGTTATATCCACTAACTCTGATGAGTCATCCACTAATAGCTTCAAGTTGAAATCCATGAGAGTGGCCATTCCAACACATCAAGTCTTTTTAATATTTCTCAGCATACTTTCCCTAGTTGAGAAAGATTCCTTTTGAGGCTTGCCATACTTCTAGACCTAGGAAGTAATGCATCAATCTGAGATCTTTCATTTTCATGAACTGTTTGTAAAAAATGGATCATCCTCATACAATAATAGTATGACAGGTTCATCATTCGTAACGGATCAGCTTAAATTTTGGTAAAGCCCAAGCTAATCAAGAAACTATCAATTCTCCCTTTGTGACTGAACATCATTCACACTCTGTATTGAGTGATCTTCTGCATATCTATCTGTGCCATCTCTTGTCAGATGGGTCTACTGATATGAGCCTCAATATCATTCGAACTCTGTGATGAGTTCCTTCTTGCATCCATGTCATCTGTGTATAGAAACCATATTCAACCTTGTAGCAAAGGTTGAGATCCACATCACCCATGGTGATCATTAAGCTCATCAATTGACTATCGATCTTGGGTACAGAACCTGATTCACACTTCTTCTTTAATTACACCATTAAGAGAATGGTCTTATCTAGCCACTTGGAGCAAACATCTCGTCATGATTCTCTTCCTCTTTCTAAGAGAATCTTCTAGCCACGAGCCTTCTATATTATGTTTTGATTTGTAAATATTTTGTTGAACATCCATCACTTGTTCGATGTTCATCATTCTTCATGATCTTTCCTACAAATCAAAATTAAGTACATGATTAGTAATACTTTATAATCATGAAATCATGTTGACATGATAACCTATTATGCATACAGATATCATTTTCATAGTTATGCAACTATCTTGACCAATACTTTGGCACAACACTTTTCCATATCCTGTATGCATACAGTGGCTATCTAGATGCCTTCCATATCTACCAGAACATACTATCGAGAGTGTGCACAGCTCTCAGTATGTCAACAAAGAGGTTTCATTCTAGACAAGAAACAATGGAATGTTTGTCCAACTTACCAATCATATGCATATTAGTAGTATACTGTTCAAGGCTATATGAATGCTTACACTTAGCATGATATATTCTAGGAATACAAATATGCATACAACCTATTACAAGCAATATCATTTACTATTTCAAATAACAACTCAAATACTTATCTTTTATGTTTGTGTGGTTGCCTCCCGCTTGATCTTCTATATGCTTTTTTTTTTAACTTCTATTCATTCTGTACCACTGTGCATGCTCAAGTGTGCACTAGTGTCATCCTCATGATCTCATACACAAACATACATTCATTAGTATATTCTCAATATTATCAAAACATTATAATTTTAAATAATCTTGAATATGTATAGTCATGATCATTAGTATTCAGGGTTTCAAGGAAGTCTTATTTTACTTATGCATATTCTTGTTTGATCATAGTACTCTTATGGTTAGTTAAATCATCAAGATAAGAGACATAATATGCATAAACCCTTGATTACTAACTTTATGAATAAGCATAACCAATCATACCAAGTATACTTATATAAGGGATCCTAACACAAGGTAAGATTCTAACCTGACATAGGAAAACATACCTGGATTAGTATACCTGCTTAGTTATGTGTAACATACCTAATCAATATCTTCTTTGTTCTCTTCAATGATTTAGAGATCCTTCGCTAGAACCTGCATATCTCATAGGTTAAGCATAATAGAATAAAGTCATACATACCTCGTAAGTCGAACTTCTATGTGATCAAAGATTATGGAGAAGTCTTTGTCTTCATGTTGTCATGGTCATGGAACTTGATTTGTCTTTCGTGATGTACATGTATCTTGTTAGCAGACAACATCAACCTCATACAACACCACAGTGTATTAGTACAATTATATAGCCCTAATCTATGAATGTCTTCTATCATTCACATGCATTCATACTGTTACTAGGGTGATAAGAAAATTCTAACATTAATCAAGATTGTACTAATAAATAATATGAATACAAACACATTATGAACTTAATCAGGAATCAGATTTCAAGACACACCTGAACCTTCTTAAGTCATACCTGTCAAGACTTCTTGTAGTCTTCTTATGTAAGGCCTTAGCCTCAAATCCCCATGAAACTTGATCTAGAGCTTGATTAGGGTTTTCTAGAGAAACCCTAAAAATTCAATCTTTGACTTTCACACTTCTAAATGGATGGAAGGATGTGTCTTGCTGAACTGATCAAACTAGCATACTTCAATTTTGAAATCTCCAAAATTTGACCCCTCAAAATTGCCTTCGAAACTTCTAGATCTTTTGGATAGGATCCCTAACTAGGGTTTGATGAAGCCCACTCTTCTGCCCAATCAAAAGGTTCTATCCAAGGCTCCAAACTCTTATTTTTCTGAGAAGCTTCCAGCCGTGGTCACAGACTTCAAAAATTCCAACTTTTGCTGAAGCTCTAATTTTTCCATCTTTCCGATCAAAATCCCGAACTGGGGTTTGATCAAGCCCGGTCTTCTACCCAACCAAATTTTTTTATCTTTGTCTCTAAATTTTGATTTTCCTGAGTATCATTCAGCCATGGACTCCGATTCCAAAAATTCCAACTTTTTCTGAAACCCTAAATTCCGGAAGCCATGAATGAAGGTGCTCCAAAAATAATTCTGTTTTGACAGAAATATGTACCTGATTTTTTCTGCTTTAAATCCAAACTTTTTGATCCACAGGGTCTGAAAACATTTTCTGTGGTATCTTGACCTGTCATCTTTCCATCCCAATAGGTCTGACCTTAATTGGATTTTTTGCGAAAGAGTTATGCCAAGTGTCACAACATGACCTGTTTATGGGATAAAACAGGAGAGCGGACTTGTACGACATGCCACGTGTCACTAGTTCAGATTCGATCTCTAAAAACATTTCTTGAGATAGTATAGTCTGTTTACTACCTGTCATGTTTTACGAAATTGCATTTGGAGCTTCCTAGCCCAAGTTATGACCTTTTTTCCTAGGTCACCTGATTTTGACTGAGATCTGGAAGAGGCCGAAACCCTAACTTGTACTGATCATAACTCACAAAGTACAACGAATATGAGGGTTGCCTTTGGACACAAGGTACATGGAGATGTTATCTACGACTTGTAAACTTTTTAGATCCTGAGCCTTCGCCAAAATGGATTTATAGCGAAAGTTCCATGATGACTGGTTTTGCTATATAAAACCCTAACCTTCAAATTGTCGCAAGAGAAGCAAGTGTCGTAAGTGCCATACATTGCCTTCCTTCAGGTTAGCTTTGAAACCATGTTAAAATTTAATATGCTAAGACAGAAAATGGCAGCATTACATTCCATTTCACAATAATAGCATATACAGGATCACTGAAGAAACAACAAGCACAGCATAAACACAAGAGACACAGATTTATCCTGGGAAACCCTCATGGGGTAGAAAACCCAGCAAAGCTTCCTCAATATAGATGACCAGAAATATACAAAGATGCAAACCAAAGACATGATCTCCTCCTCCACCATAGCATACCTCTCCTCCACAAGTGCGCTACATTCTGAGTGATGGAAGAGTGTCAAATGAGGAACACACCTCCTCTATATATACACATCTCCGACTTGTACTAACAACCCTTTGACCCACATAAAACATACAGGGCCAACCCCCAGTAGGGAAGTCTAATAACCCAAGTTACCACATTCCGACGTAGGAATAAACATCTCCGGATATACAATAAGATCTTCATGGAGGAATGAAACATCTCCGGATATACAATAAGATCTTCATGGAGGAATGAAACATCTCCGGAATAATAAAGTACAAATATAATATTCTTAGAAGTTACAATATCTCAACACCTTGCTTTAATGGTACTGATCCAACTGGATGGATCTATCGTGCAGAACAATATTTCAGTCTACATAATATTTTTGATGTCCAAAAAGTTCCACTTGCATCCTTTCATTTGGAACAAGAAGCCCTTCAATGGTACTGTTGGTACATCAAGGCTCATGACGAACCAAAATGGATAGATTTTTGCCAACTCCTTTTGCAACGATTTGGTCCTAGTGATTTTGATGACTTCACCGAAGCACTCACTAAACTTCGTCAAAGTGGCACTGTGAGAGAGTATCAGATAGAATTTGAGAAACTAGCCAATCACACAGAAGGATTGTCTGATGAATTCTACAGGAGTTGTTTTATCAGTGGTCTTAAGGGTGAAATCCGGTCAGAGGTTAAAATGTTCTGCCCCAACACAATGATGGAAGTCCTAGGGTTGGCTAAGTTGGCAGAAGACAAGATTGCAGCCCAACAACGCTCTAAACCCACTTTTGTTCCCTTCCGAAATATGGGTTCTCAATGACCTCCCATCCCGCCAGCTCCTCGACCATCTCCTATCAAGCATTTGTCTGAAACAGAGATGCAGGCACGCAGATAAAAAGTGCTTTGTTATAATTGTGATGAGAAATTCACTCAGGGACATAGATGTGTTCAACAAAAGCTCTATCTCTTGGATATGGATTCCCCGCCTGCCTCTACAATTGGTCAAGAAACTCCAGATACAATGGATGATCATTTGACATTCAAGAGCCGCCTATTGACCCCCCATCTCAGGATAAACAACCAGAGATATCTCTACATGCTTTATCCGGCATCACCACCCCCCAAACAATGTGGGTCAGGGGTTACTTCAAGAAGCTTCCTCTTACAATACTCATTGATTCTGGTAGCACTCATACCTTCATTGACCCTTGGGTCCCCAAACATGATGATTTTTTTGTCCATCCTTGCTTCAACTTTGAATTCATGGTTTCCAATGGGGGCACCTTACCTTGCAAGGGGAAGTGTCACAATGTGCATATCTCTCTGGAAGATTATAACCTGCTCTCTAACATGTTTTCCTTGTCCCTAGGCGGATGTGATGTGGTTTTGGGCGTTCAATGGCTATGCACACTTGGCTCCATCTTATGGGATTTTGCTGAACTTTGGATGCAGTTTTCAGTCAATGGGAAACAACACAGATTTAAGGGATTACAACAAGGGTCTCTCTGCATCATCAGTTCACATCGCCTGGAAAATATCCTTAAGAAGAATTCACATGGTGTCATTGCTCAACTCCATTCCATTCAGATGCACCCCTCAACGGTCTCGCCTACTTCCTTGGATAGATACGTAGGTGTCCTTGCTGAACCAGTGGGCTTGTCGCCTTCAAGAGTCCTTTCTGGTATGAATTTAGCCGCATCTACATCTCAACAGGAAATGATGGCTATTTTACATGCAGTACAGAAGTGGCAGCCATACCTATTAGGGAATTATTTCTGCATCAAGACTGATCTCCAGAGTCTGGAAAATTTCCTGGAACAATGGGTCTCCTCCCCAGCACACCTAAAATGGGTTATCCAACTCATGGGTTATGCCTATGCGATCACTTACAAGAATGGTAAGGACAATATGGTGGAAAATGATCCTTCTCGCACATTTGATGACCCATATTCTCTTACAATTATTTCTCTGCTTGTTCCAGATTGGTTGCAATCTGTTCAACAGGGCTATCTCTTCTATGAACTCCATGCTTCTTCATCAGTAGGGAACTATGGGTTCCTCAAAATGTATGATTAAGAAAAATGTAACCTCTTTTGGCAGGGACTGAAAATGACAATTCAACAGATCGTGGCTGATTGTGATACTTTCCAGGTCAACAAGGGTGAAACGTCACTCCTTTTGGGACTGCTGGAACCCTTTCCCATCCCTACACAGATGTGGACAACTATTTCTATGGATTTCCTAGAAGCGCTCCAGTGGTACAATACCACATCTAAAAGGACACCATATGAAGCAGTTTATGGACAAGCACCGCTAGTTCTTCTTCCATACACACTCAGCAGCTCCCCAGTTCAGGCAATTGACTCGGTTCTTCAAAACCGTGATCAGATTCTTCTCATTCTGCAAGATAATCTTCACATGGAAAGAATTCGACTGAAACAACATGCTGATCAACACCGTTCTGAGCGCACTTTTCACGCAGCTGATATGGCCCTTCTTCATCTACAACCTTCCAAGCAATCCTCCCCGAAACTCAAAATGCGTTAGTGGGCCGGAATGCAATCCGAGGATGCTACAGGGGAATCACTCCTTCAGATTCTGCATCAATTTCCACATCTAAAGCTTTGAGGACACAGCTTTTTCTAAGGGAGAGGGGATGTTAGGAACCCATGTCAACTCTTCTATTTACCTTGTTAGTATATTGTTGTTGGACGCATATTCTTTGTAAGTCGTCCTGTAGTATTTGTTGATCCATAGTTTGTATTATTGTTGTTGGATGCATATGCTTTATAAGTCGTCCCGTAGTAATTGTTGATCCATATTTTGTATTGGCCCATGGTTTGTATTGACACGTGGTTTTGACCCATGGTATTGGCGCCTAGACTTAGTATATAAGTTTTTGTTGCGACTAATGAAGGTAGCATGAAGTTATTTGTATTGAGCTTGCTCAAAGGAGGTTTCCCCCTTGAAGTGGCCTACGATCAATATAAAAGTGATTCTGAGTTCTATTATTTATGCTATCTCATGTGTTTTCATTAATTAATTATTGTAGGTTCTTCACATATTTATAGACCCTAGGTGTGCTAAATGCAATCTCCGTGTATGGATGACTGCTTTCTGCAGGTGAATCAGTATCTTTGAGAATGACAAATGTAGTTGGTTTTTGAAACTTTGAAGGCATGATTCCTTCAACCTGTTCAAAAAATATTTTATAGTATGGGAAACTTTATACATCATAATCATGTAGTCTCTAGTATGGAAAAACTTATCTAGTTTTGGAAATAATACATATTTAATAGGGTAGGTTTATCGGTGATAAATGGACCTATTGTCGACAAGAGAAATAACGCAAAGACCTTGAGCATGGTGAGATGTTTTGTTTGAAGGATTTGGATCCTAATGTGATGTCATAATTGATGGAGTTTGGAGAGACGCCTTTCTTGGGAATGTGATGTGTTTATGTACTTGGATGTTCACTTCTGTGATACGGATGACGAAGCGGCCAACTTTGGTTGGAATTGAATTCTTATAGCTAGGGGAGTTTATTGGGTTGAAATTTCCTTCTTGTTGTTTTGAAAGACAAGTATTTCAATTGGTGAACCTAGGAGTGGTTATTTAATGGTGAAACCCTTGTCTGCTTGAGATATTGAGCACTTTCATGTGTGAAGGATTTGATGGGATGAAACCTAGTTGTTATTGTGATCATAATAGCATGGTCTCACTTATAATAGGTACTGAAGCTGCTTCATTGATGGTAGGTATAAATACCTCATTGATCTCATCTTTGTTTTGAGAATAATTTAACACTCTCTACTGAACAGGGCTAGCCATGTGAAGGTGGAATCTCTTATGGCCCCTTCCCCCCTTTGCATCACTCTCAATTCCCCATACCCAATGCATGTACTTGAAAAAAAAATTATGTGAAAACATGCAGATTCCATCATAAAGAAACATTTACCATTCATTCAATAAAATCAAACATTCATTAAACCATTCATTCATTCAATAGGCAAAAAATTATGCACGACATTATATTATCAAAAATAAGTACACAGTATTTCTTCAGCCACTTCTTCCTATGTTTTTTTTCTCTTTACAAAATCAACAAGAAACTCATCTTATGGAACTTGTTGTCTAGTTCTTGGTGCTTCATCAACTTGTCATGTTGTCTTCCTAGTAGAGTACTTGCAATGTGGATTTGCCGCAAGGGGTCCGGATTTTCTGCAATAATGTGAAAATGTTACATTGATATCTTCTAGTATTATAATGAAAAGTATTTCATTTAAAAAAAACATTACAAAGGTCTTTTACCTATTGTGGCCACATCATGTACTTCATATTCCTATCTAGGCTCATCCTATACAGTGTGACCCTCTACATGCTCTACAATTGAAACATGGAAAAGTATAATTAATATTCACCATATAAAATGCAATATTTAAAATTGTAGCATATGAATAAATTGATTACCAAGATTCGAAGCATGATCCTTGATTGGTGGTTCTCCATCCTCGAAATTAAGTGGATTTTTGCTTTCCTGCTCAAAGAAGAGTCAAGATTTTATGAAAAATATTTATAACGAATAAATTGCACAAGTAATAAATATTCATTAAACTATATTTATTTTATATACCTGTGCACAAGATGGATCACCAGAATACTGTGTTTTCCTAGACAAGCTTTTTCGGCGTTCAACAACAACTCCAAAGTCATGCTGGAAGCCAAGCTTCAAGTCTTCCTCAGTGGGAACTTCCTTGAATCAGTCGGCCTACATATTTGCATAATGTTGTGAATTTACCTTTTGTAGTGCAATAAAACAAATATATTTTGCAATTTATTATTTGGATGCAATATTGGTTTTTCAATACTTACAATTTGTGCCACCAAATTCAAATAACCACCAGGCCCAAGCTTGTGCTGATCAATTTTTTCTTGTCTGGAATTTGTAGCTTTTGATGTGTCTGAAAGCCTATGAAAGTGTTGAAATATGTTAGATGTTCCAAATTTGATCTAAAGATTAATAATAATAAGGTTTAGAATTACATTATGGAAAGTATTGCATACCTTCATGTTTCTGGTGGTAGATTTCCTTCTTTTCTCAGAGCCCTCTCGTTTCTGTCTTCCATTAGGTATTTCCATTCTCTTCCTGGAATCATTGGAGGGTTCTCATACCTAGGGTTCCTTTCTAGATGAACCCTATATTGGTCCCTCACAATCTTCATATGTTGTCCAACCTTCTTTAGGACCTCGACTCAATTAAAGGTCTCGTTTCTGAACACGCCAACCAACCGATTAGTGAGCTCATATTTTAAATTTTTACTTTATTTATCCCACCTTGTCCGGGTGGTGGGCCCAAATATATCCAATGAAAAAACATTTAGATGTTTATAAAAAACATCATTTCCTGCAAAGCGATCATGCCATCATTAGTTGAAAAACAATGTTTTATCAGTATATTACAATCAAATTATAAACACTAACTTGAACAATGTATAAATACCTGGGATATTCTCTATCTTTATTGGAACGAGCTCTTTGTCCACCAAAAATGTTGTCTGTAGTGTACTCGTGCTAGTGACACGGGAAGATCCAAAAAATGCTACTTCAATAATATAAATACTAGCAGGCTCTGCATCGACCCCTTCTTCTGCATGATCTGGTGTGCGTCGGTCACTAGTGGGTGCACTCACAACTAGCCTTTGGGGTGTCACAAAACGTTTTGACAACTATTCAGTCGACAACAATGGCACATGAGATGTACATGGAGTCGTTTTCTAATGTGACGACTATCCACGAGCATCACTAGCGCCAACACCGCCTTGACCACTAGTGTGTGGTCGCAAAAAATCTTGTAAATAAAAACCATATTTTATTTCACCATCATATACAAGTAAACATTATAAAATACTAGATGAATTTATATTCTGATTCAATATTCCGCAACTTACTTTCAAGGCCTGAGATCTCTTTACCAAAACATCAACCTTTCCTCTAATCTCATCTGTCTGTGGATGAATGAATAGCAAACGAAGGATATCCTCCTGAATTTTTTTCAAGGTCTTCTCTATCATCTTAATTGGGTATAGAGAAGAACCAATATAAGCATCACACATCAACTCATCCACATCAAAATCTATTGATTTCTCTGACGTTGGATCATATGCTGAATCAGTGGTGTGCAACAAAAATATATAAAACATTACTGACGTGAAAGCAATAGACTGAGGAAAAAAGTATATTAACAAAACATATCGATCATGATAGATTCCTAAAATTACAATTAGTTTTACCCGATGCCTTGATGCTGGTGTCGTCTGATCCACAACTAGGGACTTTTCCCGATCATCCCCCTGCCAAAAAAATGTAGAAAACATTATCATAATGAAACCAATATACACACGAAAAATAAATAACAAAAAAAACATGATGCTCCATATTATATTTGTACAATTCCAATGAATTATACATGTTGACTCGAGCATCGTCTACTCATCTGATCAATAGTTGGGGACGTTCCCCGATCTACTACAAGGGAGGTGCCCCGATCAGAACCCTGCAACAAAAACATAGAAAAAATTATCTAAACAAAAGCAAAATAATCACGAAAGAAACCATAATAAGAAAGCATATTGATGTATTTAGATTGTACAAATACAATCAGGTATACTTGTTTCCCCGAGTCTGCTTTCATCTGATCAACACTCTGCAAAAAAATGCAAATAACATTATCTAAACCAAACGAATATACTCATGAAAAAACACAACAAAAAAAAATATGTTTTCATATTATATTTGTATTATTACAAAGATGTTAACCTGCTGCCTCAAGGATGTTGTACTCCTATGACCAGTTGCTAGGGAGATGCCCCGATCACTACCCTACGAAGTAAATATAGAAAATTTCAACTAAATTATAACAATAGACTAACGAAAAATACTTAAGATGTTAAATTCATTAATAAAAGGTTGGGTAAATTGTTAGATGTACCACTCCCATAGTAACTGTGTTTGTATCTATTCGATTCAAATTGTAATTAATAAGCAACTCTTCCCCTGCATCTATTGATTTAATGGCACATACAAAAACACGGTTTGCTTCACGCCCCTCAAATATGCAGTTGGGTTGCTTAATTGTAGACCCTGGTTGTGTATTGTTTATAAACCCTGCAATATTCCTTGTAGATTTTGGCCTTTCTTCAATGTACAACGTTGCACCTTTTTTTTTATCCTTGTCTTTCAACTGTAAATAATTTGCTAACAATCCATATCTACGCATACTTCATGTATATTAGACTAGGCATATCCAATCTTTGTAGTTTTAATAGGGTCCAACATACTCCATCAATTCAGTACATCTGTCGTAACCGACCTTTATGCCATCCATGCAAAACAAACCCAAACCATGTAATGGCGATGGTGCAATTCGATATATCCTCTCATTCACACAAAAATCTGTGTTTAGTTGAGGAAGATCCGTGGGTACCCATTGTTTCAATAGATGTTTGTACCTCAAGGGCACCTCGATGTCGCCTATTGTCTCATCATCATAGGAACATGATCCCCCTTCAGTGAGAAAAAATTCCATGCATTTATGGAATTTTATTTTGATCTTTTGACATCTACTTGATATAAATTTTGTAGACCTACTGGATGTCTCACTTTCATCTAGTCTTACTAAACTCCCCTCACTCGAGGAAGATAGATCTCACAAATACATGTTTGGTTCTACATGCACCATGGGAAAAAAGTTCAAATAGGACCTTGTTGGGTATGCATAATTCATATTATAAAATTACAAGGCATTATGGCATGCATTTTCCACTATCATCATACATAGTTACCATGCCTCCCCGAAGATTGAAAATGCATATGTTGATTAGTAAGGGATTTTTCCTTTAATTGTCTTGCATGTTCAAAATTGGCATAAATAGCCAAAATTAATTTTTGAATGCCTCGAGTTTGTATAAGAAGGAATGTTCAAAATTTTGAGCCTATGTGTTGACAAACTATGTGAGACATAGTTTGAAATCATCATGGAATATGCTTTGAGATTTTGATATAAAAAAGTGGACATAAAGTAATGGAATATGCTTTGAGATTTGGATAAAAAAAAGTGTAAAGGTGATCCCAATTCTAAAAGAGGATGATGATATGGTGCTTTAAGGTGAATTAATTACCTTGCATGAGAAAAAAACTTGCTTTAAACATTTTAAGGGCCAAGTAGCCTTGATGTGATTGTGTCATGTATTTTTATTAGAATATCCATAGAGGTAGACCCCCTTGGGTGTTAAGATATGAATGGTGGTATATAAACTCCTTTCTTTTATTGGCCAATTTAGCATTAACACAAACCAAATCAACATTGATATATTTTTTACATTCTTTAAGATATAAGTCCAATAAACATATATCTAAAATAATGTAAGGTCTTATGGATGTTGAAATGAATTTCTACCATGGAGTAATTTACCTCCTATATAAGCTTATTGCATTGTTATCTTACCAGTACACATAATTTTCCAAGGTGGTAGAATTTGTCACAAAGGCACAAATTTGTGCACAAATTTTCTTGGGAAGATTTAAGTCTACCTACGTAAACATGGGTTTGTGACACATTTGCATTGTTTAGGTCCACAAGTATCCAAGTTATTCAAGAGGGCACTACACATTAGTAGTATCCTTGGCACTCTCAACCATGCCATTAGTTAACTAACATCTCTACTTTACCATATATATATATATATCCCTAAACTACTTAAATGATTTACCTTTTTGATGGAATATTGGCCAATACTGAGAGGGGGGGTGAATCAGTATTGTTATCTTTTTACCAATTTAAACCACAACGCCAATTTCATTAAATTTGGACAAATTAGGCAGATTTTGGACTAAGAAAGTGTGAATTTAGACTTTGAAAGTGTCAATATCAACCTTTCTAAAGTGCAAAAATGGGTTCTGAAAGTGGCAATATTGGATTTGAAAAGTGTGTTTTTTCTATTCGAATAGTGTGTTTTTTGACTACTTATGAACCTTAAAATTGCAGTTTTTTGTTATAAAACTATGACTTTCAATTCAAAAAGTGTGAATTTCAAATCAGAAAATGCAAATTTTGATTTGAAAAGTGTGAATTTTAAATCAGAAAATGCAAATTTTGATTTGAAATGTGTGAATTTTAAATCAAAAAATGCAAATTTTGATTTGAAATGTGTGAATTTAAAATAAAAAAAATGCAAATTTTGATTTGAAATGTGTGAATTTAAAATCAAAACATGCAATTTCTCATTTGAAAAGTGTGAATTTCAAATAAAAAAATGCAATTTTTTATTTTAAAATTGCAATTTTCATTTGTAAATTTCAAACTTTTAAGGCGAAAAGTTCAATGTCTAAAATATTCAGTCATTGTTTAAATAACAAGTCAATCGGCTAAGTTATAACATAAAAAAATGGTTTGTCCCGACTTCTCTTTTCCAGCAAGAAGGATCGTCCGCCCCCTTCTTTTCATAGTTAATTGTGAAAACATATATGCAACAATTCATCTATATCCATAATGGAGAACACAAGAAGGATCAACCGACCCTTCTTGCAGTGTCGAACTATTATTAAAGTAATATTGGGAATAAGAAGGGTCGGTCGACCCTACAATTTCGAGGGAATTGTAAAAATAGAATACCTTGGAAGTTATAACATATAAAAATAGATTGTCCCGACTTTCGTTTTCTGACAAGAAGGATCGACCGCCCCTTATTTCCATAGTTAAATGTGAAAACCTTTATCCAACAATTCAGCTATATCCATAATGGAGAACACAAGAAGGATCGACCGACCCTTCTTGCAGTGTCGAAATATTATGAAAAGAATACTGGGAATAAGAAGGGTCGACCGATTCTTCTTGTAGGGTTGAACTATTATGAAAATAATATTGAAAAAAAGAAGGGTCGAGCGACCCTTCAATTAGGAGAGAATTGTAAAAATAGAACACATTGGAATGTATATCATATAAAAATGGTTTTTCTCGACTTCCGTTTTAAGACAAGAAGGATGGGCTTCCCCTTCTTTTCGTAGTTAATTGTCAAAACCTTTATCAAGCAATTAATCTATAGCCATAATGGAGAACACAAGAAGGATCGATCGACCCTTCTTGCAGTGTCGAAATATTATGAAAAGAATATTGGGAATTAGAAGGGTTAGCCGACCCTTCATTTAGGAGGGACTTGTAATAA
This sequence comes from Larix kaempferi, assembly GCA_027924585.1. Classification (NCBI taxonomy): domain Eukaryota; kingdom Viridiplantae; phylum Streptophyta; class Pinopsida; order Pinales; family Pinaceae; genus Larix; species Larix kaempferi. The sequence continues at coordinate 676,602 of BSBM01001603.1, read as the reverse complement.
TAGAACACCTTGGAGAAAGAGTGGCCGCTCTTTCTCTGAGAATATTTCCACTTTTCAGCAAAGTCTTTAAAGCAAAACGTCTAGTATCCTAGGGTGACACGTGGAATGATCATATTGTGACACATGGCATATTTGATTTGGCACATTGAGTATAGCTAGGTTAATAATTTTTATTTGATTTGGCACATTGAGTATAGCGAGGTTACTAATTTCTATTTGATTTGGCACACTAAGTATAGCAAAGTTACTAATTTTTATTTGATTTGGCACATTGAGTATAGCAAGGTTACTAATTTTTATTTGATTTGGCACATTGAGTATAGCGAGGTTACTAATTTTATACTACGGATTTAAAAATTATTAAATATTTAGTTTTCCAAAATTAGTAATGAAGATGGATGGGATGGATGGGGAATGGTAATTATCACAGTATGGCGGGATATCATCTCTGTAGATTTTGTTGAGTGATTGTACAATTATCTAGCAGTTTGTGAGACTAAAGGCCTAAAAATTGACGACGTGTAGAATGTATTTGCTTCACTGGAATGTATTTGTTAGGTCTGCTTGGAATTTACCCATGTCTATAGGCATGCATAATTTAAACCCATCAAATCGACATCCACAAAATTCACTTATCTGTCGTAAAAAAATACTAATAAAATTACTAGTTTGGTACTTGTTGTAATTTAGAAGTTTAGTAATTAAGATCGGGAATATTTACATGGTTTAATGAATTGAAAATTTTCATCAGATTTATGCTTGTTTGATGCGCTTGTGACTTGAGTGCAGTGTGATTCTTAGATGCCTTTGTGACCTGAGTGTAGTGTGGCATTCTGTACCAACTTTGATGTAAATAAAAAATACCGGCTTGCTTGAGGTATGTCGATTTTTTTCAAGTTTCGTATGGCTTAGAGGTTCTATTTTAATGATTTTGAAAAGTAGTAATTGCTTGGATCATTACTTGTTACCATAGATGAAATTTCTCTTAGCGTGGACTGGAAATCCTCCATATATTTTATTTATTTACCCAAAAAAGTATGGGATCATTGCTTGAACTGAAATTACCATGACGATGCCATGGGAAGAGGCTCTTGAGGCTGATATACCCATTTTTATCACTGTTATCTTTTATATATATATGGTGACCACCTGTGGGATTGACCTTTGTGTTTAACTGCTGCAATATTCTATGACTTTGCATGTTGCATTCAATAGGGATAGGATGAAATCTATTTTTCATATTGTGTATTGATCATTGTGCCTTTGTTGATTTTTGAAAGAAAGGCTTGTTTTCACGAGAATGCTACATACATTAATTTAAGTAATTTCATTGCTTTTAGAAAGAAGAGATCTATGGCAACGGATGCTCAAATTGCTAGTTATTGCTTACGTTATTGTATTTTCTTGTTCCTAGGAAGATGGGATGATCGGGCGACCTTCCTATTAATGCCATGCCTTGGTGCAACATATTTATTATGATGTCAAGGAGCTTGGCGATCCCACCATGGTTTCATCCCAAGCCCCAAATTATTCGACTACTGTGTCATTATCATGATATTAAAGATTCAAAATTAAATCCTGGAATGATCATTTGCATACACGAATTGTTTGACTATTGTTACATAAAATGTAAAATGATAGGCACTAAAAACATGTTACCGTCATCAAATTTTTAACTGATAGGTACATAAAATTTGAAATTCCATCCCTTTTCATGACATTGACGAGGAACTGGAACGTAATTGTACAAGTAAAGTTCACTTCGACAAGCATTATGGATAACCATCGTCAGGAGGAACATGTGAAGAGGAAGAGGCTCAAGAGGGAACAGATCCTTTTGGATAGTCGCAGAGTCTCTTTTGCTCATAGGACAGTTTGGAGGCAATGTAGGATTTTTCAACTACACCTATCATTTGAAGTGCAGAAGGAAATCCAAGGTGTGGAGTGAGAGCTCTGGAAAAATATTGGTAAAGATACCCTGCAGGAGGAAAGCTGGAAGCTGGAAAATTGGGTCGAGGACCCCGGGACCACTGCTGGCCATTCAACCCAGTACGAGCGAACTGTTGCCTGTTACTGGTTAGTGAAAAACTTAGTGGGGTATGCTCTTACAGACCATATGCAAAAAGAGGATCCAGTGCAGAACAAGCTTCAAGATGAACTAGGGAGATGAACTTCTTGCTGCAATACATGGACCTCCATATTCCTGATGCTACCACGACTACATCTGAAGAACATATTGGTAAAGATACTTTGCAAGAGGAAATCCGGGAGCTAGAAAATCCGGCCATGGACCCGGGGAACACTGTTGGTCGTTTAACCCTATACAAGCGAATTGTTTCCCTTTACTAGGTAATGAAAAAATTGGTGGGGTATGCTCTTACGGATCGTATGCAAAAAGAGGATCCGATGTAGAACTTGCTTCAAGACGAAACTAGGGAGTTGAACCGGAAGATGGAATTCTTGATGCAATCCATGGGCCTCCGTATTCCTAATGCTACCACGAATGCGCCAAAAGAAAATGCTCAAGGCCATTTCTGGGACTTCCCTTATATTTTACTATAATGTTGTTATGCTCTCTAGTGATCAGGGGTTGTTTCTCCCATGTAGTTGGTGTGTTTTTTTTGTTTATATCATAGTAGCAAAATACAGCCTTATTAGCAGTTGTTGCACAGTAACTTGAATAAAGTAAAAATACTGCGAACATTCAAGATGATGCAAGTTTTTGAAGATGATACGAGTTTATGAAAATTTTTATTTGATTTGGCACATTAAGTATAGCGAGGTTACTAATTTTTATTTGATTTGGCACATTGAGTATAGCGAGGTTACTAATGCGGGTTTAGCCACAACACAATCAGAAAATGAAAATTCACTCATAGTAGTTTTAAGGATTAGGCACATGCAAGATTACCCTGTAGCTAGAATTCTAATTGAAAAATTAACATGACTTTATTAATTTATGTTAATCATTTGCAGAAATAGTATGTATGAATTTATCAATTTATTAAGTTCTTTCTGCATCTTGTTCACAGTATGTAATTGTTAGGAGGAAATCTCTAGAAATTGAATTACAAGACTTTTTCTATGGAATATGACGACTAACAAATTGCCCATATTGGTCTTTGTGTTTAATAAGATCAATAAAGATCCCATAATGATAAACTGTAATGAATTGCCATGATTAAAACCTTTTGGTCTGAGAGATGCAATTATGACATATGTAACGAAATAACAAATAACATGCACCAACAAAATTTGGATTAAGATGGAGTACAATTTTAATTATATCATGTATGATTTGATGTCAAATCTAAACAACTTATTTTTATGGATTAGTCGGATCAATGACTATAACTTCAAATTTGGCCGAAGTTGAAAATTGCAGCTAGGAGCCTAATTGCAATTTTTAAAAATGGTAGAGGGGAAAATGAACAAGCTAAACTTCATTTAAATCACCCAGTGTAATCTCATCCGCAGGATCAAGACAAATAAATGGTTAAAACTTAAACATGTGGGAAGGAAAAGAAGGGTTGCGGGGTTTTATTTCATAAATGTATACATTCTTTCTGCAATCCACAGACAGGAATTGCAGGTTTTTGGGTTGCGAAAATGCAAAGTGCAAAACAATTGTTGAAGAATATTTATGCATCCACAATCCACATTGAGGATTGTCGGTTGCGGAAAGAAAATGTTTCAAAACCGAAAACCAAGATTCCGCAATCCGCATTGTGGATTGCAAATTGCGGGAAGAACTTGAGTTTTGGAAAAACTCAGTGCTTTCCGCAACTCACAAAAACACTAAAAAATGCAAGAAAATTTCCAAGGAAAGTGTGAATTTCAAATCAAGAAATGCAAATTTTGATTTCAAAAGTGTGAATTTCAAATCAGAAAATGCAAATTGTGCATTGAAAAGTGTGAATTTCAAATCAAAAAATGCAATTTCTCATGTCAAAAGTGTGAATTTCAAATAAAAAAATGCAATTTTTTATTTGAAAATTGCAATTTTCAGTTTTAAATGTTGAAAATTTCAAGGTGAAAAGTCCAATGTCTAAAATATTCACTCATTGTTTGAATAGCCAGTCAATCGGCTAAGTTATAACATGTAAAAATGGTTTGTCCCGACTTTTGTTTTCCAACAAGAAGGATCGGCTGCCCCTTCTTTTCGTAGTTAATTGGGAAAACATTTATCTAGCAATTCAGATATATCAATAATGGAGAACACAAGAAAGATCCCTTCGTATTCCTGTTAACACCCAAAAAGTGCTCACTACCTCATCTACCCCTTTACATGACTCATTTGTCCATATTTCCTACCATATTTACCTCCAGAACCTTAAAATCCCACTAAAAAGCCTCCAAAAGGCCACAAAACCATTAAAAAAGCCTCCAAAAGGCCAAAAAACCCCTTTTTCCCCCAAAATAATCCAAAATTCCTCCAAAATAGCAAAAACCCTCTAAAAAGGGAATAAAAATATTAAAAAAAGAGTAAAAAGAGGGAAAAGGGAGGCAAAAACCCTATACAACTGACCTAAACCATATGGTTCCCAAAACCATGGGCCAGCACTCCACCACTAAAAACCTATAAATAGGTGATGGAGGCCCCTCATTTCATATCCACAATCAAATATACCCTTACTCTGCCAAAATCACTCTTGAAACCCTAGCTCACGCTTGAGTGCCCCTTTGGCCCATTTCCAACCCTTTGGAGAAAGAGAAAGGAGCGAAGCTGGAGTTTGGAGCAACCCTCTTGGACTATTGCAAGAACTTCACCAACCTCTACACTTGAGGTAAAATTTTAATACAAAAAAGAAAGATCTTCACCATATTTCCATTTTTTGTTATGTTTGTTAATGCTCATGCTAGTTTAGAATTCGTATTGTTTTATTACTTTAATTTACTATTTATTGAACTGCTATTAAGGAGTCCATTCTCCTTAGTAGGTGCTCATTTGCACAAGCTAGGGTGAAAACCCTAGCTACAGTTTTGGCGACTCCCCTTGTGTTCCTTTGAATTTCTGGTTATAGTTTTTAAAGTTTTAAACGTTTTTAATTTTCTGCAATATTTTTCTGTTCGGCTGTCCCTTTCGGCTGCTGTAAACTGCATCTTTTACCCCCTTCAGTCGCATTCCGGCCGCGTCTTTCAGGCATTTACCTGCGATTCGACCACGGCTCTCAGACTGTTTCCGACGACCTACCGATGGTTTTCAGTCTGTTACCTGTGATCCGATTGCGGCTATTAGCTTGTTCGGGACGATCCAACTGCGGCTGTTAACCCTTTTTCCCGTGTCCCGCCTGTGGCTTTCATCCATTTCCCTGCAACCCGCCGGCGTCTTTGGGCCTTTTTCCTGCGTCCCGCCTGCGGCTTTCAGCCATTTTCCTGCAACCCGCCGATGTCTTTCAGCCTTTTTCCCACGGTCCGACTACATCTTTTGGCCAAAATCCCGCAACCTGTCCGCGACTGTTGAGCTATTTCTCGCGGTCCGATCGCCCAGATTTGCCACAGAACCGTGGTCTGTTTTCTGCACTTTTTTCATTGTTTTGAGCCCAGCACTTTGTTGCACTATTTTCTGCACCTACACATCCATCTGTCCTACCTGCAGCCATACTTCCCTACAGCCTTTTCTGCAATCTTATTTCTGTTCCATTTATAGAATATTTTTTAAAATTTCAGCATTTTAATTGAAAAAGAGAAAATTTTGCATTTCAAAGTTTACATTCTGTCTGTTATTTTTAGTTAGAAAGTTTCCCACCCTAGTGGCACTTTTACTTGGGTTCATCATCATCTCACACGCACACACTCTGTCACCTAATTCAAGTGAGCCCTAAAAAACTACTTAACACAACCAATATTCTAACCCCACTTGGGGAACACATAAGAATTTTTGTAGTTAGGTAGGATCGGGGGGATAGGCATCCAAATAACACCCCTCAGTTGCTTACACTTGATACATAGCTGTTGTCCTCTAGGGAACCAAAATCCCCTAGTATGTTTTAGCACGGTCACAACCAGTTTATCAGAGGGCCTCTCCCCTAGGAGGGTTGAAGTCGCCAGACTGGTTCCGGAGGCCTGAGTGGAATACCGCAATCCATTCAGTAACCGAAGGCTACCTTTCGCAGTTCTCGGGGTATCACCCGTATGGGGATACCGCGGCGATAGAACCAAATGGCATATTCACCTTTTCTGGACGTGTCAGGAACAGGGTATCTTAGTTGCCTCTCTTCTAGGATTGACTACCCGGTGTCCCTCCCGATAGGGGGATATCTTTAGCCACTTGGATCTACTATCCATATTGTCTGACTTGGATTTCATCACCTTGCAGAGGATATGTCTAGTTGAGTCAGAATACTATTTAGCTAGGTGTTTGCATGCTCCCTTACCTCCTTTTGGTCTAGCGAGTATACTATTTTTCTTTTTTAGGAAACCTGCTGCTTGTTGGTATTCTGACCATTTCTGTTGATACTCCATTTATTGTAGCACAGCTGTTATAGTAAGTGTTTTGAGTTGGTTGTTGGCCTGAGTGCCATATTTTTTGAGCTCTCCTTCTACACACTCGGTTGCATTAGGGTTTTTGAGTTGTTTTTCACTCAACACAACCCCCAAATATTTGACACCATCTGTCACCATTGAGTCCCCGAGACATTCTCGTTGCCTCCGGGGAGAGCCCCCACAGCACGGTTCACTTGACACCACCCGTCATAGACATAGATCTTCATCACTTGATACCACTCATCATAGATCTCGAGCCTTGTCACTTGACTCCACTCGTCAATGGCATAGAACTCCGTCACCCGATCTAGAAACCCCTTATTTTACCTCTAATTCTGAGGCAGAGTCCGAGAACCCCATTTACACTACACCAACCAGCCCCATGGCTGGCGTGACTTCCACCCCTTTCTTTGTAGGGACCATTGGTGGAGCATCCACCACCACACCAGTTACCACACCTGCTTTGGGTATGCCCTTGATGGGGCCCACATCTACCATTTCGATCACTATACCCATTCTAGTAGATGGAATACCTGTCGCCACTCCATCCGTGACTCACACTACCCTTGGCGGTGCAGGACCGTCCCATACCACATTCGTCCCTCCACTTGGGGGAAGCATCCAAAACCTAGCCCCTCCACTTGGGGGCATTGGCCCCAACATGGTCACACCTACTAGTATGTCACATCCTTCTACTAGTTTTCCATTCATGGCTAGCCTCAACCTTCCTGGCCTAGCTAGACTGACTAACGATCCCATCAGACATGACCCTGCGTGGCCTCACATGCCCACTAAGCTCCCCTCCGACATCCTTAAGTTTGAGGGCAAGGCAGGTGAGGGCCCCCAGAACCATATTATGTCCTTCCATCTATGGTGTTCCTCCAACTCCATAGTGGACGACTCTGTCCGCATCCGTCTATTATAGTGCACCCTCACTGGCTTTGCAGCCAAGTGGTACATCAAGTAGCCCCATGGGACCCATGCCACCTTTACTTCCCTTGCCTCGACCTTCCTGCAGTTCTTTTAGTTATCGGTCCGCTATGATGCGGGAGTTGAGATCCTACTGTCTTGCCGACAGAACACAGCTACCCACATCACTGACCACATTCATGAGTGGCATCGACGCCGTAGCCTCTGCAAAATCAAGTTAGACGACCGTATCTTCTTAGATGGGTTTCTAAAATCCCTCCTTCCTGTCATTGCCAAGGATGTGGCATCTGAACAACCCCAATCTGAAGAAGAGGCCATCCTCAAACCCCAACAATTTGACCTCATTTATGCCCAGTCGGGTTATCTGTATTCCATCATACCTGACGCTCCTCACGGCGATTCCTCCCAACATGATGCGCCGAGGGCATCCCACGCCGCAGACGGCATCATTGGCCGTGTTGCATCGCATCCCCAACCCTTTTCCATAGCACGTCCTGGCCATGGCTCCGACCTTTCGCGGGCTACATCTCAATCTAGAGAAACCAATTCGTATGCTCCCATGGCACATCACCACCATACCCACGGACCCTCATGTCCACCTCAGTGCTTTGGTCATGCACCCCCCGCTTATGCCCCCCCGGTCGCACCTCAGCCATATTACCACCCACAGGCTGTGCCAGCTCCTATGTCCTCTCAAGCACAACATGCTTATTACCCACCACAGGCAGCCCCTGTGGCAAACCCACAACCCGTTCCGCAGACGTATTAGCAACCCCCAAAAGGTTCAGCACCTGCGCAGCCTCCACCTGCTTATTATCCATCGCAGCCTGCTCCCGCACCTGCACAACCCCAGAACCCACCTACTACCCAAGGGCAAGTATACGCCCAACAGAATCCGCAGCAGAACCAAAACAACCAACGCCAATAGGGCTAGCAAAACCATGGCAAAGGCCGTAACCGTGGGAATAAACCCCCTCCAAACCAAGGCGGTCAACCTCCCAATCCCCCAAACAATAATAACACGGCACCTGCCAACCAGAACCCTGATCGGCCGCCCAAGCAGGCCAAAAATCCTAATTTGCGAACAAACCATCCTTGTTCTATTTGCGGGGTCTATGGCCACTACACACACGCTTGCCCACATTTGGAGCGAGCTTGGCAACTCTGGACTGATGATGCCCATCTCCAAGGGCACGCGACTCCTCAGGCGCCACCCAACCCCCCACCACCTCAGCATCAACCTTTGGTGCTGCAAAACCCCTTACCAACCCAAGGCGTAGTGAACACTCAGTCGTTGGCTCCCCCTCAAGGCAACGCACCACCACAACAACAGATCACTTATGCCGCTCTTGATCAACCCATGTTAGATTCAGGTACCCACCACTTGTTGATTATGTCATCTGCTAATGTCAACCTCCAAACCCGTCGGAACCAATATGGCTCCACCCCTGAAGCCTCTCCCACCGACAAAAACACTAATGCTCATCCCACTGATCAGACGTTACGTATACCTCCAACTCCACTAGATGGCGCCTCCAAAGCACCTCGCTTCCCACTTTGTCGCATCAACAATAATCCCAATGCTCGCGCTGCGTCAAATTACAGCATTGTAGATGACTTAGCCCAATCTCCCACAGCCATGTCTGCGTTAGAAGTCTTAAAAAACTATCCTTCACAGCGCAAGACTTTGCTCTCTGCCATTGTTGCTATTGACCCAAATGATTCCCAACTGATGGCCTTCGATTTGGACCAGTCCGAACCACGCCTGCCTTCCACTTTAGCATTCCAAGTTTTTATCTCCATTCGGAATCTTGTCATCCATCGGTGCATTATCGATGAAGGTGCCTCTATATGCGTTATGTCCACATTCGTTTGGCAGAAGTTGGGATCCCCTACTCTCCAACAGTCCACCACTGCGTTGCGAGCCTATGACGGCCGGTCGGCTCAACCCCAAGGTCTCTTAGCTAATGTCCCCATCTAGTTGGCTGGTAAAACTGTGCTCATTGACATAGAGGTCATCAATGCCCAACTTGATTATAACCTCTTACTTGGTTGCAGCTACATGTATGCCATGCGAGCGGTTGCCTCATCCATTTTTTGTACCATGATGTTCCCCCATGATGGACACATGGTCAAGGTCGACCAACTCACCTATTACGATCCCAACGCCCCCACTGCACCCAAAAATGTTCTCCCCATGGTTGACCAACCTGTTTGTGGTGCAACTACCTCGTTTGTTTCCTCTGTGGGACAAGGACTTTACCTAGATACGTCGATGACCTAAACATTCCAATCCATTCCACCCCCATCACCCGCGACTGAAGTATCTGACCTATGTACCCTTTCCCACAATACGAAAACACCCAACAATCAACCGCCCTTGTTACCCAAACCACCATTGGTACCTAGTCACATTGGTGTTACACCCATCCACACAATCCCCTTCCTATTCCCTCCCTCGGGCATAGTAAGCACCCCGGTTATGGCTACTCTTAGCCTCCCCGAGTTAACCTTGGGATTACTCGTGTGGTATATTTCACCTCCCATTACCCCACTGACACCAAATGTTGTCTTACAACCGGTGCAACCCATTGCCACTACTAGTCAACCACCTCCCGGTGTCACTACCCCTTCGTCATCTACGAATCCCCCCCCTCTTATCAAACACACTGGGGGCAGAGGCCCATAACCATACACTGCTGTACCCCTGCCCAAAACAGTTAAACCCCCCCCGTGTTTCATGCTCCCCCCAAATGCTCTTTGTGTGATGAGTTAGGCCATCCAACTCATCAATGTCCACAATTACCTGCATTACAGGAACACATACAAATGCTTGACGACGACCCCAACATCCCGATTGTCGAACTTGATCCAACCCCTAATCCTCGTGATAAATCACTACGTACCAACCACCCTTGTGCAATATGCGGTATTTACGGCCATTCCTCACATCACTGTCTCGATCTCTCAGATTACAGAGCAGCTCTCTACGAGATGAATAATTTGGACCTTGAGACGGTACCCCCCACAATTGAGGAGATCCACCCCCCAGTATCACCCTCATCTGGAGAGATTAACACCATTTATATGATCTCTTTGACTACCACTCCATCATCAACCGATTTGACAACTCAACATTTCCGCAATGATGAGGACATTCTTGAGGCTCTCACTGCCTCGGATTATCCCTGGGATGACATGCACCATCGTTCCTATTTCCTCCCAGAAGCCTCCTCCTCTACCACAACTACCCAATTTGCGGTTGAGTCCAAATATTTCCTTCCCACCAAAGTCGATTGGTTTAAGGATCCTATTCCCGCTCCCGAGGCCTTTGAAGAAGGTAACATGGCCAACATCTCACCCGTCATCCACATAGACATCTCTGACCCACCCGGTGCTCTTGAAATCATTACCTTAGGAGCCTCCTGCAGTGAGTATGAGATTGAAGAGTACAAAAAACTTTTCCAAGAGTTCCGTGATGTCTTTGCTTGGTCCTATACCGAAATGCCTAGTCTTTACCCCGCTATCATAGAGCACCACATTGACACCTCTGAGTTAGGGGGCATAATAGATTACCTCGACCCTGGGATAGGGGGCATGCTCAATCATTTTGACCCTACCCCATCACATCTATCTCAGCATGTCCATGACCCCCTTGTTCAAACCAACACATATGTGATCCATAATCACAAACCCCATGCACATAGCATGGGGGCAGGTGATTAACCCTGCTCACTTTTTCACATGCATGATCTCAACCATTTTTTAGGTCACATGTCACCTGTATATATGATTTGATTTGATACACCTAGTATTCTGCCCCTGTGGGTCATCATTTCTCCCCACCACTGCATCCTTGGCTTAGTGGGCTCACCTTTATTTGCAACCAATTTTTAACCTAGTTATTTCCTTTAACCATTCCAGAGTCCTTATGACCTCCGTGTTTCGCACCATTTGCACCGCCGGATTCATATTTCTGTGCTCGTGATGATGCTTGAGATCATTTCTCGTTCTCACTAGGACCAATATCAACATTGTGTCCCGACACCTTGTCACCCTAGTTTGCATGCCCCATCGGCCGTCGCCCGTTTTTGATATATGTTATATCATCGGATTCCTTTTTCCAAGCCCGTGACGATGCTTGAGATCATTTCTCGCTCTCACCCCCATATTTTTCGGGTATTTTTCCAAAACACCCCCCGTCGCCTCGATTTACATGCCACTTCAACCGTTCTCCATTTTTGACACTTTATATATCGCCGGATTCATTTTTCCGAGCTTGTGATGATGCTTGAGATCATTTCTCGCTCTCACCAAGTACAGTTTCAACATTGTGTCCCGACAGCTTGCTACCTCGGTTTGGGTGCCACATTGGCCGCCATCGGATTGTTCCACATTTTCACATGAGCCATTCACTCCTGTCATACTGCAATTATTTCATTATTTTGGCACCATTCATTATCCCACAAGGAGGCCCACCAGTGTTCCCCCCTACCCTCGTTCTTGGTCATCATCAATGCTTCTTGATTGAGCACTTCCTCCTTGCTTGACCATTCCTTTTGTTCGGTATAATTTTATCCCTTTTTCGGGCTGGACAAGTCCTTTATGAAAAAGGCACTTAGGGAGTTTTTGTTAAGCTCTTTTCTGACTCCTAAAACAATGAAAAGATCACTGAGCAATCTTGCTTCCTTTCATGCTCATTAAAGTACCTGAAAGGGCATCTATCTGGTATAAGTTTAACCCTTTTCCGAACTTGGTAGACTAATTACGAAAAAGGAATACTCTAGTCACAACGGCTAGAAGAGTTCTTCATTGCATCATTTTATGCTTCTTCGGGCCTTGGAGACTAACACACGAAAAAGCAACCCACTGGAGTTTTCTTATCGCTTTCAGACTCTCTAATATTGAAAGCAACCACGAGCATGAATTGTCCTGGGCTAATACAAATCCACATGACAATACCATTCCATTATTTCAGAGTCTTCTTATCGCTTTCAAACTCCTTAAAATTGAAAGCAATCACGAGCATGAACTGTCCTGGGCTCATATAAATCCACATGACAGTACCATTTTACATGCACTTATTCTAGTTCCTTAACCCATGAAGAAGTCCCCCTATGCCTCTGGCACTATGATTGATCATCTCGGCAGCACCCCCAATCATGTCACCTTTGTTCAGAGTATTCTGCAGTCTCCTGCCATTTTACACTAGCTTGAGTACCACTCATCCCAGTCACTATCCTTGATCCAGTACAGCTATGATCCTTTTCCCACCAGTCAGTTTCATATGCTGCCCGATCGTCCCCGCCATCATACTCTGAACAAAGGAAGTTTGAGTCCAACCACTCTACTTGCCCCGTTATCCCCCACAGTATGTCAGTACTACCATCAGTACTCTCACACTTCGGTTCTCCACCTCGCGCTCCTATCAAGGAAACATCATTGCCTTGCTAGTTGTAGGTCTCCCTCTGTCGATGATAACCCCTCTATTCCAGAGGATAGACCCAGAGGTCCCTGCGCCTTGGACCCATCACCATCTGTGGTGAGTGCCTACGGACCATTTTGAGAGGTGTCATCATTGCCTCTCCGAGTGGTTGTTTCTCACATGCTTGACTTCAACACCTTGATCGCATCGTTGAGAATCACGCAGGGTTTATATCCCTTCAGTTATTGGTCGAAAACCCCGAATTTCCCCCGACTCTAGCACATTGGTGAGTCACTTCGGAACACCCAGTTATATGTTCCCATGGATGTCCAGGTTGCATTGGCGATTGTATTCGGAAGCCATCCAGTTATATGCTTCCTTGAGTACCCATTTCAGTTCCAGTTCAGTGTACCATTGAGAGTATGACTCCTTGTCACTATGATCCAGCCGCTCATCAGTTCCTTTGGTACCACACTCAGTAGCATTGTTGTTATTCCAGTGTATTAGTTCTTCAGCTCAGACATGGTCAACCCAACAGTATGTCCCAGATTTGTGTCCCCTCTGGACCCTTATGATGTACACATTGGTTCTCTATGTATCCTATGGGTCCCCCTTTTCGAGCCTCACAGTTATTTTTTATGTATCTTGATATGAGCATGGGAATTCCTGCCTCGTCCATATATTGATATTCTTCCTCATTCATTATTTGAGGCCATGCATATTTCAGGTCCCCATATTTTGGACCCCATTGTTATTATTATTCTATATCTTGATACGAGCATGGGAATGCCCGCCTCGTCCATATATTTAGATTATTCCTCATTCATTATTGAGGTCATGTACTTTTAGTTTTTGCAGTTTGTTCAGGACCGTTGTTCCGGGCTCCAGTTTGTTTCTTCTCTTCTCCACACCCCAGGAAAACCATAAAAGACTTATGATGTCTATCGGCCATATGATGAGCTCTTGCCCTCACACATCAGAGGGCAATATGTTAACACCCAAAAAGTGCTCACTACCTCATCTACCCCTTTACATGACTCATTTGTCCATATTTCCTACCATATTTACCTCCAAAACCTTAAAATCCCACTAAAAAGCCTCCAAAAAGCCACAAAACCATTAAAAAGCCTCTAAAAGGCCAAAAAACCCATTTTCCCCCCCAAAATAATCCAAAATTCCTCCAAAATAGCAAAAACCTTCTAAAAAGGGAATAAAAATAAAAATAAAAAAAGAGGAAAAAGAGGGAAAAAGGAGGCAAAAACCCTATACAACTGACCTAAACCATATGGTTCCCAAAACCATGGGCCAGCACTCCACCACTAAAAACCTATAAATAGGTGATAGAGGCCTCTCATTTCATATCCACAATCAAATATACCCTTACTCTGCCAAAATCACTCTTGAAACCCTAGCTCACCCTTGAGCTACTTTCACCCTTGAGTGCCCCTTTGGCCCATTTCCAACCCTTTGGAAAAAGAGAAAGGAGCGAAGCTGGAATTTGGAGCAACCCTCTTGGACTATTGCAAGAACTTCACCAACCTCTACACCTGAGGTAAAATTTTAATACAAAAAAGAAAGATCTTCACCATATTTCCATTTTTTGTTATGTTTGTTAATGCTCATGCTAGTTTAGAATTCGTATTGTTTTATTACTTTAATTTACTGTTTATTGAACTGCTACTAAGGAGTCCATTCTCCTTAGTAGGTGCTCATTTGCACAAGCTAGGGTGAAAACCCTAGCTACAATTCCCAATATTATTTTCATAATAGTTTAACATTGCAAGAAGGGTTGGTCGACTCTTTTGGTAGTGTCTAACTATTATGAAAATAATTTTGGGAATAAGATGGGTCGGCCGACCCTTCAATTGCAAGGGAATTGTAAAAATAGAACACCTTGTAAGTTATAACAAATAAAAATGGTTTCTGCTGTCTTTTGTCTTCGATCCTTGTTTTACGTCAAGAAGGATCGGCTGCCCCTTCTTTTTGTAGTTAATTGTGAAAACCTTTATCCATAAGTTCAACTATATCCATGATGAGAAAACAAGAAGGATCGACCAACCCTTCTTGTAGTGTCGAACTATTATGAAAATAATATTGGGAATAAGAAGGGTCAACCAACCTTTCATCCACGAGGGAATTGTAAAAATAGAACAACTTAGAGAAAGAGCGGTCGCTCTTTCTCTGAGAATATTTCTACTTGCTAGCAAAGTCTTTGAAGCAAAACTTCTATAAATTTTGCGACACGTGGAACGCTTATATTGTGACACGTGGCATATTTGATTTTTCAAATTAGTTTAAAGATTGTTTAAATGAATAGTAAGGATATTAATGGTACCATTTAACATTTGGGGACTGTTTTAAGTTCCTGCGTTTTCTGAACCAGCAACGTGGATGTTATATCAGTGAGGTGGAAATTTGAAGTATAGCTTGTAGTTTGTGGAGAAATGAGAAGTAGTTGGAGATGAAAATGGTGTAAGGAATTTTGTATAAGTTACCCACAAGTTGTTCCGTAATACTCTTGCTAGTTCTAGTTTTTTCTCTTACTATAAGACATTCATGTATTGATTATGAAATATAACATGGAAACTTTCATTTGAGCTCTCCTCCCGGCTCGGTAGATATGAGAAGCATAGCTTGCGGTTTGTGGAGAAATAAGAAGTAGTTGGAGATGAAGATGGTGTAAGGAATTTATGGTTGAGTTGCTGAGTAGAAGTTCCTTAATGAAGTTTAAAACCGATACACTCCAAATTTAGTAAATATAAACTTCGTTAAATATATAAATCTCGTTAAATATAAACTTCTACACAGAACCTCAACCATAAATTCCTTACACCATCTTCATCTCCAACTACTTCTCATTTCTCCATAAACTGCAAGCTATACTTCTCATATCTATCGAGCCGGGAGGAGAGCTCAAATCAAAGTTTCCATGTTGCATTTCATAATCTATACATGAATGTCTTATAGTAAGAGAAAAAGTTAGAACTAGCAAGAGTATTACAGAACAACTTGTGGGCTATACAAAAAACCTGCCTCTAATGGCATGGCCAAGAAGAAAAAATAGTCTAACTGAGATCATACAAAAAATGCATTAGATAGTTATTACAAAAAACGAGAGAGAATGGGGTAGCTCCCCAGTAGACATGGAATTATTCCTCGAGAATGGGGCAACTCCCCAGTAGACATGGAATTATTCCTCGAGAATGGGGCAACTCCTCAGTTACAAACGAAGCAGAGAGAATGAGGAAGCTCCCCAGTAGACACGGAGCAAAGAGAATGGGGCTGCTTTGAATGCGTAGAGGGCCGAGGTACTAGAGTTGCAGCCAGCTAGCCGGTGAAGGGAATTGAGAGCAAAGAATCAAGAAGGATCCATAAAGCCGCACATGTGAGGGCGGGAAGGTGGAAGCGAGGGAGGTGGTATACTGCATGGGGCATGTGTGCCATTCTATGGGCACCTGGGTTGAGGCTCCTCCCCCACGTGCCCTCCTCATGTCCAGCACGTGGCCCCTTGTATAATGGTGACGCCCGCATCCGGGGTTAATATATGGTATACTTGATTCACATAAACAATTTTGTTTCTTAAAAACAATCATG
Source organism: Larix kaempferi (assembly GCA_027924585.1). NCBI lineage: Eukaryota > Viridiplantae > Streptophyta > Pinopsida > Pinales > Pinaceae > Larix > Larix kaempferi. Next base: position 660,167 of record BSBM01001603.1, on the reverse strand, counting down.
GGAAGTAATTGCACAATTTAATATATGGTATACTTGATTCATATAGGGTGAAACTTACAGCGAATATTATTCAGCCTGTTGTAGGCCATTTTATGAGCTGGCAGCAGGCATGTTGGTTGTTGGATTTTTAAGGAATCAATTGGAGTGATATGTGTACGATTACTCCAGCAAAATCTGTAGTTGCTATAGATGATATCTATGACCACCATTATCCCTCCATACTGTGATAATTACCATTCCCCATCCGTCCCATAATCCCATCCCATTCAATCCATCAATACAGTCACCACTCACTATATATCACAGCAAACTGAAATTGTCCGAGAAGCCATGGAATTTTTCTTTACTTCCTCTGTTCTCTATCCTTTGTTGTTTTATGAGAAATTATTGAGTCTTATGATCACTCCCCAGTTCTCCTCATGATATATGAGCATTTCGAAATCATCTCCCTTGGATATATGGATGGGATGGAGTCGTCTTTTTCTGACAGAAGACATGAATTCACTCGCAAAACTTATAATCAATGACATCCAACAAGAATATGTAACTATGGAACAATACATGTGACGATGGGCAATAATTTGACCTGACAACGTGACCGAAGAGATAGTCAGATTGGAGTGATAGGTGTACGATTACTCGAGCAAAATTTGTATTGGCTACAGATGATATCTATGACCACCATGATTCCACCACACTGTAATAATTACCATTCCCCATCCGTCCCAGACTCCCATCCCATTCAATCCATCAACATAGTGTCCACTCACTATATATAGGCTAACGATTCCCCATATCACAACAAACTGATATGGGAACAAAGGGATATTAGCATTGTCGAAGTCCCAATGCATGTATTTGTCATTATGTTCTTGGGTATGCAATGAGGAGGGGACATAGGGAGATTAGCAGTCTTGGAAGATTTCTTCTCTAAGACAACATGCGTTGTTGCGGTCGTCAACACTTGCAGCAAATTATCGTCGAATGTTGTTTTAGTACTAGACCATGCTGTCACCTTCTTCCTACTCTTGTTTCAATTCATGAAAATGGTCAAGAGTCAATGGGGTGTTGTTTTACGAGATTTGACAAATGACTCTTTAGCTCGCTTTATTTCTCATTGCCAGCTTCTGTAAAAACTTATTGGAGCAACTTCCTAACCTTGAAAGACTACATATCCGCAAAAGGTTTTTCTCGATAAGAATGAATTTTTGTGGTCATTATTATACACATGTCTAATTTAAGTATTTGCTTATCATTTGCAAAGTATATTTCATTGGTTGAATTCCTTTGCTTCCACTAACTACAGTGTTAGGAGCTAACCCGTCCAAGCGACCTACCCAGACCAACTGTCTGGCCATCCCCTGTTATGGTGCACTTGGAAATTTAGGAATAGTTTCTTTGTTTTTATTGTGCGCGATGATATGTGTGCTCACGCGATACCCTGGCTGCAATCAAACGATTATTTTTGCATTAGTTGGAAATGGTTTCTTTTTACGGCAGCTTGATAAATAGTTATTTGTTTGCTATGCATGTATTCGAGAGAGATGCAATACCGCCATGTCTAGGTTATCCACTTGCTAATCTTCGCATGTTAAAAGTAGACATGAAGGGATATGATGGGAGGGAAATCCCATCAACATTCTTCGAATGTTGTTTTAGTACCAGACCATGCTGTCAGTTTCTTCTAACTGCGACAAGTAGAAGGCTTCGAGCACTATCGAAGTCCCAATACAACATGATACATGGGCATTTCGAGCACTCTCGAAGTCCCAATACATGGATTTCTCATTATGTTCCTTGGCACCAATCACGTTTTCGTCCATCTTCTTTTAGTCACTCTTCTTTCAATAACTGATTGGTATGCAACGAGGAGGGTACTTAGGGATATTAACAGTCTTGGAAGCTTTCTTCTCTAAGACAACATGCGCTGTTGCGGTCGTCAACATTAGGCTTGCAGCAGTCGTCAAATGTTGTTTTAGTACCAGAAGGATTCGGTCATTGGGAAGGTGATAAATTGTGCGAGTGGTTGAATCAACATCTTAAATTATAGAGCATTCTATCTCAAAGTTTGTTGAGCGACTCTCGGATGATGTAGTATCAGACTTAACAGACAATAAACTTGTTATCACCATCGCACATTTTTTGCACTATTCATCAACAAATAACTATAGCTGGCCTGGAGAGCTTACTAGTCTTTGCAAGAATATTCCCTTTGTAGCTGAAGGTGGGAAAATCATCAGGGTAGGAGGCTTTCTAAAGTTTCTCCAACCTGCATCCACGAGTAACTAGGCCAAGTTAATGGTATGGAAATTGGAATTCTTTGATTACTATGGGATTTTCATCATGTTTTGAAGGTTACCTTATACTACCACCTTGTGCAAGAGGTATGATGTATTCAATGAATGATTTGGTTTCATTATTTCAAAGACACTTGTAGCAGTCATCGAATATTGTTTTAGTACAGTCCTTCATGTCTGGAAAGCACAGTCCTTTTGCCTTTGACTTAGCACAGTCCTTCTGCCTTCAACTTGCCACAGTAAGAAGAAGCAGCGGTAAGTAGAAGGAAGGACTGTGCTTTATAGACATGATGACCCATTTCCATCCAAAGGACTATCCGGTACCAGCTTTCAGGATGAAGAAAGGTATCCTTTGTGGGGGAGATGTTGGAGGAGCTTAGGTCGGCTGCCCGACTAGGTCCTCCGTTCGACCACTTCAGAGATCATGTCGAACCATCATGTCGATCACTGTTAAATTTTAATTAGCATTATGGTGTGTCTAGAAAGGCATGCATGTGTTTCTTGTTTTTGAAATTATACATGGAATTTGTTGAATATAATTGTACAACTGATGACAAAACTATTCATTAATGATAGTCTACAAATTTTCTTCCTTTCTCTGTAAATTGTTATTTGCAGCAATGACAGTCTGTAAATTTTCTTCCTTTCTCTGTTAATTGTTATTTGCAGTAAATTATGTCAGTCTGTAAATTTCCTTCCTTTCTTTGTGAAAAAATCAATGTCTAAAATATTCAGTCATTGTTTGAATAACAAGTCAATCGACTAAGTTATAACATAAAAAGGATCGACCGACCCTTCTTATTTAGCTATATCCATAATGACGAACACAAGAAGGATCGGCTGACCCTTCTTGAAGTGTTAAACTATTATGAAAATAATACTGGGAATAAGAAGGGTCGGTCGACCCTTCAATTTTGAGGGAATTATAAAAATAGAACACCTTAGAAGTTATAACATATAAAAATAGTTTGTCCTGACTTTAGTTTTCCGATAAGAAGGATCGGCCTCCCATTCTTTTCGTAGTTAACTGTGAAAAACTTTATCCAACAATTCATCTATATCCATAATGGAGAACACAAGAAGGAGCAACTGACCCTTCTTGCAGTGTCGAAATATTATGAAAATAATATTGGTAATAAGAAGGGTCGACCGACCCTTCTTGGAGTTTCGAACTATTATAAAAATAATATGGGGAATAAGAAGAATCAGCCGACCCTTCAATTATGAGGGAATTGTAAAAGTAGAACACCTTGGAAGTTATATCATATAAAAATGGTTTGTCCCTACTTTCGTTTTACAACAAGAAGGATCTTCTGCCCCTTCTTTTCCTAGTTAATTGTCAAAGCCTTTATCCATCAATTCAGATATAGCCATAATCGATAATATGAGAAGGACCAACCGACCCTTCTTGCAATGTCGAACTATTATGAAAAGAATATTGGGAATAAGAAGCGTCTTCTGACCCTTCATTTAGGAGGGAATTGTAACAATAGAACACCTTGGAGAAAGAGTGGAGAAAGAGCGGCCGCTCTTTCTCTGAGAATATTTCCACTTGCCAGCAAAGTATTTAAAGCAAAACATCTATAAATTTTGTTGTTAACATATGAAAATGGTTTCTCTCGAATTCTGTTTTTTGACAAGAAGGATCGGCCACCCCTTCTTTTCGTAGTTAATTGTGAAAACCTTTATCCAATAATTTGGATATATCCATAATAGAGAACACAAGAAGGATCGACCGACCCTTCTTGCAGTGTCAAACTATTATGAAAAGAATATTGGGAGTAAGAAGGGTCGGCGGACCCTTCATTTATGAGGGAATTGTAACAATAGAACACCTTAGGGAAAGAGTGGTCGCTCTTTCTCTGAGAATATTTCCACTTGCCAACAAAGTATTTGAAGAAAAACGACTATAAATTTTGTTGTTTAAATGTTGATATCTAGTATCCCAGGGTGACACGTGGAACGATCATATTGTGACACGTGGCATATTTGATTTGGCACATTGATTGTTAGAAATATAGTCTAATTATAATATTGACTCATATAGAATATTTTCTCCTCTGAGAACCACTGAATCCATGCTACGTTTTATTCTCTATTAAAGACTATGTTTTAAATATGCTTGGGTGAACTGCATAGGAAGTGAATAATTATAGTAGCATTTGTGCTCTTGCACTATCACTGCCTCTCTAGCTACCGGTACACCCTATTATCTTGGTCATTCACATTGATCTTGATACTTGCAATCATTGAGACCTATGTATTGGAAATATTGACACCTAAATCCTCCAAAGACAAAGGTATCGAAGGCAAATACCGTGCTTTGATGTTCTGTGCCTATGTTTCATTTCCTAATCAGCCCTCAAACCCAAATGGTTCCATGCACCCATCTTATGAGATATTGAAAAATATAAATACTTGGCAATTGAAAAATGAGATTTATGGTTTGAATAATATAAATACCTGGAAATTGAAATGTTCTGCTACAGATTTATGGTTTGAATAATATAAATACATGTTAATTGAAATGTTCTATTACAGATTAATTTTAGATAAAAATATAAATACTTGGCAATTGAAATGTTCTGTTAGTATTGATATATTATTAAGTCTAGACATAAAAATTAGTAGAAGATATAATTCCTAGAAATTGAATTTACTTCGATCTTATTACATTTCATGACTACGAGCTTGAGCTCACAAACACATACTCTTCTACTACAGGATTTATTTTGGATTTATGAGTTTTTACATCCAAAATTGATGTAAAAACTCATCCAAGTTTGAGGAATAATGACTCATTATTTTTGTGGTTGCAGGGGATGAGTTACTGCTTCTATGTCTACAAGTCGAAGCTCCAATAAAATTTTAGTCTTTTATTACTCCTGCAAAGGAGATGATCTGATTCAAGGATAAGGAGAATCTAGATATCAATGATACATGATATAATATAATAAACAAGCTAATAAATATACATGATATATAAATACCAACGATACATAATGCATGATATATAGAATTATAGTCAAGAAAATTAATCAAGAAGTATTCTATTACTCAGGACCAAGTACAATACAATACAATCTCTTAGTGCCAACCAAGTACAATACAATTCAATGTCTCAGTGCCGCCTGGAGATGGATCAACATGGGTGTTCTTGATGTCAACATGGTTGTTCTTACTGTCAACATGGGTGTCATTGCTTTCAACATGGGTGTGTTTGCTATCAACATGGCTATTCATGCTGTCAGCATGGCCATCCTTGCTGTCAACAAGGCCATTATTACTTTCAACATGGCTCTTCTTCTTGCTCTCAATATGGATCTTCTTGTTGTCAACATCGATATTTTCGTTGTCAATTAGGATATTCTGAGAGGACTGTTGGAAGCCTAACGTTGACGACAATGGCTGTTCATGTTGTTTCAGAGAAGTGTCCCATGAAACAATTACTGCAACCACCAATCAATATTGGTGGCAAGCAAAAGAATGCCAAATCATGGTCTTGGGGTTTCGAGAGTGCTCGAAATGCCCATATATCATGGTGTGGTGAGGATTTGTCAAGGAAGATGAATCGAAATGCTCATATATCACGAAGAGAACTAGGGAGTGACCACAAGGCTCAAGTATTTCTAATAAAACAACAAATGAAACGGAACAAAGGCCGTAAATAAGAGTGCCATGACTTATGGAAGATTTCATTTTTCAGCGATAGGGGGTATGGTTTAGCCTCTATATAGTGAGTGGCTAGTGAATTGGTTAATTAACTGGGATGGGAGGGATGGGGAACGGTAATTAGCACAGTATGGAGGGATCATGGTTATTTTCTATTTTTTCATTTGAAGTATAAGGAAATTTACTATATAATATTGTTCATTCTTTTTATGAGATTTCATTCTTTTTATAAGATTTTTTATCCACGCCGTTGCAATAAAAAGTAAAATGATTCTATTTTTAAAAAAAAATGTTTCTCTTTAAAAAGTAAAATGTTTCTATTAAAAAAAAAAAAAAGTAAAATGTTTCTTTAAAAAAAAACTACAAGAAAAAGTAAAATGTTTCTATTTTACAAAAATAAAGAATGTTTCTCTTTAAAAAGTAGAATGTTTCTATTTAAAAAAAAAAAGAAAAATAAAAATGTTTCAGTTGTAGCTGAAAAATTGGGTGTTGGTGCATCCAGCAAGTTGGAGCTTGCAAATTAATTGTAAATATAATTTTGCAATATTAGAAAGAGTTGGTGGTTTTCCCAATTGGTCTTCCATGATAAAATTATGTCATCCATTTTCTTTGTTTATTCATATTTTAATTGTGATAAAATTTAAGAATAGTGAAAATACTGATTCACCCCCCCTCTCACTATTGCTTGATATTACAACAAAATGATGGAACAATCCGATGCAAAGATTACATATTTGAGGAATAATGACTGATTATTTTTGCGGTTGCAGGGGACGAGTCTACTGCTTCTATGTCTAAAAGTCGAAGCTCCAATAAAAGTGTAGTCTTCTATTACTCCTGCAAAGGCAATGATTTGATTCAAGGATATTAAGGAGAATCTAAAACGTTCAGAGAATTTGTTGGTGACAATATATAAACATAATGTGGACTGAAGCATGATGAGATTATTCACACGAGTGATACAATCCATCATTTATGACGAATATTATTCAAGAGCCTGCTACAGATCTGTAGTCGGATTGGAGTGATACGTGTACGATTACTCGAGCAAAATCTGTACTAACTACAGATGATATCTATGACCACAATGATTCCACCATACTGTGATAATTACCATTTCCCATCTGTCCCAGATTCCCATCCCATTCAATCCATAAACACAGTGGCCACTCACTATATATAAGCTAACCATGCCCCATATCACAACAAACTGATATGGGGACATAGGGAGATTAACACTGTCGAAGTCCCAATACATGGATTTGTCATTATGTTCCTGGATATGCAACAAGGAGGGGACATAGGGAGATTAGCAGTCTTGAAAGATTTCTTCTCTAAGACAACATGCGCTGTTGCGGTCATCAACACTTGCATCAGTCGTTGAATGTTTTTTTAGTACCAGACCATGTTGTTATCTTCTTCTTACTCTTGTTTCAATTCATGAATAGTTTCTCTATTTTTATTGTACATGATGATATGTGTGCTCATGTGCTACCCTGGCTGCAATAAAACGATTAGTTTTTCATTTGTTGGAAATGGTTTCTTTTTATGGCAGCGTGATAAATAGTTATTTCTTTGCTATGTAGGTATTCGAGAGAGATGCAATACCGCCATGTCTAGGATATCTTTGAATCTCTGTGCCTCCAGATCATGCTGTTAGCTTCTTCTAACTGTTCCAAGTAGAAGGTGAGAAACTATACGCAACTCGCCAAAGTTTAGCTCATCAACTTAATTCCATGCATCATTGCTCAAGGTGGGAAAATCATTAGGGTAGGAGGCTTTCTAAAGTTTCTCCACCTTTCGGGACGAAGAAAGGTATTGTTCGTGGGGGATATGTTGGAGGATCTTAGGTCAGCCATCTGAATAGGTCCTCCATTCGACCACTTCAGAGAACATGTCGAACCGTCATGTCATTCACCGTTAAATTTTAATTAGCATTATGGTGTGTCTAGGAAGGCATGCATGTGTTGGTTATTTTCGAAATTATACATGGAATGTGTTGAATATAATTGTACCACTGATTAAAAAACTATTCATTAATGAGAGTCTGTAAATTTCCTTCCTTTCTCTGTTAATTTTTATTTTCAGTAATGACAGTCTGTAAATTTCCTTCCTTTCTCTGTTAATTGTTATTTCTAGTAAATATTTTCCATTGTGTTATTGTTCATTCTTGGATGAAAGTAATATTAAATTAGAATTCATATGTTTATGCTCTGGTTTACCGCATCTAAGTATTCACCAATTTTTTGGTAAAATTGATATTTGATTCACTTATGACCAATGCCCAACATTAATGGATTGTTTTCTTTTCTTCATTATCAAACTGCAAATTAAGACCTTGATTGTAAGAAGATAACTACCTATAATTGAAGGAAATAAATTCTAGAAATATGAAGAAGACAGGAAAGGGTGGAAGGGTGGTAATAAGAAGGGTCGACCGACCCTTCTTGGAGTGTCGAACTATTATAAAAATAATATTGGTAATAAGAAGGGTCAACCGACCGTTCTTGGAGTGTCGAACTATTATAAAAATAATATGGGGGATAAGAAGGGTCGGTCGACCCTTCAATGACAAGGGAATTGTAAAAATAGAACACCTTGGAAGCTATATCATATAAAAATGGTTTGTCCCTACTTCCATTTTACGACAAGAAGGATTGGTCGCCCCTTCTTTTCCTAGTTAATTGTCAAAACCTTTATCCATGAAGTCAGATATAGCCATAATGGATAATACAAGAAGGTCTGACCGACCCTTCTTGCAATGTTGAACTACTATGAAAAGAATATTGGGAATAATAAGGGTCTACCGACCCTTCATTTACGAGGGAATTGTAACAATAGAACACCTTGGAGAAAGAGCAGCCTCTCTTTCTATGAGAATATTTCCACTTTCCAGCAAAGTCTTTAAAGTAAAACGTCTGAAAATTTTGTTGTTAAAATGTTGATATCTAGTATCCTATGGTGACACGTGGAAGGATCATATTGTGACACGTGGCATATTTGATTTGGCACATTGAGTATAGGGAGGTTACAATTTTTTATTTGATTTGGCACATTGAGTATAACGAGGTTACTAATGCAGGTTTAACCACAACACAATCAGGAAATGAAAATTCACTCATAGTTGTTTTAAGGATTAGGCACATGCAAGATTACCCTGTAACTGGAATGCTAATTGAAAAATTAACATGAATTTATTACTTTATGTTACTCATTTGCAGAAACAGATAAATGTTTTAATTAAATAAATTCACTTCAAACATAAAAGACACAAATATCATGAGTAAAGACAAATCCAAACTGTAGATCAATGTATGGATTACTAATTGCAAAAATTAAACAATATTCATAAATAATCTGAAGTGAAAATCAACATTCATCAAAGAAATTTGATCAATTAACAAAAGAGGAATGAAGAGAAGGACTAACTGTATTACTTCAAAGTTGCATAAAATTACAATCTCTGCATCAATCAGAGTGTCTCCAGTCTTCTTTTGTTGATTTTCTCCCCCCTACCCCATGAGACCTCTACCCTTTAAATAATAATTACAAAAATAGTTACACAAGGTAGACTTCCCATAAAACAGGGATTACAAATCGAAACTAAAAGGCATCCTCAGGAGCGAGTAATACCGACCCTAATCACAAAATTCCCCAAATAAGTATCCCTCCCAACAAACTGTGGAAGATACCGACAATCCACTACCTATCTATGACAGAATTTGAAAGATGCTTCTTAGAAGATTCATGATGATCGACAATGTCCTCAAAAACTGAAAAATCAACCACTTGTCCTTCCTTCAGAGGAATTGGTGGAGTCATAGGCACTTGATTAATTATAAAATCTTGGATGACTGTATCATCTCAATCAACATGTTTCTCAGTGATCTTCCTTCTCTTACTCCGAGGGAGTCGTATATACATGGATTGAATCTCAAAGTCCTTTTTTTCACTACCAGTGCTGTCATCCAAAACCTCAGCTTTAAAAGGTGGTGACATAGGTTCATGATATTGAAGAGCCTGAAGTTCTTTCTTGCTACAAAATGTGACTGAAGATTTGTGACTTTTCTGCATCTTGTTCACAAGAAATATCTGGAAATTGAAGAAGACGAATTTTTCTGTGGAGTATGACAACTAACAGATTGCCCATATTGGTCTTTGTGTTTAAGAAGAGCAATAAAGATCCCATAATGATTAACTGTAATGAATTTCCATGATTAAAACCTTTCAGTCTGAGAAATACAATTATCACATCTGTAATGAAATAACATATAGCATGTGCCAACAAAATTTGGATTAAGATGAAGTACAATTTTAATTATATCACGTATGATTTGATGTCAAATCTAAACAACTTATCATTATGGATTAGTCGGATCAATGAACATGACTTAAAATTTGGCACATTGAGTATCCTGTAATAAACTGTGTAAGATACCAACTGTTAGCACCCGAATTGTACCTTAAGGTTGCAAAAAGGCCAAGCTGGGGTAACCACAAAACCACTTCAGGAAAGGTAAGTTGGATTCTTCCTCTCCAGGGAGGGATCTCTCACAGAATTTTAAACAAAGCCAGATACATATGAATGAATATTATAATTGAATTGTTGTTTGGTTGAAAGCAAAGAGGACAAACTCATTGGGAAGTGGAGTCAAAACATACAAATATGATTAAACATGACAGTGCTTTGCAAAGAAAACTAATCAGAGGTAGGATAGCCACCCGCTCATAGTCAAAGATCTTTTGTTTGGTGATTAAAGAAGAAGATATGAACAAGCTATCAATATAGATCATATGATAATGAATTCTATACCGACTTTAGCAGAAAATGGTAGTGGATGCTTGAAATGAAAGCAACAAAGCATCATATTTATGAATTCTATCCCAATACAACACTTATCCAAGCATGGAAAAGCATAATGGTATGAATTAAACAATGAGAGAAACATTCACATAAGAGAAGAAGTAAACAGTTTTTAAGACTAATAACACAGGAATCTCTGATAGAAAACCTTGCTCGGCCTAGCCATATTTTATTAAAATATATCTCAGAGTGCTTAACATAGGGAATTCACGAGTCCAAAAAAAGTTTCCAACCCTTTCTCCTTCTATTGCATTGCTTATATAGATGTTCAGAGCCTTCAAGCTCGAGCTGCCTCAACAGGAAGTTGTTACAATGTAGGTGACACCTATTCAAACGGGTTTGCCACCCTCAAGAATTAGTTACAATAAAATGACAATGCTAGAAAAACTTGCTCAATTTTCTTTTAAAAAATTACTGAGGATTTTTACCGAAAGACAACAAACTCTAACAAAATAAACAAAATGCTTCAGTAGTTCAATATCAGCTTTATCTTCCCATATTTCTCAACAAGTTTCGATAGCTCAGTAGCTGGCATCTCTGAGGTGGCCAACTCCTTCATCAAGACTCGGATCTCAGTGTGGTCCCTATAAGAGTAGCTATGCAGATGTGCACTAGCCTACCTTAACATCATGCTTAACTCAAAATCCTTTTCCATTTTCTCTACCACTATCTTCCTTGATAGCAACTGATCCATACCTGCAAAATCTGTGAAATCCACTTTACATCTTGCCAATTTCTTCTGATATTCTTCTTCTATGAGCATTGTTCCATCCTCCTCCCAGAAGGTAGGTAACCCTTTCTTGAACAAAGGGTCAAACATGTCTTTGAAATACTTGATCTGATGTGCCATGACATCTATTTTAGCTTGAATATCCTTTACCTGCTAGTGCTTGTGCATCACTTTTTTGGCTCCAATGATGATGGAAACCCTATCTGTTACACCAGTTGTCTTAACCTACTCCTCAGATAAGCCATTCAGGAATTCGATGGAATTCTGAGTATACTCTACAGGTTTTTTGTTCAATTTCTCATTTGTTGCTGTCACACTATTCTTGGCTAATTTTATCACTGCTTCCTTGTCCAAGACAAAATCGATGAAGGGCCTCAATTTTCTTGCTTCTTCAATGATGCCATCCCAGATGACCTTCCCGGCCTCTAGCAAGGAAGTATTCCCTGTAGCTTGTCTTTTCAACTCATCATATTTACCCTGCAACTCCTGGTGCTTGGCTTCCCAAGCCTCCTTTTCTCTTTCTGCATTATCCTTCAGGGTTTTCAGATTCACATTCTACTTTTTTAATCTTGTTATTTCCATGTCTTCCAGACTAGATTCGGCTATAGCCCCTACCAGGTTGAAATCACCAGCCTCTATGGATGGTGTGGCCATGCTTTCTACTTCTTGTTCTTTCTCCTGCGGTTTCTTCTCAAGCTCTTCCACTTTGGACTTTGAGATTTTATCACTTGCCACCACAATGGCTATATCTATCTGCCATTTTTTTTCCTTCTCTTCAAGCTTCAATAGCTTGGCCCTATAGTCTATCAAGTCAGTCTACAACTTCTCCTTCTTTTCCTCTAGTTTTGCTAGCTCAAAGACTGCTACTAACTGGCTAGAGGGGATTTTCAACCCCTTTTTTAGAGATTGGATGATGTTGTCTTTTTTCATTGAGTAGGTTTTGAATGCTAGCTCTTTTATCAACCTAGTCCTCAGTGGCCACTATCTCACCCTGCAATTTCTTGATCTGTGCCTTATGAGCTTTGTTTTCCATCTTTTCCTACTTGAGCTGGCTGGCAACCTTACTCTTAATGACATGTACCTTTGATAGCTCCAAAGTTGTCCTCAACATTTGAGTATAAATAACATCCTCGGTTTCTTTATGCAAGTTTATTACATCTGGGACATGGATGTCCTCTAAATTCATCCTTAGCTCAATGGCCTTGCTCTTGGTGGCTAAGGCCAAACTCAGGGTGTTCTGAGCGAGGCTCCCGCTAGTCACTAGAGGCACTTCTTTGCTTGAAATTTTCCTTACTTCAGTCTATAACTTGCACTCTTCTGAGGCTGCCCCTGAGTCCACCTTGTATTCATCTATCAACTCATCTTTAGTCTTTCTTAAGGCAGCAGGCTTAGTGGCTACTATGTTAAATACATACTCTTTGATCTCAAATGTTGGTATCTTATCCACTTGTTTTTTTTCACTTTACTAGTCCCCATAGGTACTAGCTGGGCTACCACTTGTTTCTTTTTTCCTTTAGCATTCCCCACAGGTACTAGATGCTGCTCAGATTCTCAATTTTTCTGCCTCTTCGGGGATCTCTTAGCTTCCCCTTCTATGTCCATAGGGACACTGTCATCTTCCTTGCTGGACTTTATTAAGTTGATGGCCATAGGCATGCCTGCTGGCACTGATAGAACTAGGCTAGAAGAGCCAGGCACTGGGTGTGTGTTCCCTTCTGTCAACAAGGAGAAACTCTCAGGTGTGTCTATTTCCATCTGGATCCTGCTAGGACATTCCAGTAAATTTGCAGCTTCTTCCATGCCTGGAATTTTGGAATGCCCAAAAGCCTTCCTATTGCTACCCTTCCTCTTGTTGGAAATGATGTGGTGGGGATCATATTTTAAGGGTGCTTCTATTTTGAAACCCATCTCCTTTATCTTGCATTCGATGGATGTAAGAGTTCCTTTTTTTTTATTAAGAATGGACCTACAGTCCATGAAACACAATATTAAATCCCTTTCTATGATCTAGAAAGTGCTTAGCTTCTGCCTTCAATTTTTTTTTGATGAATTCTAATGCAAATATTATGGGGGTCAAGAAAATTGGTAGCACGTAGGGTGCATAAGAAAACCCATAAACCCTGATGATTGTGCCATGCTCTGAAAGGAACCAATCTCCGATCCTCTTCTCAGGAGAAAGCTGTAGTAACTCCTGCATTTCTGGTAATACTCTAGGAAGCTTCTTTTGAAAAATGACCTAATAAACCTCAAACATGAGCTCATCATGGAACTTGGTGTAATCAGTGTACATCTCTTGAGTAAATAGTACCTCAGGGATTCACAAGTTTTCCTCATTGAATGTCAGGAACATTTTTAGTAAGTAGGAGTGAAATCTAAAAATCCTTGTTTCCTAGAAATCCTTTAGCTGGGAGTGTATACTTTAAGCCAAAACTTCATCAAACCTGAGCCATGCACATTGGGTAGACTAGCTTGGGTCATTTGATTTTAGGAGGCACATGCCTAGGACAAAAATAAAACTTATTAGAGGTTCTGTGACATACAGATCAGATTCTAGACCTAGGAATTGGCTCATCATGGCGATAACACCTCTGGATTCTTCTGTGAATAGTATGGCTTCAGCTGGGAAAGCCTGCTCTTGTATTTGGACAGTAGGATTCAGATAAGACCTATAGAAATTATGTTTTACTTCAACAGGGGATTGTCTAAAAAACCATATTAGGGATTCCTCGGTATACCCTATAGCTTTCTAGAAAAACTCTTCTGGGACAGACAGGGTTTTTCTAAGGGTTTGGGGATCGATTTTGCAAAGGATTTTGGAATTGGCAGCGTCCATGATTTCCCTCTCAGTAGAAGAGTAGTTAGAGGCGCACCATTTAACAAATTCGGGAAAACTAGGGGTTTGACCGACTGTAAACAGATGGAAATAGGATTGGTGTACCTAGTGCATGTCTATACCTCGCTCCCTAACCAGTTTCACCTTGTTTTTTACAGTTTCCATGGGGTCATCAGTCATCATAGTGTTTTAGACCTTTGCGTCTCTATCCATCAACACTGTTTCTATGCTTTGAAGCTCAAAACCAGGGGGTTCTCAATCACTCAATTCATCCATTAAATAATTTAGTCTAGAGCAGAGAACCTACTTGGTTGGTTGAAGGTTGGATTGGGGCCCTGGTTGACCTGGTCCACCTGTTTGTTTCTGCATAGCTTTATCCTGTCGCTTTTCAATTCAAAATAGGACAGGTGGAATCCAACTCTCCATGTAGGTGAGTTTTTTTATTATTTATCCTTTGCTATCACCCCTGCATCTCCTGCTGCATGGAAGCTTCCCTGGCCGTCTATTTTCCTAATCCGTGGATCGTCGCTACTTTCTAACTCTATGATCCCTGGTGGCATCGAATCCCACAACATGTCTCCTTTTCTTCTAGTTAAAACCACATGAAGTCGCCCACCGTTGATCTAGATCTTGCATGAATCCTGGCCGTCAAACGATGCGACTTTTACCAACTTCGTGGATTTGGCTTGCATCGATGTTTCGTGCATGTTAGATCCACGATCAAAACCTCGGCCATAGATCTCGGCCTCGTCAGATCTGCGCCGTCCAAACCCACGGGCCTCTACCAAAAGTTCGCGGATCTAAAAATTTGTTTGCTCCACGCATGTCATATCGAAGAAGTAATTCCCTACCGTTAATCTGCTCCATTGGCCGTTAATCTGCTCCTTAAGATGCTTGTGAGATAAACATCCCGCCTCCATCTAAAACACCTCACTCTTTTTTCGTGAAGCGTGCTCATGACTATAGATCTTCACCATCGCCAATCTAGACTATTTATTTGCTCAGATATATAACTGGAGGCAGACCTCTGCAATTGAATTCTCCTTGCAAAGTTTCGGGTTTGGGATTTGATCATTTCACCCTTGAGGCTGTGAATACCTACCCATGTGATTCTATTTTGCTCAGACCACCCAGTGTAATCTCATCCATAGGATCAAGACAAATCGACGGTCAAAATGTAAACATGTGGGAAGAAAAATAAGGGTTGCAGGGTTTTATTTCATAAAGATATACATTCTTTCCGCAATCCGCAATCCGCAATTGTATGTTCCAGGTCACGGAAATGCAAAGTGCAAAACTATTTTAAGACTCTTCCCACAATCCGCAATTGCAGGTTGTGGATGCAGAAGACCACAATTATTGAAGAATATTTATGCATCCGCAATCTGCATTGTGGATTGCGGGTTGCGGAAAGAAAATGTTTCAAAACTGAAAACCAAGATACCACAATCCGCATTGCGGATTGCAGATTGCGGGTTGCAAAAAGAACCTGACTTTTGGAAAAACTCAAAAAATGCAATTGTGATTTGAAAAGTGTGAATTTACAATTAAAAAATGCAATTTTTTATTTGAAAAGTGCAATTTTAATTTTTAATGTTCAAAATTTTAAAGTGAAAATTCCAATGTCTAAAATATTCACTGATTGTGTGAATAGCCAGTCAACCGGCTAAGTTATAACATATAAAAATCATTTGTCTGGATTTCTGTTTTTCGACAAGAAGGATCAACTGCCCCTTCTTTTCGTAGTTAATTGTGGAAACCCTTATCCAATAATTCTGCTATATCCATAATAGAGAACACAAGAAGGATCGACCAACCCTTCTTACAGTGTCAAAATATTATGAAAAGAATATTGGGAATAAGAAGGGTCGGCTGACCCTTCATTTACGAGGAAACCGTAACAATAGAACACCTTTAAGAAAGAGCAGCTTCTCTTTCGTGGAAGGATCACATTTTGACACGTGGAATGATCATATTGTGACATGTGGCATAAATATTGTCATTCAAATGTCGAAATCTAGTCTCCAGGGTGACACGTGGAACGCTCAGATTGTGCCACGTGGCTTTGAAATCTAGTCTGTAAATTTCCTTCCTTTCTCTGTTAATTGTTATTTACAGTAAATCCTTTCCATTGTGTTATTATTCATGCTTGGATGAAAGTAATATTAAATCATAATTCTATGTTTATGTTGTGGTTTACCGCATCTAAGTATTCACTAGACATAAAATGTATGCAACCTGGTGGTAATCGGCATTAAACTAGTTAATTTCGTTAATTTAGCCCAGTAATGAGTAACGCACGATTTTACAAATATAATGATGTGAATTCATATTAATGGACTGTAAGGAGATAACTACCTAGAATTGAAGGAAATAAATTCTGGAAATTTGAAGAAGACAAACAAGGGTGGAAGGAAATCTGTAGAATCTAAAACGTTCAGAGACTTTAAATTACTGTGAACTTGAAACTGTCATCGCATTGATTGTTGAAAACCATGGAAGATATGGATTTTTAGCCTGGAAGCTAAATAAGCATGCTTTGTTATAGATTTAGATATATGTTTTGAATAATATAAATACCTGCCAATTGAAAAACTAGCAGTCGATTCTTCAAACCAATCTTACTACTCTACCGGCCCAACACTCTTCTCGATTCCACCTCAGCAAAAGAAAACCTCAGTCCTGAGAGAAAACATAGCTCCAAACTGGAAAACACAGAGAGTTTGAACTTTAAGTTTCAATGTAGGTAGTGGGCGGGATATCATCATAGTATCAATGCATAAAAGGTCATGACATTAATTATCACAGTGTGGTGGGATATCATCTGTATGTCGTGATAAGATTATTCACACAAGTGATACAATCATCATTTACCATTGGCGCCGTCAGGGTAAGGATCACTGCCAACGTACAAACCATTTTAAATCGCAGAAAATATCAACAGTCCCACGTCCGTTCCGTATACCCAACATGCGTTCTAGGATGGAGGGATGGGTGGTTGCGGAATCTAAAACCACTCTCCGCGTGGTAGCACCACATGATTTCGCAAGTTGGAAGGGTGGTAAGGAAAACCACCTTCCTCCATTTGCGACACCACCTTCTCCCATATTTCACGGTCGCTGGCACGTGTGGATATGATGTGGTCGGTCGACATCACACCTTCTGCCCATGCAACTCCTCTACGTCGAGGCTCCTACCCACGTGTCTCCTCCATGCCATAATTCCTTCCCATGTGGCTTCTCCACGTCAACCTACACATGCATAGTGGAAAACACCTTTCAGATACACAATCAAAACATAATTAAAAACTTTTCAATTACATAATCACAACATACGAGAATGAAATAAAAATGCATAAGATTACTTATCTTTATCCAACGCAAATCCAAGCAACTGGTTGTGTAAGCGCGCTTTTCCAATTAGCATCAATATAAATGTGTGGTTGTTTATCAGTTGCAAAAATAGATAAATGAGTTAAACGAAGAAATTCATTTAACACATAATAACACATGAATCGTCCAACCTACATATCGATGAATTCATTAAATTGGAAACATAAAACATAGTTCATAGAAATTTGGAGTGGCAAGAGATAGCTACTCATAACATAGGAGTGGCAATGATTTTCAAATAATTCAGAACAAAGGCAGGGTAGCTACTCATTTACAGTCAAAGAGCTGTTTGTCTAATGATAAGGAAGAAAATAAGAATAGTCCATCAACACAGAGCATTATTAAATGAATTCTGCATTAACTTTAGTAAAAAATGGTTTGTGGATGCTTGGAATGAAAGAAACAGAGCATAATCATATGAATTCTGCCTCAATATATACTTATCCAAACATGAAAGAGAACATGATGAAGTAGATAACTTGCCTTGATATTCTTCCTATGTCCATCAAGAACAACTTTATGTACATCAATATCCCCCTTCCTAAGCAGCTTCAACATCTTTAACATAAGTCAACTCTTTCAATAATCTACATATTCAGCATACTATAATTCAACTCCATCAAGAACAACTACACACATTTTGAGGAGAGTGTGTGTTTCATGTACATAAATGCAGACCACTACCCACCCTGCTAGAGGAGTGTTGGTATACACAAATACAAACCAAAACCCCCCTACTACCCACTGTTTCTAGAGGTGAATGTGTGCATTTGTGACTTATCATTAACACTCACCAGAGTCATCAACTTAAATAGTTAGCATACTCATCATAATTATCATATTCAAAAAATCAATAATTCACTAAGTAAACATAGGCAACATTCAACATAGCTAACTCCATCAACAATCAACATATCTAACTCCATCAATAATCAACATAGCCAACAAAGTAGACAAAATACACTATGAACATAATTAACTTAATCAACTCCTTTAATAATCAAAATAGCCAACTCTATATCAACATAAGTTGAGATAAATCAACCCCTTCATCACCTTCAACATAAGGTAATTCCTCTAGTAAACACCTTTGATTTAATTTAACTAGACCTCATTACTCAACAAACTTCATTCTTAAAGCATCTTAAGGGAGTGTATCAAGAGAAGGGAATGTTACATGTTATAAATATATATATCTATAAATTCACATGATGTATCACTTACATATTTATGTTATCTCTAGTTGCCAACAAAATACAAGTTCATGCGCCATCTTAATTTGCATAGGGCACCTATGGCTATCGATTTTCGTCGCCATAGATATACACCCTTCATCTGTGCCCCTATATAGCATTCAATGGGCCTTTATAATTTCTCCCTCATCACCAATGTTAAAGCTTAGGATCTTTGATTATTTCATTTGGGCATTGCAAATTCATATCCAGAGATCCCATTAGACATACCTTGGTTCTTCTGATTCGATAACCGAGGCCTTACCCCTCCACAAATCAATGTATTAATTGTGAGGTCATCCATGCAACTTCAAGTGGTTGGGCTCTTTAATTTCCCTACCCCCGATGTCGCCTCATCCTTCCTAGAAACAATTCACATGGATCTCCGACATGCGAAGATCAGGCTACCAGGTTCATGCTAATTTTTTCTGTCATGGCCCTTTGCACTGCGCATTTGCACTCACCTCATTATGCTCCAGGATCCTCGTGCTCTAGTTCTCCTCATGCTCTCGCTTACCTACACCTATAACATCTTCTCATTGGCTCCCATGGGCAGGACAAAGGGTACCAAGACCAAGAGAAAGCAGAAAGATGCAGCTCTGGAGACGAGTCACACCAGGCAAGGCTATGGTGTTGAAGTATTCATTTGATTCTGTTTACTGATTGATAGCTAGGAGGCTAGTATAATTGCGAACATTATGGATAACAGGAATCAAGAGCAGACTTGGGACCCCTATTGGCTTGTGAAGAACATGTTAGGCCAGCTTATGGAGGACATGCAGACTAATTGGACCCTTGCTCGCCACGCCACCCAAAATTTGCGGGCTACTCTACCAAACTTGGCTGCCACCCTCGGCACACTGGAACACATGCTCAGTTGGGACTCCTATGCCGCCACTTGTCCCTTCGACTGCGACAGTCGTCATGGGAACAATACACCTAGCGCCACCACGTCTTCTGTCAGACCTGAAGCCACCCTTGGAACTCTGGCCACTCCTCTTGGCATGGATAAGTCCAACCCAGGGGGTATCATGTTGGTTTTGACACGTAGCAGGAACCTTATGAAGGGAAAGGAGAAACCACACACCTCCTTCCCCATCCCCTCCACCTTGGGCTCGATCCTATCCAAGCATACATGCAATGAGCTGACTGGTTTCATTCCTGTCATGCCCTGGAGGACGATGACCTTGTCGGTCAAGGTCCCTACTCAGGCCACTCATCCTTCTGCGAAGACTACTTTGCCTCCCGTGAGAGCTACATTGACACCTAGGATTGCTACTTCGACACATGGGAATGCTGCTTCAACACTTTCAAGTGATTGGAAGGACACAGATTACTACATATGCCCAATTCTGGAGGAGACACCTTCTGATGCAGAAGGCCCCTCTTCAACTGGTTGAGGAGGTTCTTCTAATTTCTCTCTTACTTTTTATCTATTTTGGTTATGCCTATGACTGCCAGTTTTTTGTATGCCTCTATGGCCATGACTACTCATGATATTCACCCTGGTTTCCTTACTCCTGATATTCCACTGATATCTATGGCTGGCACGTCTAGATAAGGTTGTTCATAGGATAGGTGTTTTTAATTTCAAGTTAAAACACATGCGATTACTTTTGGAATATGTCAACACGCAACTCATGAAGAATTAAGGTATATGTATTAGGATGTGCGAGACAATTGTTTTATAAATATATTTTGTGGGGGTAAATATAATAATATTGTTTTTTAAATGTGTATGTGTATTCATAAAATAAGTAATAATATATTCCTAATTTTTTGTAGCTGTTTTATATAAGCAAGTTTTTGTATTGGTCGATCTCTGAGTCATGATGATCGGATAGTTTTGGATGAACAGTTTGTTTTTAGTTTTCTTTGTGGAAAAGATTAGATATGTTTTTGTACTTTTTGATTTCCTCGAAATAACAAAAGTACATTTTTTGTCTCTAAAAAAAAGAAGTAATATACCATTATATATATATATATATAAAATAAATAAGTATATTGAAATTTGATTTCAATCATTTCTAAAAAAACTTTGCTTCTCCTTCAAACATACAATTTAAGTCAAAAAAATTTAATTTGTTGTCTAAATAATTGTTTTTACATAGATTTAATTTGCTATCTAATTAATTTTTTTTTACATATGTAAGTTTTAATAATAACCTTGATATTAATTAAATTTTGTATTGAACTTGTCAATGTTGAAATTTGGCATTTACCTTTTCTTGTCAAAAATAAAATTTATAATACATAATTATTTTGATAACCCCTGATTCTGCTTTCACACAAATTAATACTGTGTCAATTTGAAATTGACGACATCAAAATCGTGTAACATTATAATGTTCAATCAGTATTTATATATTAACTCTAGGATCATGTAACATTGTAGTTACAATGATAACAATATTGATAATGCTCAGTCAATTGTTGTATATAACCTTTTGCGTTGCAACAGTTCTCACTGATTATTTTTATTTCATGTAATTAATGGTTTGTTATTCCCTATAATTGGATTGAAAGCTTGTTAATTTTCTACCCTTTATCCATATGCAAAATGCAAGGCACTATGGGTCATTAGAATTTTTTCATATTGTTTGAAAAGGATATTCATAATTATGGTTTCTATATATTACAATTTTTTCCTTACTCATGGACTTAATATTAGCTAATGTTGATGCATTATTAGTATATGCCAAACACAATGTAGTCTTGATAATTGGAAAAATTTTCATGGAAAACCATGTGAGTTAGAATTTTTTGGTTTAAAAACATAGTTATGATCCTAAAATTTTAAGATTAAATCACAAACAATATATCAAAATTACTTGGCACTTTATTCAATATCAACTAGCTTAGAATATTTAATTATTTTATTCGCGCGCTGCGAATTCATATCCAGAGATCCCATTAGACATCCCTTGGGTCTTCTAATTCGACAATCGAGGCCTCACCCCTCCTTTCATGGACCTGAACCCCTCAAATCGTCTAGGGAAAAACCAGTGCCAACAGTATGATTGTAGTTTAAGGATTGAAGCACATACAAGATTATCTTGTTATAAAATGCTAATTGAAAAATTGGCATGCATTTAATGTTTCTGCCATCCGCAATCAGGATAAATGACAACTTGGAGAAAGAAGACAAAGCCGCTCTTTCTGTAATGTCCCCTCCTATCATACCAGCATGATAGAGAGGATCATGATGCTAAAACCGGGCATCTAGCCCATGAAACTTATTAAGTAAGCATTCAACTAGCATATGGAAATGTATCATTACAAGAAAAACACAACGAAAGTAATATTAATTACACATTCAACATACATTCCAGATTTTCATGTCATTCATCAATTAAGCAATATCAAATTATCAAATGAGAATACTTATCTTAAACCAAGTAGTCCCTGAGCAACCAGCTATGCTTCTTCAATGTTCCACCCAACCGTAGGCCAGTGTGCTCCTAAATCTCTCAGCACCACTACCACCCCCGAGCTGGGCATGATCTCCACAAGAAAAAGGGGAAAGCAGGCTCTCACATAGCCAAAGGTATACCATAATCAGCTAAGCCAATCAACAATTGGGTTTCTCAGGCTGTTAAGAGATGGATGCATATAACATCAGAAGCATAAATGTTGGGCATGAGAAAAACGCTTATCCAGTGAAGTTCCCAACGGTGGGTTTCTACCAGTTCCAGAAAAATGTGGACAACCAAAAATGAAAAGGAGGGAATGGGAAGTCAACCCCAGGAGAGCAGAATCGTTTTCAGAAAAATGCTCATGGGCATTTCGTGGGCAAAAACGGCCTCCATAACCCCAAAAATCGTGGCTCTCTTCTCCCAGCCACTGAGCTAACCAAAAACGAGTTTGCAAACATGGAATAATGCAGGAAATGGTGAAAACGTGAAGGATAAAACCCCAACAAGCTCTGACTGCGTGAGAGGATGAAGGCCATGGGTGAAGAATGGATTTGGGCACAATTTCGTGGGGGTTTTCTTGCCCAGCAAACCAAAAATCGATTCCCCAGGTTGCTGTCTTTCCCATAAACGAAATTGACAGCCATACCTCTCCCATCCCAAGGCATTAATTGTCTCAACCAATTCTTGGAAAAATTAAATGATTGGGTACAAAAGTCAACATGGGTAGTTGAGGGTTTGATGGGTTCTCTCATTGACACTTGGATTGACTCAATTGGCTCAAGGGTTTGAATGTTTTCCCTCCCAATTCCTTGTGAAATATCATGCCCCCATCTCTTTGTTGCATTGCGTAGCTGGTTGTGGGTTTTTCATTAAAATTGCATATTTACATGATGTCTGATTTTACATTGTGCACAGCTAGCACAAGAACTCTATGCATCTATTCTAATTGCCAATACATAGAATGATAAATCAATGGCGGGGCCTTGGCCTTGAGCTCCTCACCATGACTAAATAACAATATTTACATCATTTACAATATTAATGCAATAGGGTCGAGATGGGGACATTACACTTTCTCTGAGAATATTTCCACTTACAAGACCCTACGAAGGCTAGACCGTCAATTCATTTATATCCAAAACGGTGAGCACTGGCAGAATACTTACCACAACAAGGGTCAGCGGAACCTTCATTTACGAGTGAAGTGTAAACATATTTAATCTATGAAGGCCAAGCTGAGAATTCTGGACTTCCAGCTCCCGCTGTAAATATTTGTGATCCGCCCATTCGTTTAGTGGATAATATTTAACAGCCTTATACTACAATTCACATATATCCAGATTGGCCAACACAGGAAGGATCAACCAACCCTTCTTGCATCCTAGAACTATTATGAATAGAGTTATGGGTAGAAAAAGGGTTGGTTTCCCCTTCCGTTATGAGGGATTTGTAAAAATAGACAACTTGGAGAAAGAGCGGTCGCTCTTTCTTTGAGAATATTTCCACTTGCAAGCAAATTGTGCAAAGCAATGTAAACTTATTCAACCTGCAAAGGCTAGACCGTCAATTCATTTATATCCAAAATGGTGAGCAATGGCATAATACTTACCACAACAAGGGTTGGTGGACCCTTAATTTACGAGTGAAGTGTAAACATATTTAAGTTACGAAGGCCAGGCTGAGAATTCTAGACTTCCAACTTCCACTGTAAATTGTAGGGATCCGCCCATTTGCTTGGTAGATAATTGTGAACACCCATATCAAACAATTGAGCTATATCCAGATTGGCAAACACAAGAAGGATCGACTGACCCTTCTTGCATCCTAGAAATTTTATGAATAAAGTCATGGGAAAAACAAGGGTCGGCAACTCCTTCCTTTATGAGGTATTTGTAGAAATAGACAACATGGAGAAAGAGAGGCCGCTCTTTCTATGAGAATACTTCCACTTGCACGCAAATTGTGAGAAGCAATGTAAAATTATTCAACCTACGAAGGCTAGACTGTCAATTCATTTATACCCATAACGGTGAACACTGGCAGAATGCTTACCACAACAAGGGTTCGGCCGACCCTTGAATTACAATATTAGTGTAAAAAAATTTAATCTACGAAGGCATTCTAAGAATTCTAGACTTTCAACTTTCGCTGTAAATAATAGGGATCCACCCCTTCGATTAGTAGATAATTATGAACACCCAAAAACATCAATTCACCTATATCCGGAATGGCGAACACAAGAAGGATCGACCGACCCTTCTTGCATTCTTAAAACTATTATGAATAGAGTTATGGGAAGAAGAAGGGGCGGCTGCTCTTTCCTTTATGAGGGATTTGTAAAAATAGACAACTTGGAGAAAGAGCGACTGCTCTTTCTTTGAGAATATTTCCAATTGAAATCAAGTTGTGCAAAGCAATGTTCCTATGAAATTTGTGTTTAGAGTGCTGATATCTACTTTCGCCACTGCTACAAAACATCTCTAGAGGAAGGAGTGGACGCTCTTTCTCCTCAGCATCTAATTCCAACACCCTTTCACTAAACACAAGTTTCAACTTGCCATCAAACTCTTTCGAGGAATCTTTCTATAAATTTTGTTGTTAAAATGTTGAGATCTTGCTTCCAGGGTGACACGTGGAATGCTCAGATTGTGACATGTGGCATATTTGATTTTTCCATTAGTTTTGCTATTGTTTAAAAGAATATTATGGATCTTAAAGGTACCATTTCAATATAAACCTATGGATTTAAGTTATAGTAATTCCAATGCAAGAGTACTAGAATCATTTTATGTTATAGTGATTCCAATGCAAGAGTACTAGAATCATTTTATGTTATAGTGATTCCAATGCAAGAGCAGAATAATCGGGTGATTCCAATGAAAGAGCAAAAACATCGAGGGAGAAACCAAGAAATACATGACCTTCGATAATACTCCTTTTATAATAATCTTATTGATAATGTTTTATTAAAATTTATTGTTTTCAAACTAGAAATTTAAGCCATATTTTAGCTATACAAAATAGCTAAAATGCACTTCCAAGAAAAATATGGTTCCTCGCTCAATTTGAAAAACGAAATAAAATATGGTTCATTAATGTGTTTCATGAAGTTTTTCTAAATTCAAAGGGTTTTTCTCCAGTAAATAATCACTATGTCGAATTGATGGTCTCGATTTTTTGTTTTCCGTTATTTAAACTATCATGCAAAAGAAATTCAAAACTTTATCTAAACTGAAACATAATACATAGATCCAAACATAATCGATAAATAAGAGAGGTTAAGAATTTAGAGAAGAACGAAGAATTAAGAAAATTAATTCAAATTAATATTCAAAAACCTGGATATATATTCTTCAAATAGTAGGTACATCATCACATAGTTTAAACAATTTTTCAAAATTTAGGGCATTGAACAAAATCCCTCTCCTAAACTTACAGAAAAGTAAACCTAAAATAGCTTCCGATACAAACTTAACATAAGGGTCGAGAACAAAATCCCTGACCTAATATAACAAAAAACTAAACCTAAAATAAGAAGTGACCGTGGTTGGTGGGCCGCGTAATTCCCTCAGGGGTCGATATGAATTGGTTTGACCCCTCCTGATGATCTTGCCGATCTTGCCTCTGAGGGAGTCTTTGAGGGAGTCAAGGGAGTTCTAGCAGTTGGATGGGATGGATGGGACTGTCCAGAACCTACCGAAGTAGTTGGGCTCCCCTCGAGTTTATTTTGAATGGCTTCATCCCGTTCATGGAGGAGGGCTTGCATTAGCCTCATCATTTAGGCTTTGTCAGATTTGTCTTGCGCTTTGTCTTGCGCATTCCTCTCCATCATTACGGCTTTGTCATTTTCCATGGTTTGCATTATTTTGGTTTTGTCGTTTGCCATGGTTTTCTCCAAGGAGTCTAACTTCTGACGAACCTCTACCATTTCCTTGTCCAACTTCTCGACTTGTCTGTGGGTGTGTGCATCGGTGATGCTGGTCCTTCCGCGACTGCTACCTTCCGCCATTAAATAAGGAGACAGGCCTGAAGAATGCCTGTAAGAAAGCTTCTCGTATAGGATCTCGCGGCCACTGAGCAAAGTAGTGGTCGGAATCCTCAGACTTTCATGTTCTCCGACTCTAACAACCTGACATTGATGAGGGCCAGTGGACGGAGAAAGAGTCAAACACGGAGCTAATTTAGAAAACATTTTCGGCAACCTCAAGCGAACAAGAGCAGATCATATTTAAATCCACAACACGGATCGGAAATAATAAAAAAAAATAGAACACAGATCGCAGTAAATCTACAGAGCCATCGTAATTGAAGATCAAAGCAATTGAAAGATTGTTATAGCGCGTTATAGGACATTAAGGGTCAAAGAAGTTACCCTTTGATTTAACTGATGGGACATATTGACGGCAAGGGTTCATAATTGGGCTCATAAACTTTTGAAGTCCACCGTCGATCTTGAATGGAGCGATCCAACACTATAGGATAGTTACGCTGGGTTAAGTTGTGCAACATTTAAATCACAAGATACGGTGCAAATTCTTTATGAAATCTAGCTAAGTGCATGTTTAAGTCCACCGTCGATGTCGATTGATGAAGATCCAACAAGTTTGAATCATTCAGCTGCTAAGATATGCTGGAGGGTTAATTTAAAGGATCAGATGCAAAACATTTGTAAATCTTAGTTGACTGTCGGTTTGACATCCACTCTATTGACGAGACATTTGGCAATGGTATATTTGGAGAACAATTTGGCCAAATTGCCAACTTTGGAGAATTGTAAAAATTTGTTAACTCTGCAAAATAGTAATTCCTTACTAATTAAAACAAGATTGAAAGACTATGAAGATCAATGATTAATCGATGCCATTATAGGGATCCAATATTTTTTTTATGAAGAAGCATGATTTTCCTTAATAAATTTCTCAAATAATAAAGTTCTTTGAAAATATATATAACCATACAAGTCAAATGTATGAAGAGGACCATAGGTGTCTATGAATTTTTGGTAATTGCATATCAGAAGCAAGATCTGAAAAACTGAAGTTAAAACTATTATAAATTAGAGGGTTGTTGGGTGCTTCTTGGGGCAAGTTCATGCCTTCTAAGAGAATTGTTGCCTCCTTCCAGTCATGGGTAGATATTTAGGGTGGTGGGGCATCCTTGTCTGTTTAGCAGGTAGAAAATCAGGGGTGTGGGAGCATCCTTTTTGTAGTGGCAGAAGAATCCATGGGATTAATTTATCCATCAAGTTGGTGCTTGTAGAACAATTTTGTATACGATTACCTCCTTAATAGGAAGGCTTTGTTGGTTTTACCTTTCAGGTTTCCATGATAAATTGGTGTGACAATTTTTAATTGTCCCATTCACATTGGGAATGATTATTTAACTTTTGCTTAATACTAATTTTATATAAAAGGGTTGAAAAAGGAAATACTGATTCCCCCCCACCTCTTAGTATTGTTGGATGAACCAACACCTGCCGCATAGCACCCTCATAGTCACCTAACGTCTTGTGTAGTTGATGCTCTAGCGCCTTTGCTTAATATTTTAAGCACTTAGGCCTATTAGCATATTAAGTTTGTAGGCCCCCTAAGGTAAGCTTACTTCCCTTATGCTTTTTAAGCCTTCTTTGGACTCCAAAGCTCATGAACTATTTACCCGATCTTTTTAGGTACTTGGGACAAAAATAATGCTAAGAATGGGGTCCCTTTGTGCAGAGATTTTGTACCTTGTCCCACCTGATGAACACCTTCCAAATTTATCCTTCACATGATCATGTATTCCATGCAACATGATATCCATTTCCATTGCATTATTATTTGTTATCTCCTTCATGGATGCATTTTTTTGTAGTCTTTTTAGAGCGATGTAAGCATTTAGAACATATTTCCAAATATCAAAACCTTGTGCATTTAAATGGAGTCTCATTCTTATAATCCAATCAGATCAGAATTTGATCCATAGAATAGTCAACCCCATCTGCGGAGTAGATACTTTCATGTTCGTCCATGTGCTCTAGAGATCTTCGGTCCAACTATGAGACTCTCTCGAAGGAATTGACTCCCTGATTTAACTGCACCAACTGGAAGGAGGCTCGAAACCTAAGGAAGCTCGAACTCCTGGGTTTACTAGATCCATCTAGAATGAGGCTACAAGCCCTTGGTTTTCATAATTTCCAACCTATAGATAGGACTCTAGACCTCAGGAAAGTCAAACTCAATAGTTTTACTAGCACCAACTGGATGGAATCCCCAACTCCCTGAGATCATAAGCACCAACCCAAAGGAGACTTCGATCTCCTATCCTTGATCAATCCTGCCACCCTAATATGAATAAGAAGAACAATACTCCACTGCCATTGTATCACGGTTTCCATCAACCTATACATGTATCTATGTCCTTGTACCTGTATCATTGTCCATGTATCATTGTATTGATGTCACTATCACAATACATGTTCATCACAAGGACACAATCATTGTCTCTTTCACAAGGCCACAAAAAATATCGATGTCACAATGTCAACTTGTACATGCCCCAAATATGTCGTCCAAGAATGGCAGCAACTTCTTCCAAGATATACTTCAGCTGTATAGCAAGACCGTAAAGATGCCTCCAAAGAGTGTAATCAAATCCCAGAAATAATCACCAATAGACTTCATCTATTTTCACCTTCAAACCCTTACATCATAGACCTCATAGTACATTCCAAAAGCTTAGAGGGATCTCATGCCAATATCATTACCATGGAATATTCCAATACAATCACCAATAATATCTATGCCATTAGAGAGTGGTTTTTGATCATTTATCATTTTGTGTATTGGAGAGCATAGCTTGTCCATGCTTGTGGAGTGTTTACTCTACTTGCCTTACTAGTACTAATTTTGAGGGTGAAAGAGTCCCATCCTAATTGGGAATTAGAGAGGCCATTGTGCATTGGACCATGAGGACACATATTAAGAGGTTGTGGCAAGATTCCCCACTACACTTGGCATGATTCTCTCACCAATTCGAGTTCAAGATGAAGGGTAACATACTTGGGGTAGTTTAATAGGTATTATTCATGGCATGAGTCATGTAAGGTATAATTGGAGTGGAAGAATAAGTCCCATGGAAGAGGAAGAGGCATCTTAGAAGAATTGTGACAGTTGGGCTAGATTCCATAGCCTCTACTGTGACAACAATGATGAAGATGCCATGACACCTATGAAACAGATCAGACTTGAATGCCGACATCTGAAATATATGACATGTTAGGGATAAAAATACCCTCCAAGAAGGTGCACAAGGGAGTTAGTGCAGCCAAAGTGACACCCATTCGAAATGAGGGAATATGGAGACTAGGAATTGTTGGGCAAGTGGCACACATTGGAATCTCTTCCCAAATTGAGTTTGAATGAATCCTTTGGAAGGAATTCGACCCATGGAAAACTTGAGAAGTTTACAAAAGTCACAAGAACAAAGAAGAAGGGCAGCTTTTGATCATTTTTATTTGCATCTTTGCAATTTGGAGAGCTTGTATCTTGTCATGCTAGTGGAGTGTTTACTCTAATTGGGAATTGGAGAGGCCATTGTGCAATGGAAAAAAAATGGAGAGGCCAGTGTGCATTGGACAAAAAACCAGAAAACTAGAATTTGACAGAAATTGCATATCCGAAATTCGCAGGTCACTTTTGAGGGGTAAATTTTTGGATTTTTCAAAATCCGAGCACACCAACTTGCTCACCTCAGTCAATTGCACCTCCCTATCAAGTCAAAAGTTTGAAATTCCAAGTTTGGATTTTTAGGGTTTCACTGTCAAACTCTAGCTAGATCCAAATCCAGTGGTAAGATCTAAATCTTTTATTTCCATTTGAGTTTCTCATTAAGATGTCTCACCACAATAAGCTTGAGGATATTAAGCTTGAAGGGGCTGATAACTTCCGAACATGAAAGTATAGGATTGGGTTAATCCTAGAAGAGAATGAATTGGATACATACATAAGTGAAGAGGTTCCAGTCCCAGAGGGAGATGAGGCTAAGGCCTTACATAAGAAGAACTTGGTCAAGGCCAAGAGGATCATTGCAGATTCTATCAAGGACCATCTCATACCACATGTGTCATCCCTAAAGACACCCAAAGAGATGTTTGACTCCTTGACCAAGCTATTTGAAGGAATGAACATAAATAGGAATATGACTTTGAGGAATCAATTAAAGAATGTCAAGATACAAAATGCATAGACGATGCAGTCGCAATTTACAAGGGTCTCTCAGATAAAAGAACAACTTGAAGCCATTGAAGAAGATATATATAATGGAGAAATGGTGATGTCCACCTTGAATGGTCCTCCTAGGCCATGGGATTCCTTCATCCAAGGAATTTGTGCTAGGAAGAAGCTCATTACATTCAGTAGGCTTTGGGAGGAATTCTCACAGGAAGAAGCTCAAATTGTAGCTCAAAAAGAAAACATGGGTAGTGAAGACTAGGCTCTCATAGAACACACCAAGAGGAACTACAACAAGAGGGAGCATCCTCATCACAAGAAGGAGATTGTCCCAGGAACAAAAGCATCTCCCACAAGAAGAAGAACACACTGTTAGAGACTCCAGTAGCTCCTACAAGGAAGCAAATATTGAGAGGGAGTCCACCCAACAACCAAACAAAGATAAGTATTTGAATTATATGAGACCATATATTTGCTTTGCTATAAACACATTGAGTCAGTATATGGTGGAACCCAAGAAATTTCACCTGATTGTGGCAAAACATGTGATGAGATATCTGAAGGGTACATTGGATTACGGACTCAGATATGCCTCAGATAGTGAGTTCGGACTGTATGGGTACACAAACTCATATTGGGATGGAAGTGTTGAATACAAAAAGAGTACCTCAAGATCATGTTACTTTAGTTTCGGATCAGGCGTGATCTCATGGCTCAGTAGAAAGAAACCCTGTGTTGCACTCAGTGCATCGGAAGTTGAACATGTAGCAGCTTGTTCAACTTGTGGTGAAGTAGTGTGGCTTCGCAAGATGTTGACAGGATTGTTCGATGTAGAGATTGATGCTACGGAAACACTCCGTGACAACCAGATTTGCATCAAGTTGACAGAAAATCCTGTGTTTCATGATAGATCGAAGCACATCGAGATTATGTTCCACTATATCCGGTATATGGTGCAGATGGGAGCTGTGAAGCTTGATTATGTTCCTACAAAGGAACAAGTTGCTGATGTGTTGACTAAGACTCTGGCTCGTGTGAAGTTTGAAGCTTTGTGTGGTCCAGAGGGATCTCTCTAGAAAGAAATACTGATAGAGATCTTATCTGAAAGGATAGATGCCTGTCCAAGAGGGACGAAAGACCAGTATTGGCTGACTGATAGTTCCAACTCTCACAAGTTGATGCTCGTCCGTAGGGATGGATGCCTCTCCAAGGGTTAGGGTAGATCAATACTGGCTGACTGATAGTATCAGTATTTAGTTACTGATGTTTGTTGCAGGTGTTCCAACGGATGGTGCTATTGATGAGGATGTTCCAGCATATGGTGTTCCAGCTGACGAGGTTGCTGACAACAGAAGATATTCCAGCTGATGGTGCTGCTGATGAAGATGTTCCAGCAGAAGGTGTTCCAATTGACGAGGTTTCTAATAGCAGAAGATGTTCAAGCTGATGGTGTTGTTGATGAGGATGTTCCAGCAGATGGTGTTCCAACTAACAAGGTTGCTGAAAACAGAATATGTTCCAGAAGATGGTGCTCCATTGACGATGAGATGATCTAAATATGATGAGATGATCCGAAGATGATGGGGTGACAGTAGGGTACACAGGTTTTTTCAAAGATAGTGTAATCAGTCCTGAGATGTACCCATTGATGACTTGAGAAATTTTTCAAAGTAGCTTTTGTGATGGTCCAAGAATATCCATTTATTTATTCTCATACATTAATATAATATGTATTTAATTCTTATAAGAATATTAGTTCAAAATACCAAGTGAAACTATGTAAAAATACCAAACAATGCATAAATGGTGCCATTTTCCCTATATCTTGTTGTTGGAACTTGAAGAGACATTATTTCAAATTGTATAAGTCAATATTTGTGATTTTGTTGATGTATGGAGTTTCATTAATGCTATGAAGAAGTTTCATTAACATTTCACAAGTCCTTGGAACCTAAATCTCGAATTTCATAACCAGTGGTGAACTTTACTAACATTTCCCCCTAGTATGTGAAGACATGTATACAAACATCTAATTTATGGTAGTTGCAGAAGCCTATAGAAACTAATTGATGATGAATTGGGGAGATCATTGAAGTCCTTTATCATTACCATGTCTATTTTCTGAAATTTGGAAAGTTATTACAACATTTGGGAAGCCATCTTTGTCCCCTACCCTTGGGGGTTTTGAACCTCGATTTGACTAGTAAAATTCCCCAACTTCTCCTGAAGTTAAATGGATGTTGTAGAAGTATTATGATATTATTCTACAATCACCGATGAGGTTCCTTTTTATGTCTTAATACCCTTCATATACCTTCAAAACCAAATCAAAATCCGTTAAAAAGTCTTTTGGAGCCATCTACCCTTGGGGGCTTCAACATAGATTTTCCTAGTAATTCTGCCTTTCATTCTCTAATTGTAAATGCAAGTGGTTGAAATCTTTTGGAATTTTCCAAGCCTATAATAGCTGCATAAATGTGTCATATTACACCTCAACGGTTATAAATATTTTTCAAATTGTTAGGTATTTTTTATGTTTCTAAAATTTTCTCTATATGGGTTCTTGGTTTATCTCGGTTAGACATTGCTTATTAAAAGCTGTAGAGAGGAACAATGCAAATTTTGTCGCTTTTTATGTCCCAATACCTTTCAAACACCTTCAGACCCAAATCAGAAGCATTTGAATCCATTTGGAAGCATTCGAGTCATTAATAGTCTAAGGGTCGAATTGGCCAAAAATTGCAATTTTCCAATTTTAACAAATTTATTAAAAAGGGACACTACATGAACAATAGAATTATGCAACTAATATGAAATGGGTTGTGTAAAAAAACAACACCAACCTTAGATGTTATTTCTATGACATGTGATCTCTCATTTTCCTAATTTAATGTTTCATCTCAATGCCATCTTGGAAGATTGATCTTGTTGTTTAGACTTCTCTTATCTCTTATGGTCATCTCTCCCTCTTCTTCATTGACTTCTTCCCATGTTACACTAGATATTCTAAAAACCCATCTACAAACAATGTCTAGAATTGGTATAATTGATCAAACAAGTGATTTCTTCATATTGTTAGCATTTTGGTCTTTATGTTTTTTAAATTTATTCTATATGGATTCTTGGGTTATTTAACATTAATATAACATTGCTTATTAATGTTTATAGAGAGGAACAATGCAAATATTGTCACTATTCTAAGGTCTCTACATAAGGTCTCTCACTCCAAAGGAGGAGGTGGAAAAGGTGCTAAAAAATTGGACGACTCACACCAAAACAAGCAAACGTGTAGCAACGTGGCGGAATTATGATGTAGACCCACCCAGAAGAAAATCGACGGTGGAAATGGGTTCCTGCGCTAGAAAGTGCATGGTGGTTAAACTTGGAAAATGTAGAGCAAAAATTAAACTACTAACCACATGGCAAGCGTTGGTGGAGTCCACTATGAAAAGAAGTTAAATTTAAACCGCTCATCGCAAGTTCCTAAACCACCTAAGAAAATGTTCTATAAAAGGTTTGTTTGAAGTTTTAAAAAATGTTTTTGTCACTTATTGCCTGGAGGAAAAGAACCCGTGGGAATGTCGTTGTCTTCGTTAACTAGAACAACACCCAAGAAACTCACTTCACAGGTAGCTCGAAACCCTCAGTGTTTTGATTTAGATTTTGTGTCCCAAATGGAGAAAACCCAAGACCTTCTTCCCTTTAATGAAAGTTCAGATGAAAACTAGAAGCTTGTATTTGATAGGGAAAGGGATATTTTCGACCCTATTTTGTCTGTGTGTAGTATTTCGCGGTCTAAGGAGAAATTAATGGAGTTTAAGTCACAAGGAAAGGATGTATTTAATGTTTTTGTTCTTTTATGTACTATTTGTGTGTCGAACAAACCCTGAACATCCCCAAATTTGTTTGTTGGTGTGCGACGAATTATTCACAGGGCCAAAGGGTAATCATTAATGTAAAAACGACCAAAATTCTATACTGAGTAAATGCGCAGACTGTCTGTGAGGTTCTACGTTTACCTGAAACATTTCCCAAAAGCCCTCAGTCATTTAACGAAGAAAATTTAGCAAAGTTTTATAGAAACTGTAGTCCTTTAGAAAAAGACAAGTTTTTATTACAAGTCTTGAAAGATGGCTATTCGAATGAAAACCTATCGTTCCCTTTGAGTATTGATGTCTTTCAGTGAGATACCCAGTTATTTTTGTCCTTGTTGAGTGAAATTTTAGGTCTAGATAGTGATAAGTTGGTCAATGAAGTTATTTTAGGTTTCCTTCTCCAAGTAATTTCACCAGGGTCACAGTCGAGTCCGGTGTGTTGTTTTAATTTTGATGAATTCCTAGCTGAAGCGATTCATGGCCAGTTGGTGAATTTCAACCAATTAAAGCATTTCAAATATCAGTCATATCTCCTGAAGTTGTTCGTGTGTTCGAACATTTCGGAATCCAAGTTTCTTGGTACCATCTTTTCTCATGACCTTCCTAAATAGGTCAATATGTTTGTGTTAACCCATAAAATCATGGCAGAAGTTTACATAATTATTTTTAATGCTGAAATGCCATGAGTGTTAGAAGAAATGAAAGAAACTTTGCATCCTACATCAGAATGCCACACATGTGATTGGTTTTTGTATAGAGAACATACTATAATTAGGGTGTATGGTTTTACTAGAGCACCATATATGTTTCCAGCCTTTTTAACAACGAGGGTTTTTTCCTTGGAATTTATTAGACAAAGGTTGCATTCAGAAGAAGAACATTTATGTGCTTTCAAAAAATCATCGGATGTGAAATTCCTTCTTAAAGTTGGTCCATTCGTCATTAAGAATAAGGAATCCCTCTCTGTAGTAGAAAAATTACTGAATATTATGGATTTCCAAGAGCCTGAAAGGATTAATTATGATCCTCATCAAATTATATCGCAAAGGAGACATCAAAATGGAAACAAGGCTTTTGATCATCAAATAGTAGAAGGATTGAAAGAAATGGCAGATTTATTCAAATTTGAACAAGATAATAAAGAGGCGAATATGGAACAAACAGGCAATTTGGCAATGTTGGGTTAGACACCAGCTACATCTGATATCACCAGTAAGAGAAGTATTCCAGAATTTGATAGTATGGAAGTCGATCAAGAAGTTTCAAGGAAGAAATCAAAAGTGGAACGACAGAAGGAAATTATTAGTATGGAGGAACGAGATTCAATTGTTCTAGAAAAAACTAGTTTGATTTCGCCGCCACCTGCAAAAATAAAGGAATATTGTTTTTCAGAAATAAAGGAATCTGGAAGTAACTCTCACTATAAGTCCAGATATGATGTCCTTTCACAATATACATCAAAGAGGAATCATTCTTTCGAAGAAAATAAAAAATTGTACCCTCAACTAAGATCGCTGGCAGAACAAAAAGTTTCCCTTCTTACAGCTATGGATCTAGGAAGTGTTAATTTTTTAGCATTAATTCAACATACTCTAGGATCTTTACTAAGAGAATAACATGTACAGCATATCAAGCATAACAATGCATATCAATCACACCAAGCAATCACAAGAGACAATAGACACACATAGTTTCACTGGGGAAAACCATAAAGGTGAAAAACCCCACAACTTCCTCAGAGATAGAAAGAGCAATGATACAAACCAAGTACAAGAGATAGTACTCCTAGAAGCTACTCCTCCTTCCTCACTTGTGCGCCACTTTCTGGAGAGTGTAGAAGTGAATAATGAGATGATCAAATAGAGTGCCTCCCGCACTCTATTTATACATGACCTAACCTGCCTAATAAACTAGCAGAGCCGACTTGTCTAACTCAGTCTAATAACCCATCGTAATACTAATCAGGGAAAACCCCACACTTGGTGGTCTAATAACCCATCACATGCAAGTTGCAACACTTTTGACACTTGTCAATACAAATGACGACACTTCCGTATAGAGGAATGATAACATCTCTATAGGAGTGCAATATACATAGGTGAAATGCATTCTGAAGTTACAATTACATCAACACTCCCTCTTAACTAGGAAGGTATTTCTCAACACAGATCTTCTAGCACAAGTCTTCTTCTTTGGATCATCGTCACTGGATCATCGTTATCGAATCATCCTCATCGTCATGGCTGCTGCTATCTCAATCAATCTCTAATCTACTCGTAATAGGAAGTTCTACAGAGCCAGTCTTTTTTCATACTGGATGTAGGCCCACCACCTGCAGATATTCATCATCACTAGCCATACTATGGAATCCTCAGGACTTTTTATGTGCATCAACAAAACCTTGAAAGCGTATCCCAGGATCCTTTATGTGCCTAAGCACGATGAGCAAGATCTGCCAGGGCGCTATTACATGTTGACTATCACAAAACCTTAAAAGAGTGTCTTGACTTGCAAGAACTCTAAAGAGCATCTGAGGCCTTTTATGTGACTAGCACAACCTGTCCGGATCTCTAGAACTTGTTACATGTGACCCCACCACAAAACCTTGAAAGAGTGTCTTGACTAGCAAGGACTCTAAAGAGCATCCGAGGCCTTTTACATGACTAGCACAACCTATCCATATCTCCAGGGCATATTATATGTGGTCATGGAAAAACCTCGAAAGAGCATCCCAGGACTGATTACGAGCACACAGATCAACCTATCGGATCTCCTAGGGCGCTATTATATGCCATAGGACAAACCTTGAAAGAGCATTCGCCAGATATCCCAGGGCGCTATTATATGCCATAGGAAAAACCTCGAAAGAGTATCTGCAAACCTCCCAAGGTGCTATTATATGTCCTCCTAAGAAAAACCTTGAAAGAGCACTTGCCAGATATCCCAGGACGCTATTATATGCCATAGGAAAAACCTCGAAAGAGTATCTACAAATATCCTAGGGATCTATTATATGCTTATCTGCATAACCTGTCCACGGCCATAGAGTATCAACCTGATACTCACCATACATCATCCTGATGTACATCATCACATTATCATCCTGATCATCATCATAGCATCATCTTGATGCATATCATCTGAAGCAACATCCTGAAGCTCATCATCCATGATCATCATCATAGCATCATCCTGATGTATATCATCTGGAGCAACATCCTGAAGCTCATCATCTATGATCATCCTGATCAAACAATATATCCATTTGATGCATACAAAGTATCTACCTGATACATATCATCATACATGATCTACCTGATCATACAATGCATCCACCTGATACATACATCAATACATGATCTACCTGATCATACAATGCATCCACATGATACATACATAAGTACACGATCTACCTGATCACACAATGCATCCACCTAATACATACATAAGTACATGATCTACCTGATCGTACAATGCATCCACCTGATACATATAAAAAAATACAGGATCCACCTGATCATACAATGTATCCAACATGATGCATATACAAATATATCAAGCATCCAACATGATGCATATACAAATATATGATCCAACTGATCAAAGCATCCAACTGATACATATACAGAATAGTAACTGGAGCATCGTCCTGATGCTCATCATCCAGCGCTTACATCCACAGCCATGGGAAGGATCCTCCTCTCACCATGCTTAGAATGGCTCCTACAAATGTGTCCATCACTTCTTCCTCGAAGTGTCCTCAATCTGAAGAACACCAAGCCTCTCTCTGAAGAACTCAAACTTCACTCTGTCTAGTGGTTTCATCAACACATATGCAACCTGCTCAATTGTCGCAACATACAGGAGCTTCACTGCTCCTCTCTGCACCATATCCCTGATATAGTGATATTTGATTTCAATGTGCTTCGACCTGTCGTGGAACACCGGATTCGCAGACAGCTTTACACAACTCTGGTTGTCACAAAATATACTAGTAGCATCCCACGAGAGATCAAATAACTCAGACAGTAGCTTCCGGATCCATAGTGCCTCACAAATAGTAGAACAAGCTGCAACATACTCTTCCTCGGCTATACTCAGTGCTACATAGGACTGCTTCCTGCTAAACCAAGAGATCACACCTGATCCCATGCTGAAGCAGCACCCAGAAGTGTTCTTCCTATCTGCAGCACTGCCTGCCCAGTCCGAATCAACATAACCCTACAGGTTAAACTTTTGATTCGCATCATACTTGAATCCATAATTAATTTTACCCTTCAAGTACCTAAGAATATGCTTTACAGCAACCAAGTGAACACCTCTGGGATCCGTCAGGAACTGGCTCAATGTGTTCACCGTAAAGCAAATATTTGGTCTCATGTTCGTTGGGTACATCAAGGACCCAATCATCTGACGATACATAGTGACATCAACCGGATCAGATGAAGCATCACACAGAAGCTTCAAGTTTGATGCCGTAGGTGTGTCCATGGCCTTGCAGTCCATCATCCCAAACCTATTCAAGATCTCTACTGCATACTTCCCTTTTCCAAGGAAGATCCCATCTGTACTCTGCCACACCTCCATGCCTAGAAAATAGTTCATAATCCCCAAGTACTTCATCTCGAACTCAGCTGCAAGATTCCTCTTGGTGTCGAAAATCAACCCATCCTCTCCTTTAACAAACAAGTCATCCACATATAGGAGTAGTATCATAGGATTTCCTTCCTCAACCTTGTATTAGAGGTTGGAATTTTCTTTACTCTTGATAAATCCCAAACTGGATAGAAAATTGTCCATCCTACCATACCAAGTCCTAGGAGCTTGCTTCAAGCCATACAAGGCTTTCTTCAACCTGCACACATATGAATCCCTGTCATGTGTTTCAAAACCAAGTGGCTGATCCACATACACTTCCTCTTCGACTACACCATTCAAGAAAGCTATCTTGACATCCATCTGGTGTATCTTCCATTTCATCATTGCAGCCAGAGCAAGTACTGTTCTAATGGAAGTGTATCTGGCTACAGGAGCAAAGGTCTCTTCATAGTCTATTCCCTCTTTTCTGAGAGAAGCCACAAGCTACAAACCTTTCCTTGTACTTCTCTATGCTACCATCTACAGCATGCTTGATCTTATAGATCCACTTGGATGTCACAACAGACTTCCCTTCTGGTCTTGGGACCACATCCCAAACATCATTCTTCATGATCGATTGGTATTCCTCGACCATGGCATCCTTCCATTCTTTTGTTTTCGTTGCCTCTTCATAACTGGAAGGTTCTTTGTTCATAATGTCATAGAGCAAGGAAACATTGCTAGTGTGTGACCTTGTCCTTTTCCTTTCTTTGTGTTCCTCTTCTGGAATACCATATCTTTCTGCATCTTGGATGATCTCTCTATCCCATGCAGGTTTCCTCTTGTGAGAGTTCTTCTCACGGGGTGGATCTATAGGTTCTTGTGGATATTCTATTTCACGGATTGCTTCTGGAATTGCTTCAGTCATAGTGGTGTCTTGAAATTCATGATCTTCAACAAGTGTCTTCCTTGACTTGATGAAGGATGAGTTTTCATCAAATGTTACGTCCCTGCTGACATCAATCTTCTTGAACCCTGGAAAGTAAATTCTGTAAGCTTTCGAGCTTTCACTGTACCCCACAAAGATGCCCTTCTTTCCTGAAGGATCTAGCTTTGTCCTCTTTTCCTTTGGAACATGTGTTTATAGTGGACAACCAAATATTCTAAGATGGCTGACTTTAGGTTTCTTACCAGAGAAGACCTCTTATGGTGTCTTGTTGTCCAATATCTTGTGAGGTGTCCTGTTCTGCACATATACAGCTGTCCTAGCTGCTTTTGCCCATAGATGCATAGGAAGATCTTGGTCATGAAGCATTTCCCGTGTTGCTTCCATGATAGTTCTATTCTTTCTTTCTGCAACTCCATTTTGTTGTGGATTGTAAGGAGCAGTCAACTCCCTCTTAATCCCTGAATCACTGCATAGCTTCTTGAAATCACCTGAAGTGAATTTTCCGCCATTGTTGGATCTGAATGTCTTGATCTTCTTGTCGGTTTGATTTTCCATCAATACTTTGAATTCCTTGAACTTATCAAACACTTCATCTTTGTTCTTCAAGAAGTAAACCCAAGTCTTCCTAGAGAAATCATCAATGAAAGATACATATTATATATACCCACTCAGAGAACTGGATGACATTGGACCGCATACATCAGAGTGGATAATTTCCAAGATCCCTTTAGCTTTGCTTTCACTGCTTGGAAATTCCTTCTTAATGTTCTTTCCTTTTGCACATCCTTTGTAAATACCATCATGTTTTGTCTTGATTTCAGGAAGACCTTCTACAACTTTACTTGCAATTTGTAGTGCTCTATAGTGCACATGTGCAAGCCTTCTATGCCAAAGTTCACTTGGCTCCATGGATCATGTACCATGGCATGTTCAGGTTGTCCCTTCAAGTTGTACAATCCTCCCTCTTGCTCTCCAATCACTACTGCATCATCTATAGTTTTTCTCTTAGGCCACATTAGGACTTGGCCATCTACAAATGCAACCCTCATGCCTTTTGCATCTAATCCAGATATGGAGAGTAGATTCTTCTTGAGTCCAAATACAAATAAAACATCTTTCATCTTCAAAGACTGCCCAGAGTCTAGATTGTAGGAGGCTTCACCACTTCCTTTGATAGGATATTGATAATCATCCCCAAGCTTCACCTTATGGGGTGATTCGTGTTCATATAGATTTACAAAGGATTCTTTAAACCCATTCATGTGTTTGGAAGCCCCACTGTCAATAATCCAATCATTACATCCATGAGAGATAGTACCTATGAGAGCATATATTAGAACATATTTATCTTCACTAGATGAGGCATCACTCTCTTCCCTAGCCTTCTTATTGGGAGGTTCATCATCCTCAGCAGCATGAGCATGGTACCTCTTCTTGCTGCCCTTCTTCTTCTTGTTTTTCTTTTTGTTCTTAGGACAATCTGAGGCAAAGTTTCCCTTCTCATTGCATGTAAAACATCTTAGATATTTATTATATTTATGATAATGATGGTGTGAAGATCTTTTGTCATGAGATGGCTCTCTCTTGGGATTTTCTTTTTTGGTGTGTGTTGTGAGAGCTTGATCTTAATTTCCCATATTCTCTTCTCAGGATACAAGCCTAGTCTCTTCTTGTGAACATTCCTCCCATAGTCTACTGAAGGAGATCAACTTCCTTCTTACATAGATTCCTTGGATGAAGGAATCCCATGACCTAGTTAGGCCATTCAAAGTGGTCATAACAACTTCACCATTATCCACTACTTCATCCACAGCTTCAAGTTGTTCCTTGATCTGAGAGACCTTAGAGAAATAGGATTGAATGGTCTCTCCATTCTGAAGCTTTACCCCTTTCAATTGGTTCAGCAGGGTCATCTTCTGATTTATGTTCTTCCCTTCAAACAGCTTGGTCAGGGAATCAAACATCTCCTTGGGTGTCTTTAGAGATGACACATGTGGTATGAGGTGGTCTTTGATAGAATCAACAATGATCCTCTTTTCCTTGACCAAGTTCTTCTTATGCAAGGCCTTAGCCTCTTCTCTCTCTGGGACAGGGACCTCTTCACTTATGTAAGTATCCAATTCATTTTCTTCCAGGATTAACCCAATCCTATACTTCCATGCTTGGAAGTTATCAGCCTCTTCAAGTTTATCCTCAAGCTTGGTGTGGTGAGACATCTTAAAGAGTACTTCAAATGGAAATAGAAAAGATTTAGGTCTTACCACTTGATTTGCAGAAATTTGGATCTGGTGCTATATTAGGGTTTGTTAGAGAAACCTAAAAATTCAAAATGTGAATTTCAAACTTATGAAAGAATAGAAAGATGCGCCTTGATGAGTTGATCAGCCTGGTATATTCGAAATTTGAAATCTGTAAAGTTTCACCCTTTAGAAATGTCTTTTAGTCTTCCCGGATTCACTAGGAGGACCCTGAATTAGGGTTTGAGTTTCCCAGAGCTTCACCCAACCAAAAAGTTTGATACAGAGCTCTAAAATTCGACTTTTCCAAGGATCTTCCAGCTATGGTCTCAAAATTCAGAAATTCCTATTTTTGTGGAAACCCTAATTTTTAGGGCCAAAATGAAAGTGCCCATAATTGAATTCTGATTGTACAGAAAGATGCACCTTGTTGAGGAGAGTCAAAATACCCTACTTCCTTTCAATATCTGTGGAGAGAAACCAATAAACAAGAAACCCTAGTTTCTGCAACTGCACAGTGTCTTCTTCTCAGGTTAGCTCTGATACCATGTTAATTTTTTAGCATTAATTCAACATAATCTAGGTTCTTTGTTGAGAGAATAACATGTACAGCATATCAAGCATAACAATGCATATCAATCACACCAAGCAATCACAAGAGACAATAGACCCACAAAGTTTCAGTGGGGAAAACCATAAAGGTGAAAAACCCCACAACTTTCTCAGAGATAGAAAGAGCAATGATACAACCCAAGTACAAGAGATAGTCCTCCTAGCAGCTACTACTCCTTCCTCACTTGTGCTCCACTTTCTAGAGAGTGTAGAAGTGAATAATGAGATGATCAAATAGAGTGCCTCCTGCACTCTATTTAGACATGACCTGACCTATCTAATAAACTAGCAGGGCTGACTTGTCTAACTTTGTCTAATAACTCAAGGTAATACTAATCAGGGCCGACCCCACACTTGGTGGTCTAATAACCCATCACATGCAAGTTGCGACACTTGCGACACTTGTCAATACAAATGACAACACTTCCATATAGAGGAACAATGACATCTCTATAGGAGTACAATATACATAGGTGAAATACATTCCGAAGTTACAATTACATCAACAGGAAGAAAATCTATAAGGTTTGCAGTGGTGAACGATGAGAAAGTTTCTGAAATGGAAGTTAAGCTTGATGCGATTAATATACTAGATAAGATTCAATTGCATAAACAAATAGGAGATGTCCTATATTCTAATTTATTGCAATTCACTTAAAAAAATTCTAAATTGCAGTCCATGATAGCAAAGATGGAGAGTCAACTGAGGCAAGAGAAGGAAAAAAACAAAGCAAATTCGATCCAGATAGAAAGACTACATGTTAAGATTCAATATGCTAAGACAAAAAATATCAGCATTGCATTTCGTTTCACAACAATAGCATATACAGGATCACTGAAGAAACAACAAGCACAGCATAAACACAAGAGACACAAATTTATCCTGGGAAACCCTCATGGGGTAGAAAACCCAGCAAAGCTTCCTCAATATAGATGATCTGAAAATACAAACATGTAAACCAAAGACATGATGTCCTCCTCCTCCATAGCAGACCTCTCTCACACAAGTGAATGAATGAGTGAGATAAGTGAGGAACATCCTCCTCTACTTATACTTGTTCCCAGACTGACTTTTACACAAGCTAGGCCAGCCCCAACTTAATTACTGGGTTAAACACTCCACTACAACTGACTGGGCCGACCCCTCTAGGGTGGTCTAATAACCCTTTGACCCACATAACACATACGGGGCTGACCCCCACTAGGGAAGTCTAATAACCCAAGTTACCACAATCCGACGGAGGAATAAACATCTCCGGATATACAATAAGATCTTCATGGAGGAATGAAACATCTCCGGAATAATAAAGTACAAATATAATATTCTTAGAAGTTACAATATCTCAACACTACAAGTGGACCTTGTGACTGTGGGAGCCGAGCCAGGGAAAAGCCAGTGTACCAAAAGGCTCATTGATGAAAAATAAAATACCATGCAAATTCTCAAGAAAAAATTGAAGATGCCAAATAATCAACATGTGCAATCTCCAAAGTTGACAGCAATACAACAAGAAAATGAATCCATATATCAAGAAATGATGGATCACAAAGGTAAAATGTTAAATTTACAAGATGAAAAGCATGCTTGGAAAAAACAAAGGATTGAATTGTTGTCACAAATTTCATTGTTGAATACCAATCAGATTGAAACTGTGAAAGCGCCAGAGAAGCGAGGGGATCAATCTCTATGTACGGATGAAGGACAAATGGAAAATTCCTCCACCGAGGAACTTACCAGTGCTATGTCACAAATTAGTCTAAAAGATGTAGAGATAGAAGAGTTGAAAGTGGAAAAACAGAAGTTGAAAGAGGAAGTAATTTGAAATTCTGGAGCAAAGATAAAGGTTTTGAGTGATAGAAATCAACTGCAAAAGAAAGTTGATGAATAAAAAGATAAATTGACAGGTCAGCTTCCATTACACAGAGATAAACACCTTATATGGGATGCGATATTAGTGGAAGTCACCAAATTCTAGTCTTATTTGAATTTTATAGAAGATAAAGATGCTATAGCAAACATAGCTCTCAAGAGGTGTAAAGTGGCAAATGAG
This sequence comes from Larix kaempferi, assembly GCA_027924585.1. Taxonomy (NCBI): domain Eukaryota; kingdom Viridiplantae; phylum Streptophyta; class Pinopsida; order Pinales; family Pinaceae; genus Larix; species Larix kaempferi. Next base: position 615,222 of record BSBM01001603.1, on the reverse strand, counting down.
ACATTACGCAAAAGGCCTTCAGCAACAGCTCAAAATACAGCCAGTTTGTTAAAAACTCTAACCCAATTAGATATGCAGAGTCTTGGGATCAAAGACAGGCCATCAATCATCATTTCGGCAAGAAGAGTTATTAGCAAGCATGATCATGTTAAAGAAGTAGAAGACATGGCGCAACATATGGTCCTTGAAGTTCAAAATTTTAAGGAATTATTTATGGGGCCTTTTGAATGTGGTCTACCTTCTTTTTGGAGTGCTAATGGAAAATTAATGACTCAAGAAAATTATCACAATTTGATAGTACAGGCTCATATGGATCACTCGAAATTTGAAGGTTTGGTCAAAGGATTAACTGGAAAGACAATAATTGATAAATTGACAAAGGATTTTGAAATAATTGAACAATTTGTAATGATTAAGAAGGGTCTGCCAGATGTATGTTACAGAGAATGCATAGAATTGGAGGTGATGGTGAAAAAAAGAATGGATTATGAAATCCCAACTCAAGATCGATGGAAAATTGTTGAAAGATTTGGGAAACCAAAACAGAGGTTATGTTAGGAATAAATATCCAGGTGTCTTAATTTTAAATGACATTGCAGTTCCTTTGTTAGCTTCCCGAGTGTTACATCAGACAGATTTCTTTGAAATTTCTTTTTTTAGCGAAGAATTCAAAGAACGTTTTGTATAAATTTTGATTTTACAAAGTAATAGGTGTTGGATTCGAAACAAAGATTCATATGTTGTTACTTTCTTCAGTCTTGTAATTTCTCTTTTGTGAATGTATTTCGTGTTACACCATCTTATCACTTTGCCTCATACTTGACTGTAATATCTAAGTTAGAATTCATTTTATATGCTCTGATCCACACATTTAAATATTATCAATGTTCTTTCTTCCAAATTAATGCATAATTCATCCTAGAACGGAGATGGATAAGTTATAACATATAAACAATATTTATCCCGAATTCTAACCTCCGACAAGAAGGATCGATCACCCCTTCGTTTATTATGAAATTGTTAACAACTATATCCAACCATTCACTTGTATCCATAATGGTGAACACAAGAAGGATAGACCGACACTTCTTGCAGGCTAGAAATATTTTGAACAGAATACTGGGTAGAAGAAAGGTCGGCCGACCCTTCATTTATGAGTGAATTGTAAAAATATTCAACCTACCTAGGCTGGGACAACACTTCCAGAATTCTGACTTCCGCAATGAATAGTTGGGATCGGTATATTGGCTAAGTTATAACATATCAACAATATTTATCTCGACTTGCAACAAGAAGAATTGGTCGCCCTTTTGTTTAGTAGACAACTGTAGACACCTATATGTTACAATTCACCTGTATCTAGAGTGGTGAACAGAAGAAGGGTCGACCGACCCTTCTTGCAGCCTAGAACTATTTTGAACAGAATACTCGACATAAGAAAGGTTGGCCGGCCCTTCTTGCACCCCCATGAGTATTTCATTGCCTTTTCCGAAGACACAAATATATTGAAGATTGCGAATACTTAGATTTCTTAAAACGTTCCATCAATTCCGCTATCCCGCAACCCACAATGCAGATTGCAGGATGGGACAACAATTCCTGACTCCCGACTTCTGTAGTAAATAGTGTGAAACAGAGATTGGCTAAGTTATAACATATAAACAATATTTATCCCAACTTATGACCTCCGAAAAGAAGGATCATCCACCCCTTTGTTTAGTATAAAATTATGAACACCTATATCTAGGAGTTCACCTATATCCAAAATGTTGAACACAAGAAAGATTGGCCGACCCTTTTTGTAGTCTAGAACTATTATGAAAAGAATACTTGGAAGAAGAAGGGTCGACCGCCCCTTCATTGCATGGGAATTTTTAACAAAGGCAAGGTATCCATCTAGTTACAATCAAAATGCTTTGGTCTGGTGGAAAAGAAGAGATAAGAAACAATCTAATCAATACTCTTTAATAAGTTTTATTTGTTATCTCTGTATGATTTGTCGAGCTTGTTGTCCAGTGATTATCCAAGCTTAATTAAGGTTTCCATCTATTCAATGTATGTAAATTCCATTTTTAATACCAAAAATATTTTCAAATTATTGGGTGGCCTGCATATACTTTTGTCCAAATATTCAACCTCCGAAGGAGAGGGTGTCAATTCATGTATATGAAGAATGGTGAACACTGAAAGAAGACTAAGCACAATAAGGGTCGTGTCACGTCCCCATTTTGACCCCCTTTTTGTAAATGATGTAAATACTGATATTTAATCATGGTGAGGAGCTCAAGGCCAAGGCCCCACCATTGATTTAGCGTTTATGTATCGGCAATTGAAATAGATGCCCATGGTTCTTGTGCAAGATGGGCACAATGTATATAAGACATCATGTAATTACGAATTTTTAATGAAAAACCCACAACTGGCTATGCAATGCAACAAAAGAGATGGGGCATGGTTCTACAAGGAATAGGGAGGGAAATTATTCAAACCCTTGAGCCAATGGTATTAATCCATGTGTCAATGGGGAAACCCATAAACCACCAACTACCCATTTTGTCTCATGCACCCAATCATTTAATTCTCCCAAGAAATTGGTTAAGGCAGTTAATGCCTTGGAAATGAAGAAGTATGGGCAAGCCATTTTCGTGCATGGGCAAGCCATCAACCTGGAAATTCGTGTTTTTGCTTGTTGGGCAAGAAATCACCCACGAAATGGTTCCCAAAGCCATGGGGAAGGGGCAGTCTTCAGGCATTCACGTAGTTGGAGTTTGATGGGTCCTTTCCATTTACGTCTCTCATCTAAATACTGCATTTTTCCATGCCTGGGAGTCATTTTTGCCTGGTATAACAGTTGGGAGAGGAAGGCCACGAATTGGGGACTAGGAGGGAGGTCGTTTTGCCCCGAATTGACCCTGGACGTTTTACTAAAAAATGGATTTGGCTGCCTGGGTTGTTCACCAACTTCCCATTTCGTTTTTGTGGGTTCCCACGTTTTTCTGGGTTGGTTGAAACCCCATCTCATGCATCCCACTGTGGAAAACGTTTTTCTCATGCCCAGCAAGTGGGGTTCTGCTGTTATGTGCATCCTCGTTTTTGGTTTGAACCTGTGAATTGAAGTTTGGAGTGGTAGTGGATAGAAGTGGCTTGATAAACCTAGTGGGGGAGGCAACCTTTCAAGAAGATCAAGAGGGCTTTGGTTACTCTTCTATGCATACCTTGAGAGCACTAGATAGGGAAGGTATGGCTTGAGGGACTGTACAGCAGTGAAAAGAATACTTCCTTGTGCTGGGTGTGTAGGTATTGTGGGTGCCAAGCTAGATAGATCTTGCAAGGTTATCCCTAGCTCTGTGCTGGAGCTCACTAGCTTAGCAACTCTTCCTTTCCATCTCCTAGCAGCCTGATAAACCCAATTGCAGATTGGCTTGGCTCATCTTGGTGTATGCTTGGCTATGTGTGAGTCTGTTGTTCCCTGGTTCCTTGTAGAGATCATGCCCAGCTCGGGGGTGGCAGTGGTGCTGAGAGATTGAGGAGCACACTGGCCTACGGTTGGGTGGAACGTTGCAGTTGCATAGCCAGTTGCGTGGGACTACTTTTGTATAAGATAAGTATTCTCTTGTGTTAAATTGCAATTACTTATTTGATGAACATCTTAAATGTATGATGGATGTGAAATTCTTAATATTCCGCTGTGATTTTCTCAAAACCATACAGTTCCATCTATCTCTGTTATATTATGTTCATGCTTATGATTAAATGTTTCATAGGGCTAGACGCCCAGTTTAATATCACATCTGTTATGCATTTGTGTATGTATATATTCTTATTCATTTGAATTTGAATGCTTGTTTAATGAATGGATATGGGGGCTAGATGCCCGGTTTAACCTCACGATCCTCTCCATCTAGCTGGTAGGATGGGAGGGGACGTGACAGGTCGACTGACCCTTCATTCACGAGATAAATGTATACACAACAAAACCCATTTCACTGGCCCCTTTAGCATCACCTTGTAAATAGGTTGAAGTTTAACCTGAAGCGAATATGGGGGTTGCATAATCAAGATGATCTTAACAATGGCGATGCACATATGTCATTACGATCTTCGCATAACGTTCTATTTAACATCAACTAACTAATGGGATAGAACACTAGATGACTTCGCACTTGGCCGCTATTGCAGTATACAGAACTACGCTGAATCTCTACTGTATTCACCAATTAGCTATGAATTCATAAAACTATGTGTTTCTTCTTCACAATCATGCACTTGTATTCCAATTAATCAATGTGCAATTACCATTCACATACATATAAATTAAGTGCAAAAACTCACATAAACTTGAATACAAAACATGTGATAAACTCATACACATAAACAAGAAGGATCAACCGCCCCTTCTATGATGATCGCTCGTTCTATGATCGATCCTTCTCTCAAACGACTCTATAAAATGTGCATTCGATCTCTCATGGATAATGCTAGCAGATTTGTTCTTAATTAATCAATTGATTTTAAAAATGAGGGTTCGTTCCTTAACCATCGATCATTAGCATGAACATTTGCAAGTATACATCTAATATTAAAACACTAATTTATAATTATAGACATTGTATGCATTCTTATATTGACTACTTAGTATTGACTGTTTTGCAGATAAAACATGGCTGCGTTGTTGAGCTTCAGTAACTACCAGGAAATCCCTTTCTTTGAATTGACAAAAGATCACGATATTCACCTATTCACAAATGGATGGTATGTTGAGATGGAAGAACCTGATAATTTGTACCCAGATTTTTATCTATTCTACATGGATTACGAGAGAGCTTGGACTAGAGCTGGAATATTGACTTATGCGGATCCCGATGAATCTGATGAAAAATTGCGAGTTCAAGTTGAAGCGGTCGATGATGAAAGGTGTTTCCTTCTACAACTTGATCTTATGGTTTGTAATTATTAACCAGATCTAATGAAAAGTGGTCCCGATCCAGATCTGATTTCCTATGTGAAGCAAGGGTGGGTTTTTCCCTCATATGATGTTTCTAATCGTTCTAGAATTGATACCTTGTCATCCTTGAAGAAAGGACTTTTGTCGGTATGGAGGAAAATAATGTTGGCTAGGAAAGCTTCCTTTGTATTGCATTACATGAATATTAATAAGAAGTCGATAGAGGTATGCCATGAAAAGATTCTTACATACAACAGAAGAACATTTCTCCAATATATTGTAAAAGATGTGGACAAATGTTCCTTCAAACAACTCAAAGGAAGTCCTTCTAAAGCGATGTTGTGGAAAGCCACTAAGAGCTTCGAAAGTTCAAAAGAAGTTCAGCAACGGCAGATCAAATACTTTTTGTTCAATGAGCAAGTTTTTTCCATTAACATAACAAGATGTGTTGTTGCGCCTCCACACTTACAATATCAAAAGGTTGATGAGGAGGTCATGCAAAATATGGTTGTATCTCTTCTCCATACATTTACAACAACATTGAGAGATTCTATTCTATTGCCTTTCTATAAGGAGACCACATTGGCCTTTCTTCCCCATAATCCCCATTGACGTGAATGTATGCTCAAACAAGGGTCCTTTGATCCTTCTTAGGAATCCCCTTAGTGGGAAAGGTAATATAGAGGAAGTGTTAATCGACCCTTTTTGAGCTTGTGAGGAACCTGCAACAAATAATTGAGAAAATGCACAATATATGAGATCGTAGAATATTTTTATCGATCACGGGCCACTTCGAGGGGGAAACCTCCTTTGACCAAGCTCAATAAAAATAAATCCACGATACCTTCATTGATCTCAACACAAACTTATATACTAATTCTAGGCACTAATACCATGGGTCAATACCATGTGCTAATACAAACCATGGGCCAATAAAAAATATGGATCAACAAATACTACAGGACGACTTACAAAGCATATGCATCCAACAACAATAATACAAACTATGGATCAACAAATACTACGAGATGACTTACAAAGCATATGCGTCCAACAAAAATATACTAACAAAGTAAAGAGAAGGGTTGACACAGGTTCCTAACATCCCCTCTCCCTTAGAAAAAGTTTTGTCCTCAAAGCTTTAGATGTGGAAATTGATGCGGAATCTGAAGGAGTGGGTCCCCTGTAGCATCCTTGGGGTGGATTCTGTGCCACTGAATTAATGCCTCTATGATAGATTGAGAGAAATGATGACGCCTTTTGAGTTCCAAGGAGGATTGCTTGGAAGGCTGTAGACGAAGAAGAACCATATCACTTGCTTGAAAAGTGCACTCAGAATGGTGTTGATCGGCATGTTGTTTCATTCGAATTCTTGCCATGTGAAGATTGTCCTATAAAATGAGATGAATCTGGTCGCAGTTTCGAAGAACCGAGTCAATTTCCTGAACTGGGGAACTGTTGAGGGTGTATGAAAGAAGAACTGGCAGTGCCTGTCCATATATTGCTTCATATGGTGTCATTTTAGATGTGGTATTGTACCATTGGAGCGCATAATGGAAATCCACAGAAATAGTTGTCCAAATCTGTGTAGGGATGGGAAAGGGTTTGAACAGTCCTAGAAGGAGTGTCATTTTAGCTGTGTTGACCTAGAAAGTATCACAGTCAGCCACCATCTGTTGAATTGTCATTTGCAGTCCCGACCAAAAGAAGTTACACTGTTCTTGATCATACGTGTTGAGGAACCGAGAGTGCCCTGCCAATGGAGTAGCATGGATTTCATAGAATACATATCCCTGTTGAACAGATTGCAACCAATTTGGAACAAGCATAGAAATAGATGAAAGAGAAACTAGGTCATGAATTGTGTGAGAAGGAGCATCCGCCACTAGATTGTCCTTACCCTTTGTGTAAGTGAGTGTATAGGTATAATCCATGAGTTGGCTAACCCATTTCAGGTGTGTTGGGGAGGAGACCTGTTGTTCTAGGAAATGTTTCAGACTCTGGTGATCAATCGTGATGCAGAAATAATTCCCTAATAGGGATGGCTTCCACTTCTGTACTGCATGTAAAATAGCCATCATTTCCTTCTTAAAGTTAGATGCGGCGAAATTCGTACCGGAAAGATCTCTTGAAGGCGGCAAGCCCACTGGTTCAAAAAAGACACCTGCATATCTATCCAAGGAAGTAGTGGAGACCATTGATGGGTGCATCTAAATGGAATGGAGTTGTGCGATGACACCATGTGAATTGTTCTTAAGGATCTTTTCCAGGCGATGTGAACTGATGATGCGGAGAGACCCTGGTTGTAAGCCTGTAAATTTGTGTTTTTTCCCATTGACTGAAAACTGCATCCAAAGTTTAGTAAAATCCCATAAGATGGGGCCAAGTGTACGTAACCATTGAACTCCCAAAACCACATCACATCCGCCTAGGGACAAGGAAAACGTGTCAGAGCACAGGTTATAATCTTCCAGAGAGATACGCACATTGTGACACTTCCCTTTGCAAGGTAAGGTGCCCCCATTGGCAACCATGACTTCAAAGTTGGAGCAAGGATGGATAAAACAAGCAGCTTGTTTGGTGATCCGAGGGTCAATGAAGTTATGAGTGCTACCTGAATCAATGAGTATTGTAAGAGGAAGCTTCTTGAAGTAACCCCTGACCCGCATTGTTTGGGGGGTGGTGATTCCGGCTAAAGCATGTAGAGAGATCTCTGGGTGGTCGTCCTGAGACAAAGGGTCAATAGGCGGCTCCTGAATGTTGACCTGATCATCTATTGTATCTGGAGCTTCTTCACCAATTTCATAGGCAGACGGAGAATCCACATCCAAGAGATAGAGATTTTGCTCAACAAATTTATGTCCCCGAGTGAATTTCTCATCACAATTATAACAAATCCCTTTTTCTCTACGTGCTCGCATCTCTGCTTCAGACAAATGCTTGATAGGAGTGGTGTGAGGAGCTGGCAGGATGGGAGGTCGTTGAGAACCCAAATTTCTAAAGGGTACAAAATTGGGTTTGGAGCGTTGTTGGGCTGCAATCTTGTCTTCTACCAACTTAGCTAACCCCAGGGCTTCCACCATGGTGTTGGGACAGAACATTTTGACCTCTGAGCAGATTTCATCCTTAAGACCACTAATAAAACAACTCCTATAGAATTCATCAGACAATCCTTCTGTGTGATTGGCTAGTTTCTCAAATTTTGTTTGATACTCTCGCACAGTGCCAATTTGGCAAAGTTTAGTGAGTGCTCTGGTGAAGTCATCAAAAGCACTAGGGGCAAATCGCTGCAAAAGGAGCTGGCAAAAACCTAGCCATTTTGGCTCTTCATGAGCCTTGATGTACCAACGGTACCATGGAAGAGCTTCTTGTTCCAGATGAAATGATGCAAGTTGCACTTTGTTGAAATCAAAAGTATTATGCAGACTGAAATATTGTTCTGCCTGATTGATCCATCCAGTCGGGTCAGTACCATTGAAGCGGGGAAAATCAAGATTCAGACCACGAAAATTGCTGGAAGAAGAGAACCCATTGTCTGAAGAAGACTCTGACTGTCGTTTGTTGTTCATGGCTGAATGCTGAAGATGAAGGCCAAGAAATGTTTTATACAAATCCTAGAATTTGGTTTAGATGGATGTAAGTGCTTCCTCCATGGTTTTTTCTCCCACACGGGCGACAACCATAACCAGGATTTTTTTTTTTTGAGTGGGTAGAAAAACAAAAACAAAAATTGTTTTATTAAAGGAAAAGTTGGATTTGGGAAAAAATTTAGTGGGTAATTTGGGTTTGACTAGGTTTTGGACACTGTCAAATAGACAGGGAAGCATAAAATGAGGATTTCAGAAGTGGGGTGAAAGAATGGGAAAAATTTTCAGAGAGACACAAAGAAGTAGAAATGGGGAATAAACACATCGACAAAATTTGAAGGTGATTGGGTGAAAATTGAAGAAGTTATGGCAAACCCTAAAAATAGACAAATGTGGGATTTCTGGTTGTGGGAAGTGGAATTTGGGATAGGGTCCTCAGGAATGAAATATGCAGAATGGGATTGCAGGGATGTCAGTGAAGTTTCAAGGAAACAGAGTGAAAACAAAAGAGATATGGCAAAAAAGCAGTTTTTTTTTTTTGAGATGGGTCTGCAACGACGCAGAAGGGATCGGTCATAGATGGATCTGCAACAACGCGACATAGATCAGAAATATATGGATATGCAACGGCACGGAAGTGACCGGCAACAGTTCTGGATAAAGGAAATATGCGATTTAGCAGCTGAAAATAGATATGGACCCCAGGTATGCTCGACTTCCTAACAGTTCAGGGGATTCACTCGGCCACCAATGCTGTCTGACGGCTTGTATATTGGGGCAGTACCCCTCACTCCACAGCTCAGGTAAAACTGATAACCGCTTTTCCACAAACGACAGCTCTTGGTTTACCTCGCGGGTGGGAACTAGTGAATCAGGTAGGGGTCATTGCCCTTTTCGCTAGCAGGTCCTCTCAGTGGGCCAGCTACTTTAGGGTTCCTATGGTACTCCTCACAATGAGTTTTAGGGATTATGCCCAAGTAATTCCCACAGTTAAGCGGATATGGATTATTCCCAGATCCGAACCTACAACAGATGCGAAATTATTTTTTTTGGCAGATATTTCACCCAGCGAGCCCAAGAAAGTGCTCTAATACCAGATGTGAGGAACCTGCAACAAATAATTGATCAAATGCACAATATATGAGATCGCGGAATATTTTTATTGATCATGGGCCACTTCGAGGCGGAAACCTCCTTTGACCAAGCTCAATACAAATAACTTCACGGTACCTTCATTGATCTCAACACAAACTTATATAATAATTCTAGGCGCCAATACCATGGGTCAATACCATGTGCCAATACAACCCTTGGGCCAATACAAAATATGGATCAACAAATACTACGGGACGACATACAAAGCATATGCATCCAACAACAATAATACAAACTATGGATCAACAAATACTATGGCACAACTTACAAAGCATATGCGTCCAACAACAATATACTAACAAAGTAAAGAGAAGGGTTGACACGGGTTCCTAACAAAGCTCCCCTCAACAAGAAAAATAATACAGAGGAAGTTTCAGACGACCCTTCCTTGGGTTCCCCTTTATGAGAATACTGTGCTCGAGGACTCAGGAGGTGTCGATTGACTCTTCCATGGAATCCCCATCAACATAAATAATATGCTTGAGGAAGGGTTGTTTTACCATTCCCTATGTTCCCAATCGATGAGATTACTAAGCTAGAGGAAGTGTCAATAGGTTGTTCCTTGAGCTCCTCTTGATGAGAAAACTAATTTAGTTCAAGTTTGTCTAAACCTTCATTGGGACCCCCCCAATGAGAAGAAAATCATTGGGATAATAAAATCTTCTTTGATATAGGTTTACGTAAACGTTATGAACCTCCATTATGTGGTGGTGACATCACTCTAGCATTGACCAACCTCATAATGAGTGACATTAAACTAGAGTAAGTGTTCTAAAACAATCTAAAACTTGTTTCTATAGATATTTTTTTTTAGTGAGCATTTGTTTGATCTTGTCACATCAATGTAAATATACATGCCTTTATCAGGGTTCCAAGACTCTCCCAAAGATAGTTACCCCTAGAAATTAGAAAATTTGCATTGCATGCTACTCTTGGAACAACTAAGGATCGAATGAAAGTAGAATTTACTAAATCTCCAGATATTTGAACCCTGAAACTATCCCTTTTAAACCTAATTGCCTAATTCGCATAAGGAAAAATATTCTCCTCATTTTTTCAAGAGATATCTTTTTGTAATGAATGGTCACAAGCCATATTCCAATTTATCTACAAATTTAATGCACTATAAGTCCAATAGCATCAAAATGCTATGGCCTATCATTTTTCATCATAATTGTATGTGGAAGGGAATGCATGCATATAGATGTAGTTTCTTATAGGTGAATATGTTGATCCATAAATAGGTATTGGCTTGCACATGCAATATGAAGTTTTCTTAGTTGTAGGTTTATTTAACTTTTGATGGTTGGACATTAGGTAAATAACACATAATAGTTGAGTGAATGATATAAATTTCAAAAATAATCCTAGAAAGAGTTTCATTTCGTCTACAAATTGCATTAATGCATATCAAGTAGGAGGTGTCACCACATCCAACAAAAATGTAGCAGCCCATAAATAACTCATAATATTCTATGGATTTAATAAGAATGAACTTTAGAAAACACTCTCAATAAAAACTTCTTCATATTGGCTAGAAGTACATAGACCTCCCCAAATAAATGACACTACAAGTCCATAGACCTCAACAAAAAAAACATATCAACCAATCACAACAGTTGCCATAAACTATAGTTAACTAATATTAAAATCAATATCATTACCATTGAAACAAGATAACAACAATGAGATGCTAAAAATAATACCAACATGCACATGATAACACACCAAGGTTTGAGTGGGAATCAACTCGAGTCATTGGGAGGAAAACCCATTGTTGAAACACAACGCTTGATTATATTTTCAAAGGAACATGGCACATTGATACAACCAATAGATATGTTGAATAGATGATAATATCGAACATATCCAACTCAAGACTAGGCCTTTATATAGGCACATGTCAGTTGACAAGGCCAGTCTTCATTAAGCTCCCTATCTAATCGCTTGTTTAATCTTGTCAATATTGATCATGCAAATCATTTATGCATAATTCTTTGCAAATATAATTTCCACAAGAAGAAAGGCATGCCAAGGTTGTATTAAGGAAGATAAATTAGATTGGTTATTTAAGAGGAAAACTAGCAATTGTGTCATTGGATGCTATAGGTAGAGACATAGGAAGGAAGAAGAATGCCATGATGGAAGATGCAGATTCCAATAGCAAGAGAAAAAATTCAAGATAAGATAATGTGCAAAGGAGCAATGCTCAATGGATGTAAGATATACAAAAGGAAGTAGGTTGAAGAGAGGATGTTGAAAGGAAATGTATGTTTATGACATGGCTCGAGCATATATGATATAATATGAGAGTGAATAATGGGAGTTATTATACATTTTTGCATATTTTGCATTGTATCTTATATTCTATCTTGTGTATGAATTGTATTTTGTTATTTATTCTTTTGTTGTAAATTATTATATAGTGCGCTTGAGTTTGGGTTCATTTCCTTCCTAGTTGCATTATTTTAGGTGTCAAAGAAAGATAAGGCCCTGGGGAAATTGAAGATTGAAAATTTTGATATCATAAAAGTTTCAATGGTTGAAAAAAACCCTAAAGTACATTTTGATTTTGTAGAGACAAGAGAGTGAGAAGTGCATCAAGGGAAAGAAGAAGTGGTATGACTAACCCATAAATAGAGAGATACATGAATTGAGAAAGAAAATTGAGAAACCAGAAATAAAACACAAAGTGGAGAGAAAAATTGTACTAATTGAAAAGTGGAACATATAGAGAACAAGAGCTGCATGCATCTTAGTCCCTGCCTTTAATAATTTGAAATATTAAAAAAAAAAAAATAGGTGTTAATAATTTAAAAAAACATTGACGCCTCCGGGGTTAGAGAAATTGGTAATGAGTAATTGTGTTGAGAAGTTGTAAATGAAAGGTTGCAAGAATGCTCATGGGTACTACTTACAAAAAAAATTGATATAGACAAACTTCACAATAATTTATTAATTTTTCAAACAAGAGTTTATATATGTCAAGACCATCTTTTATCTCACAAAACCAGATGCAGATATTAATGCATTTTTTCTCTTTAAAAAATTCCCTAAAATCCTGCTTAAAACATTCGCATCAAGGATCCTATATTGCTTTACAATTTGATTACGTGTTATCTCTCATTTCAATTCTCCATCACAAGAAAGCAAAGGAACAAAATGAAATTAAAAAAAATTCAGATAAAACCATGTTGAGGATATTACTATATTAATGTTGAGATTGAATTTGAGTGAAAAGCAAGTGATGAAGGTTCCATAACCATGGAAAGAGTGCAACAATTTATGGTGACGTTCCTCAATATCTTTAGAGTTTCCTGTGAGATAACTTGGTATATAAGATAACATAGATGGAATGATAATTTATTTGTTTATTGTTTGACAGATTAATAAATTATTGTGAAGTTTGTCCATGTAGTTGGCCTAGAATTTAATTGTCAATGTTCATTTTGTTTATGAATAGGAATCTCGACAAAATTTAGTTTATTTATCAATTTTTTCTTGTAAGTAAGTACCCATGGGCATTCTTGCGACCTTTCATTTACAACTTCTCAACACAATTACTCATTACCAATTTCTCTACCCCATAGGCGTCAATGTTTTTTAAAATTATTAACACCTGTTTATTTATTTTATTTCAAATTATTAAAAACAGGGACTAAGCTGCACGCAGCTCTTGCTAGTGATAGTATACATTTTATATAAACTTCATTTCATCACTTCAATTATTATTTTTTCCATGAAACTCCTTTTTGGTATATCAACTTGGAAAACAAATCTTATCGTAGGTTAATATAAATGTGCTTATTATCATTTGTGTTTGTGTAGACATGTAAGTTTATATTTTCATAATAGGGGAATGTTAACTTTATTATTTAAAGAATTATTTTTAAAGTTTATTTATCTTTTTATTTTTACATATAAACTTATATTATTATGACTTGTTTTTGAAATTACCATTGACTTGTTTTTTAAAGTACCTTTATATAAATTGGACAAGCACTTTTTTTGAAGATTTGACGTTGAATTTTATATGTAGAAAAGGATAATGCACCAGCCACATATGATCTCGACTAATGAGCTTATATTCAGGGACCATTGGTAACTAAGCTATCGCCTCACCAAGTTGAGAAGATATTGCATGAATTTCAAACAGATTTCATTCACTCACTAGGCTACTGATATTCTTTTCCCACAATTAACATGGACCAGCTTACAAATGAACAAGGCACAATATTCGTAATGTAAAATTGTTTAACATTGATATGAGTGAGGATGTTAACCAATTTAATAAAAGGAGACTGATCCAATTTAACCAAATCATTGATGACACGAAAAACCCCAATTTATAGGTTGAGAAGAATATTAAGTTTCTAGAATGTATTTATTGAAGAGGTAAAGGTTAGTGCCAGTTGTCAAGACAGTGTCAAATTTTCAAAAACTGCAAGGTCGCAGTCGGCCATGATGAGGGTTTATAATTTATGAATAATTCAATGATTCATTATTAGAAGATAGCATGCCATTACGGAGGGTACCAGGTAACTCATCAAAATTGCTGAGGTAATTACACCATTTAAGAGATAAATGACTGCATCATTTAAATTGCTATACTAAGAAAGGTTAGATCATTATCAGGATGAGATTAGTGATCACAGGTCAATATTCCAACAGTTTTCTGAACCTATTGCATGAGTATTGCGTTCAAATAAAGAATATGGAAATGCCACGATCTGGAAGTTTCACCAACCTGTTTCAAATTCATACACAACCAGATTATTGTTGTTACGAGATGCCCAAAGGATAAAATCAGCTACTCGGTCAACCAATCGTTAGATTGCCAATATCAACGCAAAGTAAATCGCAGAGAATTTGGGAAAGTGTAATTTCACTCTGGTGCTTTGTGGTTGTTCTTTTGAGTCATCACCGATCCATTTTCTTGACAGTTTATCATGATACCTAAGCTAGAAGAATCAAATCTCCACATTTCTAGATATCGATGAAGTTGAAAGGTCTATAGAAGTGATGGTTGAGTATGAAGATCCTTGGATTCAACAAAGGTTGTCCCTACTATATTATTCTCAATAATGTTGCGACTCAGTTGGAGAAGTTATCGTGATTCCTCACTTAAATCATAAAAGAGCATACAAGATTCCGAAGGGAGAAATTTTTAATCGTTCAATACTTCTCATGTTTAACTCGTTGTTTTATATTTTGCAGAAAAATCTTTTATCTATTTTTTCTATCAGGTTATCTTTAGCCTTTATTCTGTTATTTAATTTATTTCTTACTTTGCAGAATTAACCATGAAGGTGGAGAAACTCACAATGGAATCATTTCGGAATGGATCAATTCATCAGCCAAAACTTGTAAAGGAAGGAAGCATGGAGTGGATCATGAACCCTAGCTGTCATAATTATTGGTTTTTCTGTTTGGAAAACATGGGATTGTATGCTTGATATTGAATTATTGAATCTAATAACCATATTACTAAAACAGGTAATGAGCAGTAGATAAGCATAACCTTGGAATGGAATA